>ML780165.1:1254654-1268893 GCA_009831015.1 Picea engelmannii | reverse complement strand
CAAACATCCTGAAACAATTAATGGTAATGTTAAAAATTTAAGTAAAAGGATGAAAATGAAAGATAAAGGAGAATTTAACATTACCATTAATTACTAGGGTGGGTGAAATGGAGGGGGTGGGGACCTCTTTAAATAGCCCTAGTAAGGACAAATAACCCTCACCTGCACACCCAAACACCTCATTCCTCCTTGGAAGCGTGTGGGCCTTCCTCAGAAGCGCCCTCCGAAGCACGCTCCAGAAATTTGGAAGCGCGCTTCCAACTTTCGGGAGTGCGCTTCGGAGGGGGACGCTTCAGAAATCACAGGAATCGTGCTCAAGAGCCCCGAAGCGCGCTTCCAAAAATTGAGTCGCGCTTCAGAGGGTGCTTCCAGGACGCATCCGCCTGGATCGAGCTTCGGGGCTTCAAAGCGGAGGGGGGGGGGAAGCTTCCGGTAACCCTGATTGTGCCTCCGAGGACACACTAAGTGAGCAGGACTTAGCTCACGTTTGCAAGTGTGTATAAGGACGAGAACACTCCCCACTGATGATGTGCCCTCCTCCTCAAGTGCACCCTCCTCAAAACTGGAAGCTCCCCACTAAATAACTGAGACCCAAAGATTGCTGGCTATCTCCATGGAAGGGAGCGTCCAAGCTAGCCTCAACATATGAAACCATTCTCATCCTCTTGCTCCTCCTACTTCTCCTCAAGTGAACATACAAGTGAATGAGCTCTCTTTTGCCCCTTGCGCCCTCCTTTAGGAAGCATAAGGAAACCTAAAAGATGGGTGGATGAGATCATCTCATTTCATCCCTAATCAATGGTTGAGATCACTCAAAAAAAATCTCACTCAAAAACCCACTTTACTTAAGTTTCACTTTATGTTTATTAATTCACCCACTTTGTGAATTAATTGTCACTTTAGGCTAAAATGATCAAATTTCACTTTTGACTTAAATCTCCTAAGTCAAAGTGAAATTAGACACAAAGTACATAGTACTTCCCTCATGTGTTAAGAAGCTCACAAACACAAGGGGACCACTTTCCAAGGTACCCAAAACTCAACAAGTCTTGTGAGAAAAGTCATCAATAAAGGAAACATAAGACGTGCTTCCTAAAATTGATGCTACTGACATCGGTCCACAAAAATCCGAATGCACTAGGTTTCGAATCTCCTTAGACCTATGTTCGTTGCTTGGGAAGGCAACCTTCGTATGCTTGCCAAGTGTGCACCCTCTGCATACTCGTTGCTGCTCAATGTTGAACTCTAGAAGATTTGTGACTATCTCCCTTAGAATAGGAAATGCCTTGTGATGTAGGTGCCCCGTCCTCTTGTGCCATAACTCTCACAAGCTGTCACTGTTATGAACTAGGGCTTGAACAAATTCACCCTGCAACCTGTAAAGATTACCTTCTCTAACCCCTATTACTTGAGCTGTATCTGGGCTAGATTTCTTCGGCTTGATGAGGACTTGCTGGTTCTTAAACTCCAAATCATAGCCCTTATACTCCATAACCAAAACTGAAAGCAAGTTCTTCTTGAGACTTGGAACAAGAAAAACATCATCAAGGTCTAAAGAATTACCTGAATGGAGTTGGAAGGGAATAGTATAAATTCCTGCTACTATGTACTTGGCATCATCACCAAGCTCAACTTGACCCCTGTGTTGTGCTCTTTTAGACTAGAAGACCACTATTGGGATGATATCACATGCCAAGATGCCCCAATGTCCACATACCAAGCATCCCTCGAAACCGTGCTGGTAGAGAGGAAAGATATCCTTGAGAAATCTTTCTCAAACTTGGTAGCAAACTCGTTCATCTGATTTTCTGCAGATCACGTGACGTTACTCATCAAATCAGATGATCTTTTATGGCATCCATGATCATCTGCTTGGCCTTCACTTCCTTCTTCTTGTGAGCTGCCAACAACGAGGATCCGTAGGTTCTACCACAACATCTTTGATGATATCCCATAGATCATTCTCTTCTAACAAGAGTGTCACCATGACTTTCCAAGATAAGAAATTTGAGGCACCAACCAATATGTCCTCGAATCTGAGGCTAGCTGATGCCATCTTTGAGATCTACTGCCCAAACTCCCAGATCTGAAAATTAGTCCTTAAAAAAAATTGAAACCTGCTAACTGTTGGTCCTTTTCCTTGTTTCTGGTAGTTGATTTATTGCTGCAAACCCTTGAGAATCTGAATTAGAGAACATGGCTCTGATACCATGTAGAAATTTCCAGCCCTAGGTGACTGCTGTCCATATGATCTCAATTAAACAAATAAATTGCTGAATTTAATTAACACAGAAATTAATTTCAGACCATAGCATCAATCACACAATAGCTGGAAAAGTAAATAGCAGAAGCATAAAATAGTTTCACACATACACATGTAATTTCTCCAAAATCTGCTTTTCATATCTCATTCAAATCTTACAAGGAAACCTCCATAGTTTGCCAAACTAGTAGTTGCATGGTTAATCAAAATCACCTCAGAAACAGATTTGCACAAAAATCGAGAGGAAACAACGTGCAAGCAAAACTGTACAACCCATTGTATCGCTTTGTATCACTGTACGGATCTGCTGTATGCACTGTTACTGTATTGTCTCCTTCTTCCCTCTGCTCTGTCTCCTCTCCTACTCTTCAACACTGCTGTCCCTGTCCGACAAAAACTATGTCTGAAATCTCTATCTTGTCCCGTCTTTATTCTTTTTGCTAAAACTCTAATATACCAAAACCCTAATCTCGTAGTGAAATGTATGATTAAGATTAATCCCAGCCTAAGTCATTAATGCATAAAATACACTTTATTAGACTCAATAACTAAACATAAGACTTTTCACTTTTACTAAAGTGAATTACAAAATAGAAATACTTTTCGAAATATCTCGAACCACTTTTGGCATGTTCACACTAAACTTGTGCGAAAGTCCTTGTCTGAGTTATATTTCTCAACAATGTCAAAATAGAAAAGGAAAGAGGGAGCCTTCGCTTGAGAGAGGGAAGCATTGATGTGAGCTCCATGATGGAGTTGTCAAGATGTAGCGAAGGAATGAATTTGTACTACCACCCACATTGTGAAGGTGGCAATGGAAGATTACCCTACCACACAAACCACTAACAAGGAGAGAAAAGGGGTGGAGTTGCTACTTGGTTTCAGGGAAAAATTGAGAAACCCTAGGGTGAGAAAAGAGAGGATCAAAGAGAGGGGGAGAGCTACTAGTTTCTACTAGGTTAATTAAGGTTTTAGATCTTAATTATGTTAACCTATGATTGTAGATCATTAAGGTACTTCATTCAGGTTTCAAATCACGTTTTACCAACAAATTAACAAAGGAATGGAAACTAACAATTTAGGGTTAATTTACTAAAGATTCCTTTTGTGAGCTAGATATCCTAATGTTGAAAAAGACAGAGAAGAAGGAACACACTTGGAGTTTGTTGTTGTAGGTGTTGAAGTTGCTTAGGTTGAAGAAGACAGGTTTCCAATGGTGATAGGGTTGAATTGTCCAAGGTTTGAGTGGAACTATGGCAATGAAGATGCCTTAGGATGAATCAACGAATGTTCACGGTTGGAGCCAAGCTAATCATAAGAGATCCCTTTAGAGGTTCTATAGATGATAGGTACAAGCAAAACCAGGAGCATGGAAGAGGTGGATGAGAGCTTAGATCAAGATATGTTGTAAATCTGAGTGTGTTCTTGCAAGATAGGTTGTTCAGAGGCTTCACAAAAAAGAATATAAAGGTATAGATAGACAAGGGAATGACCTCAAGGTGAAGGTGTATGCAAGGTTAGCCGTAGGAGGGCATGAATTGTACGACAAAGTCATACAACGTAGTTTGAATTCATACCATGGGTTCTATAAGACCGTGCCATAGGTTCTTAGGCCCAAGATGCCCCTCTTTTTTGCTAGTCACAAAACATAGGCGCGATAACCTCTTTAGGAATCCACGGTATGCTCTCTTCCATGAGATCATGAAAGCTTAAGGGGGATTGACTCACTTTGAAGTTTGACCCCATTAATAACATGCCAAAATGGATTTGGGCCATTGTGGACCCGCAATGAAGCATCCTTAGTAACTATGGACCCAATTGGAGGTTTGTATCCCAAACTAAACCCATAATGTTAGTAAATATCTCAAGTGAGTGCCATGATGGTCAAGGGGAGAGAAATTGACAACCAATGGCCAAACACCAAGAGAGGGAAGGTGGCAAAGGACCCTACCCAAGCACTAGACATCCCTAAGAGGTCATACATCTAGGCTAAGGTAGGGGGAACTCAAGGTAGGTTATCCATCATAAAAGGATGTATATAGAAGTATTTTGTCATCATTGGGGGCTCACGTATGAATGTGGCACAAGAGTAGATCACACATTTCAACCTCAAGGTGGGTAGGCGTATGTGAGTTCTAGTGTGCGAAATTCATACGCTACATCAAATAGCAAACATTTTCACCAGGGCATTCAACAAAGAAAAGTTTGAGAAGTTTAGGAACCTATTGGGAATCACTAATAACAAAATAAACAACGAGGGGAAGTGTTAGACAAATTAAATATGATATTTATATTGTAAGGCTTAGGTCCTTGGAGCTCAATAGTATAAAGTTTCTTTTTTTCTAGGTTACAAAGCCTAGGGAAAATCCTCGAGTATTCCCCTCATTTCGAGGATGGCACCCAAGGTGAACCCTAGAATATACTCGTTATGAGCTCAACATATCACTTGCGGGAATTGAACCCACGTGGAGAGGATACCAATCATTCCTTCCAACCACCCAAACCAAACCCAATTTTCAATAGTATAAAGTTATAAAGTTAGTGATATAATAAAGTGTAATGTGAGGAGGACAAAGTTAAAGATATGTTAAGAGATGTATGTAATGAGGTTATTCTGATGTGATAAAGACATGAGCTATTCCTTACAAAGAAAACAGAACAAGGCTTCTTCTATATGCATATGTATTCACCACATGTTATTGAATTGAATGAAGTACATTATTGATTCTCTCTGCATATCTTTTTCCATGTATAATTGAATATTTATAGTAAGTAATTCTTGTTTCAAAGTCAAACATATTGTCAATTTTTTGTGGTTTATTTGGAGCTTTGTATTTCTTATTTAATGCGTCTTTTTAAAAACAAAAAAGGTATAACAAAACCCCTTTCTCTCTCTTTTTTTAACAGAAACAATTATGTTATAGTGAATTCAAAAAAAGTTGTGGCTCTACCTATACAAGAGTACAAAGAGATTCAATAGCTCTCTAATAGTCTCAGGCCCATTAAACTATGGAGGGGTGGACTTGGTGTCTACCATATTTCTTACTTGCTGAATTTCTTTCTCTTCCGTAGGCACAAGAGTACTATTTCCTTACGAATTGATTACATAAAACAATACAAAAAGGGCATTCAAGTTGAATTTGTTAGATAATATTTGTTATGCTAGAGTGGACTTAGATCCTAATGGCTTATTTCTTTCTGCTTCTTGCTCTATGAGCTCCTTTTTGATTTCCCTTCCTCTCGTGAGAAGGGATGAGATGGAGTGGCTGTCTAGCTTGTTCCTGGATGTCTTTGCTGATTTGGGTGGATTTGCTCCCAAAGCATCTAAAGGGTCCAATGGGGTCATTTCGTAATTGCTGTCCAATATATTTATCTGAGTGCCATTCCCAAGTTGAACTCCCAATTTTGGTGATTCTTGATTTTCGATCATGATTCCTAGAGCTTAATTTCTCCTTGATATTTCTTTCCATGGGGAAGGCTTGTTTTGTTTCTATTGAGAATTCCTTGCTATGATAAGTTGGCTCGCTCAAACAAAGCTTTTGTATGTAGGGAGTCCTGTGGGATGGTCTAGCTGGAGAGCTACCTCACTTAAAGGGGACTTGCGGGTTTCCCAAAAGGTTTAGGGATAGTGCATTCCTTGTCCAACTCCAATCCACGTTCTTTCTCTTGGAGCGGGTTTTGAGATGATTCCTTTTCCATGATTTCTCCCTCTTCTTGGTTATTGATAGAGGGTTCCTTATTTAAGATCTCAAACTTGTTTGAGGTGATAGTTGGAGGGTGATTATGCACAGTTTGCTGATTGACTTTGTTTCCATAAATTTTGCTGTGGATTTTGATTTTGCTATCCCTATTGCTGATTTGGGTTCTTCCCTCAGGCACCGGATTGTGGAGGATCCCTTTGCTCCTCTTGATGGCCTTGTTCAGTTTGTTGTTATTGTTTTCTCCTGCAATCTTTTGCAAAGTGCCCATATTCATGGCATTTGTTGCTTTTGAATGAAAACTACTTGTAATCTAAGCTTGAATATGAGTACATTCGTCCAAGTTTAACTGAATTGCTTATTGGAGCCCTTTCTCTGAATCCACTTTCACTCAAATGTAGGTGTAGGCGTGGCCTCCCTTAGTATTAGAATGGTCAACTACCTCCCTGGGGTATTTCTAATCGCAGCCATCGTTGGGTCATTCAAAAATATCAAGGGGAGGTATGGTAACCTCAACCATGCAGAAACTGCTTTTGGAACATCTTTTATGTCAAAATCTAGGGTCCATCTATTCAGATACATGCCCTTGGGACCCATGAAATGTGTTCCATTGTGTAAGATCATCTCAATGTTCTTTTAATTTGAATACAAAAGCATAAAATCCATGGCCATAGATAAAACATTGTAGCTTACCTTTTAGCCGGGGAATCTACTTATCTGGAGCCAAGTGTCCACAATTTTAGGGTTTGAACTTTGGCATCAAACCCATAAATTGACCAATCGACACTCTTTCTAAGAATATTAAGGATTTCCTCCGTGGTCCAACAACAAGGACATCCTGAGATGGGATTTGATCCAATTTTTTAACAAAACAAGAAGCTTTATGACAAAACACTTTGACTTTTTTTGAGGCCACTTGCAACAATGGATCTAAACATAGCTAGATCCTATTTGAAGTGGAGGAGCGGGGGGTTGTGGAGGAGCCATCTCCTATGTCGCCCTCAAGCGAAGGAATGGAAACCTTCATGTGCGGATAGAGTTTTGAAGTTCTAATGTTTGTTTGTTAATGGTTTTTGACATCTAGTGTCTTATTTTGATCATAAATTGCTTTCTTCAAGGTACACAATTGTGCAAAGATATTAGAATGTCTAGGTGACAACCACCCTTGTAAAATAAGTCATTATATATTTTTTTGAGTAAAGCTTGCTTTGACTATTAATAATAACAATATTTATATGGCTTTACTACAAAAAAGTGGGCTAAAAAAGAGACCTCCACAAGCGAGTCCAACACTAAAAAACGTGCATTGGCTTAGGCCAAAATAACCACAAGCATAGAGTCTACTTCACAAAGTCTAAAAACCCATCAAAGGGAAATGACCTGAGCAAATACACTAAGAAGTAACTATGCTAGCCATAGGAGGAGGTTAGTTGTGGTTGTTTGGGGCAGGGCCCCAAGCAGAGACTTGAGGATTGATGTCAACATGTTGCACTAGGTCCCATCAATCAATAAGTGCTTCTATGGGTTTGGGGCCCTCATAAATGGTGAGAGCCAAAGTCCAGAATTGTTTGTTAATGTATGGTGGGTTCGAGGTCCAGTGACGACCATGCTTCTTCTTGTCTCGTACCTACCAACCCGTTCGTTGGTGGGCCTTATTGCAAGCTAAAAACCAAAAGAAAAAAGTCATCGTTGTTCAATGTTCACACATCAGTTGCACTTTTATCTTGGAATCCATGAAATATGTTCCATTGTGGAAAGATCAAGTCTCAATGTTCTTTTACTTTGAATATAAAAGCATAAAATCCATGACCATAGAAAAACATCTCAACTCACCTTTCAAGTGGGGGATCTAATTATTTTAGAGCCTAGTGTCCACAATTCTAGGGTTTGGCCACATGTCACAAACCCATAAATTGGCCAATCAACACTCTTTCTGAGAATATCAGGGATTTCCTTTGTAGTCCAGTGGTAGGGACATCCAGAGATGGGATTTGATCCAATTTTTTAACAAAACAAGAAGCTTTAGGACAAGACACCTTGAATTTTTTTGAGTTTGCTGCAACAATGATCCAAACAGGGCTAGATCCTATTTAAAGTAGAGGAGTGGGGGGATGTGGAGGAGCCATCTCCTCTCTTGCCTTCTAATGAAGGGATGGAAGCAAAGTACAAACCCTAGCCTTCATGTGTGGATAGGTTGTGAAGTTCTAGTGTTCGGTTGTTCATGATTTTGGCATCTAGTGTCTTATTTTGATCCTAAATTGCTTTCTTGATGCTACACAATTGTGCAAAGATCTAAGAATGTCTAGATGACAACCACCCATGTAAAATAATTCATTATATATTTTTTGAGTAAAGCTTGCTTTGACTATTAATAATAACAATATTTATATGCCTTTACTACAAAAAATTGGGTTGCAAAAAAAACCTCCACAAGCAAGTCCAATATTAAAAAACGTAGATTGGCTTAGGCCAAAATACCCACAAGCATAGTCTCCTTGATTATGTCCAAAAATCTATCAAATGGTAGCGACCCAAGCAAATACACACTAAGAAGTAACTGTGCAAGCCGTAGAAGGAGGCTGGTTGTGGTCATCCGGGGTAAGGCGCCAGCTAGAAGCTTGAGGATTGATATCAACATGCTGAATTGGGTCCCATTCATCAGTAGGTACTTTTGGGGACTTGGGTCCCTCTTAAATGGTGAGAGCTAGAGTAAGGAACTATTTGTTAGTGCACAGTGGGTTTAGGGGCTAGCTTCGACCGCGCTTTTGCTTGTCTGGTACCTGTCAACTTGTCCATTGGTGGGGTTGATTGTAGGCTAAAAACAAAAACGAAAAAAGTCATTATTGTTGACACATCAACTACACTTTTATCTTGGAGCCCATGAAATATGGTTCATTATGGAAAATCAAGTCTCAATGCTCTTTAATGCTCTTTTAATTTGAACAGAAAAGCATAAAATCCATGTCCACAGAAAAACATTGCAGCTTACCTTTCAGGTGGTGGATCTAATTATTTTGGAGCCAAGTGTCTAGAGTTATAGCGTTTGGCCACATGGCACAAACCCATAAATTGGCCAATCAACGTTCTTTGTGAGAATATCAGGGGTTTCCTTTGTGGCCGAGCAATAGGGACATCCAGAGATGGGATTTGATCCAATTTCTTAAGAAAACAAGAAGCTTTAGGACAAGGCACTTGGATTCTTTTTGAGGCCTCTGCGACAATGGATCTAAACATGGCCATATCTTGTTTGAAAGCAAAGGAGTGGGGGGATATGGAAGAGCCATCTATTCTCATGCCCTCGGGTGAAGGCATGGAAGCAAAGCTCAAACCCTAGCAACTTTAATGTGCGGCGTTACCTTCCAGACATGTATTCAAAGATATTCAAGTCCTTGAACGAAGTGCAACCCTAGAGGCACCTAGGAAGGTTTCCCACTGTGACCACAACAACTCTTCCTCTCACTTTAGGCGAGTTATATTTCGGCATGAGGGGGGAAACCTTAGAAAAGAAGTTTATGATATTCTTTAGAAATAAAGGGATGGTGGACTACCATGACTAATGCCTATACAATTAGGACACTGGAGTCAAGATAGCAAGAGGGTTTGAGTAGGATGGAGAAGCTATAATCAAGCCATTTACTGATTTGTCATAATTAGTCCGAAACAGATTTTTAGATTGTGCAAGAATAAGTGAGAGCCCTTATCTAAGATGCACCATCACAACCATGAAATGACAGCCAAGAATAACGTGCAACCATTGAACAAAGAAAGAACAACCATTTTACGAAACATGAGATGAAGTAGACAAAGTAGGACAACCTTCTTATTGAACGAACAACCAACAATACATCATTCTTCAAATCTGATTTCATTGTAATATCAAGAGAACTATGATGTCACACTTAATCTTTCTTCCTAGCTAGGACAACTTTCAAAAATAGAGTGGACAACCTTGTTAACCCCTAGTTCATCATTATGATCCATTCTGCACAGCTTGGCTTTGGTTCCATTGCATTCTGACAATTTCCATGATTTTGAGTTATTTTGGGCTATAGGTTAATTAAATGCACTAAGGAGGTCATATTGGGCATAATACTTGGAGGAACCTCTTAGTGTGATAGCTCATTGGAATCGAGAGGAACCACACTACAGGATAGAATGATGAAAAGTGATTTTCAATGGCCTGGGAAGCCACAAGGAGAGATAAGGTGCTTTTCAGAGGTAAAAGAGTTAATTAATTAATTAAAGTGATTTAATTAATTAATTAATAATTAATAAAACAAAAGTCACTTTGGAGGGACAAGGTGAGCAGGAAGGATAAAAGAGAGGCAAGGGCCTCTATTCTCTCATTCATGTTGATTATCAGTTTTGATATCTGGCTTCTAGCTAGTGAGCCCATGCCTTGGGGGTTTTGAGGGTTTTGACCTAACAACCCTAGAGGACAACTCAGTGGTGAAAGATTCCACCCATCTTGTTCCAAGCTTGGTCTCGGGAATGCAATACTCCACCCGCACCATTCTACTTCAGATCTATTCAACTTCAGAGGGATTCTACACCAACCACAGGTACACAAGAGAGAGGTGGCACCATTGAGGGTTTCCAGCAGGGAAGGATGCATTTGTGGAGCTAGACAATTCGTTTCGGCCAAGGAGAAGAGTTCTTGGAGAATCTAGTTGCCGCGTTATGCTTGTAGAGGCCATAGCGCCCTTCTTGGCTCTTCTGGGGGATATTTTGGTGGAGCTTTGAGTTAAAGTGAGATTGGGACGGTTTTCCCAAGAGGAGGGCACAACTTTGGAGTGGATCTTCTCATGAGAGGGATCCCAGCGTCATTCTTCAGCTAGGGATCTACTATATCTTGCATCTACACTCCAAATCAACCTTTATTGAGGGTTTGACTTGCTATTGGTGCCAAATAGGAGGAGGGCCAAAATTATTGGGTCTTCAGTCACCCAGGAGGGCGCAGGCCAGATTAAGAGATTGTGCATTTAGTGGATTAGAACCTCACCACTCATTCCGAGACTTCACCCGGGGTTTGGTATTGACTCGATCTACATTTTGGCATCTTCATCAGAGGATTTGGAGGTCTTGAGCTGTAAGGCCGAATTATTGAGGGTATTCAGTGTTCCAGCAGAGCGTGACCTATCCAGTTGGGGGGTTTGGCACTCCATACGGCCCAGATCTTATCTTGTTATTCATGTATTGTAGCCATGTGGCCTTTGGAGGCTTGTAGCTTCTCTTCTTCATCTGACTGAGGATTATCTTCATTTTGTTATGATCTATTAGCTATATCGTACCAGATCTGTAGATCCATTGTATCAGGGTCTTCTTCTTTATGAATAATATCAGATCTGAGATATTTGAGTCATCACTTGTGTTATTCATCATGCATCTGGTTGAGGTATGTCCATTGCTATATTTATGATTGATTATTTCTGCAAACACATATAAAAATCATCAGTATAACCCTAGCGCAACCTAAAGGATCATAATAAGCAAAGTGTTTGACGAAATGCCACAACCAGAAAACTTTTAAAAACACATGAAAAATGTGATGTTCTTGGCATCCTGGCTTGGGAACATTACACATTAGAAAGCTAAATTTGGCCTCCTTGCGTTTCTTTCACTCCATAAAGCTAATTCACATTCATTATCATTCATTACTCCTCCCTCTCTTCCTCAAGTGTGCCTTCCTAAGTTTTAGGGCGCATTCTTGTTAAATTATCAACTTGATTTCTTATGCGAATTATTATTTATTTTCTTCAACACTTTGATTCCATCTAAATACATTTCAACAATATAGAATCATAACTGAATAGCAATAATCATGTAGATACGTAAGCATGCACATCAACAACACATATACCCTGGGGAAACCCTTTACAGGGAGAAAAACCCCAGCAAACGATTTTCCTTTATTGCATTAATAATTTAAGATCACTTACAAATATCCACCATGAATACTCTGCTCTTAAAGAGCTTGCCAAGTTGACTCTGACCTGACTGTAACTAAGAGACCTTGCTGATATCTAAACTTCTGTTACAGGCCAGCACTGAAGATGTATCCGAGTTACCTTCAAAGACTGAGATACACTGCCTCTTATGGACTGATATATCACCTCTGATATGGGCTATTATTGCTGCCTCTATTTGTCTGATACGTGCCTCTGTTTAGCACTGATAAAGCTGCCTTTAATGGACTGACATGTGCCTTTGTTTACCACTGGTATTGCAGCTTCTATAGGACTGAGCAGCTTCTATAGGACTGATATGTGCCTCTGTTTAGCATTGCTAAAGCTGCCTTTAATGGACTGATATGTGCCTCTGTTTAGCACTGGTGTTGCAGCCTCTATAGGACTGATATGTGCCTATGTTTAGCATTGGTATTGCAGCCTCTATAGGACTGATATGTGCCTCTGTTTAGCACTGATAAAGCTGCCTTTAATGGACTGATATGTGTGTCTGTATACCACTGATGTTGCTGCCTCTATTGCTTCACCCTTACCCTGCATAACAACTGTGTAGAAGAGAGGGGTCAACCTCTGCTTATAAAGGAGTGAATAGGAGAATGTAATGTTCCTGACTTGGCTAGTCTAGGAAATGTTGTTAATGTGTATGTAGGATCTATTGTTTACAGCATATAAATGATCATACAAATAATAAATGCGACAAAGGACTGCAAAGTTTGTATTATGATATCTCTGCGGATTACAATAGGCCGAATGCGGCTGAATAAAATAACACTCGGCTAGATCAGAAGACAAAAGGATCTTAGCCGGAATATAAATAAGCAACTAAAAGATAATACCCGGAATATGTGAGTGCTACGAAATCAATGGGTGCACTGGGAATATGGTAGCTCTGACGGTAACTGTTGGAAGTCTGGAAAGTTCGCCCTAGGAGCTATACTTGTCGAAATGGCCTGGAAACTGTCCCAAATGATGCGCCCTGCTCTAATCCTCAGTATTGGTATCTGTCGGACCCCTCTGCTGATGAGTTTGGACCCCGAATGGATACCCCTGGGGGAATGCACCCCTCTTCTTCTGGCAAAATGCGTCCTAGTGATTCCACCGTCAGAATCGGACGAGATATGTCTCAAAACGACCACCTTGGTCTACTGGGAAATGGGTTGGAAGGGTTTCCCTGAATCTGGTCTGATGCTCGCTCTGGAACCCCAAATGTGCCTGCCAAAAGCGCCACACGTCCAAGTCTGGAAAATGCGTCCCAGTTGATTCCTCCGTCGGAATCTGATGAGGAACCAGGCAAAAGATGCGCCTTGCCCTCCTCTCAAACGGGTCGGAGGGAAATCTCGGAATTTCCCCTGGATGGGGTAAGTCGACCCAAAACTCTCTCAGAAGTTGCGCCCTCACTCTGGATGAATGCACCCTTGTTGCTGAACACTATGTAACTGCTGTTGAAGAATGATGGAAGACTTGAATGATCTTCTCGGTGATTAGGGTGTGTCTCTCAACACCGAAATCAGCCAACTGGTGTCTTCCTCCTAGAATCCACTGAGCTATCTCTCCTGAGATGCGCCTCTCTCCTACAAGTCATAATCTGCATAATCATGAATTAGGTTGCTGACTCTTCTCTTATAGCTTTCCAAAACCCTAATTCACTGCTGAAACCCTAATTCGTTGTTGACCTTTTCCCTCCAAGTGACTTTTACTTTATTTTATTATTCCTTGATTAAATCACTTAATTAGTTAATTAATTAATCATTTTACCTCTAAAAAGTGATTTATCCATCCTTATGGCTTCTCTGGCCACTGAAAGTCACTTCTCATCATCTTATCCTGTAGTGCTCTTCTTCCCAATTTCGATGAGCTATTACACTAAGAGGTTTCTCCAAGTAATATGCCCATTATGACCTTCTTAGTGAAATTAATTAAGATATGACCCGTAATAACTCAAAATTACGGAAATCGTTGGAATGCAACGAAACCAAAACCAAGCTGTGCGGAATGGATCCTGATGATGAACGATCCAAGTTGGACCCAATAAAACCCCTCAATATCTCTCGAACTCTCTGTCAACCCTATCTGGCTACTTTGGTAGGCATATCACTCTGTAAATTTATAATGTCCCAAAATGGGGACATTACAGTCCTCCCTGCCGGAATATTGCTTGTCCTCAAGCAGTAACTGAATCCAACTACATATGATACCGGGGTCCCATATCCACCTGTGTGACACAAGGTAGACTCCCCTCAAGATGTGGTATCTCCAAGTGCTCACCACGCATGACACCCACATGCTCCTGATGAGTAGAATGATCAATGGCC
>ML780165.1:1199228-1239588 GCA_009831015.1 Picea engelmannii | reverse complement strand
GTGGATAATGTTACACGTGCCAACGCACTAGATCAATACATTTATATCATTTGCAATATTAGGAATATCGTTTGTTTCTAGCTCATAGGAATTTTATATTCAACCTAACTTTTGCTAGATGCCTTGATTTTTGCTCATGGCTCCCAAGGCTTGACTAGGTTCACAGAAGTTGTACGTTTCCCTTGACTTTTTCACTAGTCTGTCTATGCTCATAGAGGTTTTATGTTGTCCTTGACTTTTGCACTAGACTGTCTATGCTCACAGAGGTTGTACATTCCCCTTGACTTTTGCATTAGACTTATGTAGCATCTCGTTCGTCTTGACTTTTGGTTTGACTCATAGAGGTTGTATGTTCCCCATGGATTTTGTCAATACCTCACAAGACTGGTCGATTCTCCAAATCTCTTTGGCTAGCCTCAGGGTGGCCCATATGGCCTCTCATTGGAGAATGACTGTCGATGCTGCCAAATTTAACAATTCTCCGCTCGTGTGCGCATGTAATCTTCATGCAAACCCACACTCACACTCACTTATCTTACTAATCATCTCTCACATCCACTCAGACTCTATTATTACCCTTCTCATGCATCCTCGTTAACTCTCTTAGAATATGCACCCACACTAGCTATATATTGGATGCTTGTCATTGTTTATTTCGTCGGTTCATTGCAACAACAACATAGTGTCTCTCTCATTCTTCTCTCTCTCTTTCTCTAGTCTAGTGGCTCCTCTTTGAGCAAAGTAGTCATTGTACCGGTTGTAGGCTTGTCAAGTGTGGTGCAATTAGCTCTCTTGTTAGCTTCATCAATAAAGAAGTGTGTGTTTGTCATTCAAACTTATTTTCTTGGCGGTATTATGGTAATTTTGTAATCTGATATGTCATTTTATGAACTATTTATCATGGTTAATTTCAATCGTTTTGAATAGTTTTCATCTTCTTTCCAGTCTATTATCACTGTGCTAACTCTGTAGGTTCCCTCCAAGCGTAAAAGATCGATTTTTTCACTGTTTTGGACCGCTTTTACATGCTGTCCAAGACAAAACAGCTCGCTGATTTTTTAGTTTTGAATGCAGAATTAGACCTTAGATCAGCCAGCAAGGTGCTTCATTGTGTCTAGGGACTCCCCCCAGAGGCTAGTGAGCACTAGCCCAAACGGAGAGGGGTTTGGTCAGTGACAATTTAGGGCCATTACTCCTTGAATTAGCCAAGTTTTCATCTCTGTTATAACAGGTTTATCAGCTCAATTGGAGGGTGGAAATTTGTGCTAACAAGCCCTAACCAAAAAATTACAACAGCAAATATCCTTCAATAATTCAAGGTTACATCAAGGATTAGGGAGGGTTTACAACCTCTACCCTAGTTTCTTCTTATGTGACAAAGTTGCCCTTCATCAAAGATTATTTCAGTAGCAAAAACCATGTCAATCCTTGCAAAAATCCTAGTCATCCATGTAAAGAAAAGAAAATTGGCAAAACCTAACATTGAACTTGTCCCTTAACTTCTTTCTCCCAAAGATATTCAACTAAGGTAGGAGGGGAACTCCCACTCTTCCAATCATGGCTTTAGAAAATGAATCTCTCCTCTATTTGTATCCTTCAAATCAAACCTAAATTCATAAAATAATATTTCTTTTTAGAAGGCCGTAGAATCCTCCTTGAGTTTGCTTTTTGAGTGAATAAAATAGGTCCATATTGCCACTTGTCATCTTTCTATTTCATAAGATTGTTTTAAAACATTGATTTATTATTCATTTGAGGGTTTAACCATGTCAACAATGCCACATGGCATCTCCTCATGCAAAGATTTTTCCTCCAAATATGTAGAAAATGTCTTGAACAAAGTGTTCTCACGGCAAAGTCCTCCTCAAAGGTGAAACACAACTCCAAATATGTAGAAAAGGCCTTGAATAATGTGTCTTTACTGCCAAATACCTCAAAAGGTGAAATATGCCTCCAAAGATGTGAAAATGGATTAGATAACATGTCTTACCACCAATTATGTGGAATATGCCTAAGATAATGTGTAATGCTCCACAAAGTACTTTAATTTGCTTTAAATGTCCTCTTGCACCAAACGTCCCTCTTAAAGAGGGTATATTCATGATCAAGCAACCAAATGTTCTTCTTTTTACCCATGGAGTGGGATGCTCCACATCAAATGACCCTTATTTGACCATCCAAATGCCTTCAATGTCACATGTCATCATTTTAAGCAAGCTGTTCCTTCTTTAGCTTCTTTCTTCACCACCTGTCATGCCCTGGGCTTCCTCCAAGATAGGGTGATATGCTCCTCTGGGCTTTGTCTTGCCACATGCCATGCTTTGAACCTCTTGAAATCTAGGGTGTCCTTGTCTGGCACTGTGTCTGGTCCTTACCTCGCTATAAATCATACCTTGGACACATAGGTAGGGCATTCATCCTCTAAGGTTTTCTTGCTTGATCTCATCCTCCATCTATGTGGTCTAGGGTCCTGGCTCCTGGGCACAAACAAGGAAAAAAGCTTCTCCTTAATTATGCAACAAAGGATAGTGTAAGCCATGTAACCATGCCTTCAAATTGGTGTCAAGTGCACCCAACTGGAATTGGAACCTCATCCGAAGTGTCTCCAGAAAAGTCACCATCAGTACTTCCTAAGTTTCTTCCTGCATCATGTGACTGCCACTGAACTCCAAGGATCTGCGATGCTGGTGAGAGAAGAAAGGGCCATGAAAATGCGAAATAACCATGCATTTTCAAGGTGTAACACCTGGATAGAGTTGTGACAAGCTTTCTTGACTGTACAAGATTTTGCAAAGATCTCAGAATGTCCAGATGACAACCACCCATGTGAAAAAGTCATTATTGTTCACACATCAGCTGCACTTTTATCTTCTCTTGTCTCATTGATATACACGTCACTTTGTTAGGGAGGCTTTTAGCTTTTAATTCAGTGTTTTCTGTACTTGTATCTTTGATAACAGGTACAGCATAGCCATAGTTATATATTCTTTGACTGTGTTCTTAGGGAGGACTGCTTTATTCATTTCCAGAATCTTAATATTTGATTTTGGAAAACCTGATAATTATGTTTATGAAGGGGACGCACCTGTCATCCTAATGCGAACTGTGCCTCTGATTTCCAGAATTCTTAGGTAGATTATTTCCTTGTAAAGCACTATTATGAGCAGCACAATGACTAGTTTCTGAATTTAGACCATTGAATTTGATTTTGTTTCACCACATGAACTGCTGATAAATGGCAATGGAGAAGTCTTTTTTTTTGGGTAAAACACCATCTGGCAAGATACTGTTGGCGCTAGTAGATAGCTTAGTTGATATGGATCATGCATTTCTATGTATTTGGTTCCATTACTTCTTTAGGACATCCAGAAGAAACAGGCGAACTTTCTAAATAACCTGCCTGATAATTTTAGGTGGCTGGAAGAGGGTCTTTCCCAACTCTAGAAATTAATGAAATTATTTTGGGGTCACTGACTTTTACATTTAGATCTAATACTTACAAATTGCTCAATCAATCTTACCAAGAAGCTTTGCTGAAAGGACAAAGAAGTATGTTAAATAATAGAGCATTCAACCTTCCCCCGTTACAGGTGTTTTAGATTCAAGCCTCAATGACATGCATTCCCATTAAGTACATCGGAGGTTGCCCGTTATGAATGTTAGGCATTTTCAGGAGACTGTCTCAGATTCATTGATAACTTGATTATATGCCTCCAGCGAATACTGGATTTCACATGATGTTTGCATTTCTCTGCTATTACTTTAGTGCCATATCCCCATGATGAGGTTTTGTCCCTGTTAACCCCCAGATTTGCTCCTTTGCAAACTAGAGGGTTAATAGCCAACTTACTTCATTAGGCTGGTGTTCTGAGTTTGATTCCAGACATAGCTTTCATGAATCAGAGGTTGGTTCCCATGGAGTTCAGGTATAGGATTGGTTCAGTGACGTGTTCCCGATTCAGAGATAGATATTGCACAGGTTTCATCGGATTGGAGAGAGTTACTATTTTTAGCAGTACTACATTTTAGGCATATTATATTTAGCAGGGTTCCCTTAGCAGTTCCGGACATTTTCAACTTTTTCCTTTTCTTGGGGGCAACTGCTATTTTGGGCATGTCTATTTATAGCAGGCCCATTTGTGGCAGGGTGACACGTGGCAGATTTTGGTTGGGACATGTAGCAGGATTTGGATGCTTGGGGGAGTCAGCAGTGATGTGGCAAAGCACATGAGTTCACTGGGGGTGTTCTTGAGTCATCAGAGCGCATGACTTGGTCAAACTAAAAGCAACTAGGTCGTTTGCATGGAGAAGGCAGTGAGGTGGCACTAGAGTGAGTCAACTGGATGTTTGATTAGTTAACTGAGGTATCCTCCTTGGTTGACTGAAGTCGGGAATACTTCTCGTCAGTTTGCTTGTAGTTCATCTCCACTCCACTAGTGCGCATGGTCTTCTCTCACTCATCTCAGTTTATCTCGGAGTATCTTCACTTAACTAAAGCGTCTTGCTACCTCATCTGAGTCTAGCTTTAGTTCAACTCAAGCTCATCTAAAGAAGACTAATGCACATTGACTTTCTCTCTTCAGTTTGTTGTCACCTAACTCCAAGCATCTCTACTCACCCATGTGCATGGTTCCCTTTCTTCACTTCGCCCTTACTTCACTCCACCTTTCCTCTTGTCTTCATTGTGCATGGATAATCCCACTCCAAAAGGTCTCCACATCATCTAAGGCACATGGCCTTCTCTCTAGTTCATGGCTACTTAACTGAGATAGACTCCTAATTGAACTAGTGCACATTAACACTCCTCCTCCAGCTTTACTTCACTCAAACTACACTCAAGGACTCTTCATCTGGTGACAACTCAGCCACTCTCCAGTTAAACTCAAAGTGCTTGGACACTTCACTCTACTCTTCTCCGGGTTAACAGAGTTCAAACTCCAATTGACTTTAGCACATCCAGACTCCACTCAGGTTAATCAATGCACATGAGCTGGTTTGCATGGGTGGTTCGACCTCCTTTCTCACTAATGTGCATAGGGGGAGGAAACCATTATAAGTAGATGTTCTCTATTGTCTTGAGGTTGGATCTTCTTCAGCAGCAGCATACTCTCTCACGTTCTCTCCTTTCTCCCTTCTAGCTTCTACATTCTTGTGCAGGAAAATTCATTGTACTGGTTCCGTATGTCTCTTTGGTGCAATCAGCCTTTTGGTTTATGCAGAATTAAAACCTTGTTATTCTCGTATCTGGCTCTCGGGGTTGTTGGTATCTTAATGGGTTTTTGTGCAATGTTTTAGAAGTTTTCAGCCTTTTATTTGGGTAGAATCTACCACTTATTAGTGCTTTCAATCTCTTTTCTTTCCATTACTTTTGACGCTAACGTTGAAGGAAATTCCACCAACATTTATAAAATCAATTATTGTAACCCCTTTGGCTGTTTAATCACAGACCAAAGATCCTTTCTTGTGCTGTTGTATTGTGTTTTATTGCAGATTTACAGGTTAAAGGCAGCGTTGGAAGAGTTAGGGACAACCCCCTGAGGTTGGCAAGCACCAGCCCAAACGGAGAGGAGTTCTGCTAGTGACACATTGGGCAGTTTCTCCTAAAAGTTACACATTTTTCCGATCATTGATCTATAGAGTTATTCTCATTTACTTAAGTGTGGATATTTGTGCTAACAGTTCCCCATTGATAAGTACTCTACTCTGCATGTTTTTTGGTGTTGCTATGATAATAGAGTCTGGGTTTTGCTAGTCTTGGCAGAATTTAAGTTTTAGGAAGGTTTGGCCTGGAACAGTATATTTTTCATTCTGGCTAGGGATAGCTGTTGATCTCTGGGACATGGTAGTAGCATTAATAAGTCGAGTCCTGAGAGGAAGCTTGATCATCATTCAAATTGCAAACTATATTTGGTAGTGAGACTGTAATTGTATGTACCGTGTTTGATGGCAAGCTTGTATAGGTGAATTTGCATTTGCTACTATTAAATTCATATCATAGTAATCATATCTTTGAAATAAAGTGCATTACCAGATCCTGTTTCCTTACTATTCGCTGCAGTCATCCTTCCTTTCTGGTCACAATTGTGGAGGCTAGACATGTTTCTATTAAACTGGATTCTTGAGGAGTTGGATGCAATTAATTGTGCAGCTAATGAACACTTTTGTTATTGAAGGGTACTGAATCAAGCAATTGTTTTTGCAGTGCCATGATGACATTATTCTATCTATATAAGATCGCTAAAGGAGGAAATCATATAGGCCCAAAAAAGGAGTGACTGAAAGTGGGCCAAGGAGAATCATGTAGCCTTGTGAAAGGACTGTAGAAATGGAAAGATGAGAATTTGTTTTTCACTTTGGCTTATTTTCCATTAGTCTGAGATCTTAAATATAGAAAGTCATTTAGCTATTTTAATATATGAATAGTTTCTGTTAATACAATCCATCAAATGATGTATTACTTAAAATTTATATTATTGTCATCTATGAGAATGCTGAATATAACTTGAAGATCTGTGATATTCTTGGAAGTAAATCAAGTTTCTGTATGATTTATGTACAATTAGTTTTATTTGCTGGTGCATGAAGTCACATTCTTTATTAGTCATAAAAAATGTTTACATCAGATGCCCCCTTTTGGGTGTGCACACCTGCCTATAAGATCCAAAGTTTTTTCAGTCTTAATATATGTCTTTGATATCTCTTGTTTGTTTTGAATTTGTGGCAGATAGATTTCTTTGCTGTTAGCCCTAATCTGCTGATTACTGGTGACCCCATTCTAGTCTTTCATAAGCTCTCTCATATCATATTGCTGTTTCATTTCTTTCTGCCTTTCTGGATGGAATGGAAGGTTTTTATTGTACAATGGTATTGCTATCAAGAATGCTACCCCTTTAGACACAAGATAGTTCTCTAGTGATTACTATTACAAGGACCATTTTTCAGCTTATCTGCCCAGATTTTTGAAAACTAATTGTACACAACACGAGTGCTTAGTTCTTTTAATCCATCTCGGGAATCTTTGTTGGCAGTAAAAGGAAAGATTAATGAGTCCATTTTAATCTCCTCTTTTTGGAATTCTGTCTTAATCTTTCAAAGTCTGCAAAGAAATCCCAGTAAGCTTTACAGAATTGGATCGGTATTCCATTTGACAGAGGTGTTTTACTATGTTTTATTTCTGAGATCCTTCTAAGATTATTTCTTGAAATGTGATTACAAGCTCGTAGATTAAAGGACTTGTTCCTCGTCATCGTTGTTAACATGGGGTTTGGAGAACAAATTGTCAAAATAGTTGACATTATCTTTAACGATATCCCATTTAAAAGTAACAATATCTACACTTTCAGCAGGGATATTCATTTTCTTTCTTTGTTTCAGTATTTTCGAAAAAGCACTTGAGTTGGAATCAGTGTGTTTTAGCCACTAGTACTTGGTTCAAAATTTTAATTATCCTGTTGTAAAAATTGCAATTTTACCTCTAAACGCTTGGCCGCTCGATAACGTTTAAGGAAATCCGCATGCAAATTTCCTTTTGATTTACCTGCAGATTTCTTATTCACGACCTCTTGTAATATTAGATTATATAATAAATTATGCTTTGAATCTCCGTGACTTTTAGTCCAATAGATCTTAAATCTTGAGATTTATGCATTCTCTATTCTAAGCTTCTTTTGCATTCCAATCCAAGTTTCATAAAAGCAAGAAAACAGACAAACGCCATAATCTTTAAATAGCATGTAATTTTCAGATAAAGATACTTTTTGTCCTCTTTTGATCATCTTGTTTGTGTTTACTTCCCCAGTGATTGCTGAAAGACCATTTTTTGATTTGGCTCACTAAACTTTTCTTCTTGCCGGGGTAGGTTTTAGAGATGTTATCATTTGGAGTTACTGTAACAAATGAACTAATTTGTAGTGGCGAATATCCTTTGGCCTTTAGATTGTTCATTATTTTTATTTTTGTTGCATTATGAAAATTTGAGATCCTCCATTGAATAACCTTAACAAGAAGGGTGCCTTGAGATTTGTCGAAAGAGGCGTTGACCCCATTGTAGTGACATAGTAGATATATAATGGAGGTCGAAAGAGGCCTTTGACCCCATTGTAGTGACATAGTAGATATATAATGGGGTTCTTGATTGAATTGAACAATACATCCATCCGTATTCTTGTTGAGCCTTACTGGCGTCATTGTTGTAGGGCATACCATCGTCGTTGTTTTCCATGTCTTCGTGAGCCTTGTTTTCATCATAATCATTGGTCATGCTACCATCATTCTTTTCAGTGAGTCATGATATCATCAATAACTATCTTTCCACTATCTTTCCATTCTTGTTGGCTTAGTTATCAAAGTGTATGATACCATTGATCTAGGTGGACCTTTGTGGTCACCCACCTCTTTCATTGATTCAACACGGTTCTCCATCTTAGCATTTTTTTTATCTACAGTTTTTAGGTCCTAAATTTTCAGTGCTGTTTCGAGGCCTAAATGATGTTTTTTTTCCATTCTGGGGCTTGGGGGTGGCCAGGGCTTACCCATGCTTGCCAAAAATTGTATTTCTCAGTTAGATCTCCCAACGAGCTACTGTGCACCCCAAATGGAGATTGTATGCAAAAGTTGCGCCCCCATGAAGTTGACATTATCAACTAGCCACCTTAGGGCCCACAATCCTTTTGGTGCTTCATATCTTATAGAGTTAGGGTTTTGGATCTTTAGGGTTTTTGCCTCTTAGGGTTTAGTACTTTATGCTAAAAGACCATTTTCAACCTTTTGTAATGCCTTCTTGCGAATGAACGTAGTTTGGGTTTCACCGTATTATTGTGCTCTCAGCATTATCTTTGTGTGTGTGTTTCAATTCATATTCCTACCTTTCATTTCGTTCTCTATATAATCTAGATCATCCATCCTAGTTGGTGATCTTGTCGTCATGATTGGATTTTATTGTTGTCAACCAATTCTTGGTCGACTCTTTGCCTCAATGAATTCTAACCTTTCTCCTTATCCCTTATCACTTGTCAAAAAGTTGTCTTGGCTTTTTTTAATTATTCAATTCATATTTTAGATCATTTAATTAGGAACTAATTTGGGGTAAGAGGATTATTGGATTAATGAGTTGGATCGAGGTTAGCTGGTTAAAGAGTTAAATTTTAGTAGGTTAATGGATTAAGTTGTAGTGGGTTACGAGTAAATGGTTGATGGGTTAAGGTGTTAATGGGTTTTGGAGTTGGAGAGGAGTGGATTTGAGATATAATGTCTCAAGTGTTAGTACATTATGATTCATAATGGTCATGTGGTACATGTGGATAGCGAGGGATTAGTTTCATTAGGGTGTTAGTGATGTGAATTAGGTTAATGGGATACCTTAGGCTAACATATAAAGAACATTATCAAGTAATATCATATAAGTATTTTGACAAATGTATGTCAAGCATTCTTGAGATACCTCAGGCTAGCATATAAAGAGCATTACCAAGTAATATCAAACAAGTATTTTGGCAAATGTATGTCAAGCATTCCAACAAATGTAAGCATTCTAACATATAATTATGGGATTAGAGGTTAGCTTTGTGGGTTAGTGATGTGGGGTTACTTGGTAATGGGTTATGGATGCATAGATGAACAATTAAGGGTTAGGAGTTAATCATGCATAAGTGTTATGCGCTATGGCTTAGTAGTTAGGCATGCATGGGTTAGGTGTTAGACATTAATGTGTTAGCGTTTAGTGGTAACACATATTTAATTAAATTTGGATTTTCTTTTTCTTTTCTAAATTTGGAGGAATACTTCAAAGTGAGTTTTTTTTAACTCTTTAATATATTCCATTAAAGCTAGAAAATATTTTAATCCAAATAATTGATGCCTCAAATAGAATGCTTTTTATTACTTAAACTAAATATTAATATTGAATTATTCAAAAGGAAATATTTGTCTCAATCAATTAGAACTAGATAAGTACACCATAAGTTTGGAAGAATTTAAGAAAATCCCCAAATCATTGAATAAAAAATCCCCGCAGTCAAATGAACTATGGGGATTTTCTATTTAATATGTCTATTAATATTAAAATGTCAATTTTGACATTTTATTGAATATTTTATTAATTAATATATTGTCTTTTATTTAAATATGGACCATTAATTAAACAATTAGATTGATAGAGAAAATGAAATGGTATTATAATTCATGTCATTGTTTTTTTTGTTTGCTAGCATGTTCGTTTCCTATAGGACTAGCCTGTGGTCTAAGAAACTGTGACCTAGGGGTATCTAAGCTGTCAAAATCATCCAAGGATCACACCTGGTTTGGGCCACACCAACCCTTAACATGGCTGGATTTTTATGTGTGTCTCGTCCCGACTATCGTGAGTTTCAAACCTTGGTCGCCTTGCAGAATCAAACCCTCGAAATCCAATCACGCTAGTGGGATTTGACATAATTCATGTCATTGTTATTAAATGAATGATCTAAACTTATAGGCATTGTATAAATTGCATAATATTGTAAAATCACTATGTACATAAACTTCATATTTGAACCATAAATAAATTTGTTGTTGAAAGAGTATATGGAAATGATCACTTACCGCTCGAATTAAAGGGCGGATTTTCTCCAGGGAAATATCATTTAACTGAGGTCAATGTTAATTGGATAGACCCTGATTATGGCTTGTTTTGATAGACTTGAATAGATACTAACACATGTCCTCGAGTCACACATCTACATATAAAGGAAAAAATATTTAATTTAAATGCAAGGATTCTATACATTTAGCAATTTTTAGCATTTGTAGCATTTTGTACTGGAAGATCAATTATTTCTAATAGAAGCAAACCTTGTAGAAAATCAGCTTCTTATCAACTTCACATAACTAGGAAAGATTGGTATCACTAACACCAATGAGACATGCCAATATACTTGCGAGTATTATATACATATAATATTTATGGTTGTATTTTGAAGGGATGCTAATCTTTAACACCAAAATCAATTCCAAGCCTAAATTCAAAGCAGAAAACTCTTTAACAATAAAATATAATTCATATGTTTTCATCTGAGATATGAATAATATAGGTGGAGATAATGATACATACCTATTCAATTGTAGTTTTCAATAGAGCCCCTATAACATAAAAAATCAGACCCATGAGAAAAGAAAGGCATTGGATTTGGAAGAAAGGGGAATTAAAAAGAAATGGAATCATGACACTTGTCGAATAAATCCACTTGATGCAAAACCTTACTATTAGAACTCAATTATTGCTGTAAAATCCACCTTCTTGGTCAAATGAGGTGGTTGATGTTGATATTATGGTAGCTTCAGGAGGTAAGAACCTCCATTGTGACCTTTGACAAGATTAGAATGTTTCAGAAGAAAGAAAATAAATGAATGTAACCCTAGAAGAGATGTCGGTTGGAGAGAGATAATTAATATGAATTAATTAGTACCCAGAATGAGAAGTCGGCCCAGGCAGTTAGCCAGGTTTACTATAAATACAGGGCGCCAATCTCATTTGACACACTTCTCAGAGTTGCAGAGAGCTACTTCTGCGCACTGCAATCTAGCAGTTTTGTGCACAAGTCCCGGGGAACGTGCTGGGCCAGTTTTGGGTTGGACTCTCTAATCAACTTTGGTTACTTCTTGCTTGGTGCATTGGCCTTGCTTGGCTATTGGATTGCTACTAGGATTCTTCTCTCTGTCAAGGTCAAGGTGCTCGGAGGGTGGCTTTGGCCTATGGTTGGGTGACAATAGTGATATTGTCAATGGTAAAACGAGCACATTCATTCATATTCTAACAAGTTATGGGCCCACACCTCCTTCATTCAGTGTAACCGCTGGAAGGAAGTGTAGCCATTAGGATACTGAGCTCGCTAAGGAACTGCAGCTAGGGTTACTAGCAAGAGCAACTTCCAAGACACTGTCGTTAGGGTTACTAGCAGGACCAGTTGTAGAAACCCTAAATCCTAGATCCAACACCTTGTGATGGAGCATCTCTCTCAAGGAGAAGATATTCAAATGCGCCCTAGTTCAGCGCACCTTTTGGCTATCTAAGAAGACAAAAACGTCAGAGTTGAAGTTTTGGATCAAAGCATGACCAACTACCAGTCAACCGAAGACGTGAGTGAAAAGATCAGTCTTCTACACTACTCAACACTCACTGGAACGATTGAAGATGACATGTGGATAATCGATAGTGGAGCTTCTAGGCACATGACGGGAGATCAAGCCAGACTCTCAAATCTAAATGAGAAGAAATCGTACAAGGTAGAGCTTGGAGACAAAAGTACTTACCCAGTCGAAGGATTTGGACAAGCCTCTGTCAAGTTGAAAACAAGTAACAATGTTCATTTAAGCAATCTTTATATGTACCTAGTTTAGAAAAGAATCTTGTATCCATATCTTGCCTAGAAGACAAAGGAAACATAATAGCTTTCGTAGATGGAAAAGTGTTATCTTGGCATAAAGATCCAGCATAGAGAATGCTAGGGTTATTGGAAGTCGTGAAGGAAACCTATATAGACTACTAGAACAAAATGAAGAAGCTCTCGTACATGACGAAGTCAATCCCAATGAACTTTGGCATAGAAGGTACGCTCATATTAATTATCAAGCATTACCTTTTCTCAAAAGGATGGTTGAAGGAATACCAGAATTGCAGTCTACACATGAAGGAATTTGCAAAGGATGTCCTCTTGGGAAGAATATTAAGAAACCATTCCCAAACAACAACAACATATCTAAGGAGATTCTAGATCTAATACACTCAGATGTTTGCGGTCCGATGCCAAACAAATCTCTAGGAGGATCTCTTTACTACATAATCTTCATAGATGATTATTCAAGAAAGACTTGGTTATATCTACTAAAGACAAAAGATGAACTATTCAACAGGTTTTAAGAATTCAAAGCAGAGATAGAGAACCTCACAAACAAGAAGATCAAGACATTAAGAACAGATAATGGAGGGGAATATACCTCGAAAGAATTCGTTGCATTCTGCAAATTGGCAGGGATTAGGAGGGCACTGATTGTTCCTCATAATCCTCAACAAAATGGTGTAGCAGAAAGAAAGAACAGATCTATCGAAGAAACAATAAAAACACTACTAAATGATCAAGGTTTATCCATGTTCTTATGGGGACAAGCAACCATGACAACAATATATGTGCACAACAGAAGTCCTCATCGCACATTGAAGGACATGACTCAAGAAGAAGCCTTCTCAGGTAAGAAACCTAATGTGGAAAACCTAAGAATATTTGGATGTTCTGTTTACTCTCACATTCCCAAGGACAAAAGGAATAAACTAGAACCCTTAGGAAAGAAGGGGATATTCGTGGGATATAGTGATTCATCCAAGGCTTATAGAATCTATATTCCCGAACAACATAAGATCGAAGTCAGCAGAGATGTGACATTCAATGAAAAGATGGATTTCAAGAAATCCATAGAAGAAACTATAGAAGAAGAAGAGAATGAAGAACCTATTGAAGAAAGCACAGAAAACCAAAATGACGAAAATGAACAACCTGATCATCCTATGCAACCATGTGAGACCATTGATTCAAACACCGTACCTAAGACCAAGAAACGACCAGCTTGGCTTGAAGCTACCTTACAAGATGCAAAAAGACTCAAGGTCCTAGAAGGAACATTCAGAAAAAGTAAGAAGCCTAAAAGATTCTCAAGTTATGCAACATATATGACGAAGCTTCTAGATGAAGAACCTACCACATTTGAAGAAGCAAATCAAAATAAACAATGGAAAGAAGCTATGACGAAGGAACACCAATCCATTATGAAAAATGATGTATGAGAAATTGTACCTAGACCTAAAGAAAAATCAGTGGTAACTTCAAAGTGGGTATATAAGATCAAACATGCAACAGAAAAAAGCATGGATAAATATAAAGCAAGGTTCGTAGCTAGAGGGTTCTCCCAGAAGGAGGGAGAAGATTATGTCGAAACTTTTGCTCCGGTTGCTAGATATACTTCCATTAGAGCTATCATATCTCTTGCCGCTTCTATGGGATGGAACTTACATCAGATGGATGTAAAGACAACTTTCCTCAATGGAGCAATCGAAGAAGAAGTATATATTGAACAACCTCAAGGGTTTGAAGTACATTCCAAAGACACTCACATGTGCAAATTAAAGAAAGATTTATATGGACTCAAGCAAGCTCCAAGGGCTTGGTATGCCAGAATGGATAACTATCTAACGAGACTTGGTTTCTCCAAAAGTCATGCAGATCCAAACCTTTACTACAAAGTCGTGGACAATGCATCTGTAATTCTACTACTATATGTTGACTATTTATTCATAACAGGTGAAAAGTCTCTCATCATCTAGTGCAAAATGAACTAGCTTCTGAATTTGATATGAAAGATCTAGGTCTCATGCATTATTACTTGGGACTAGAAGTATGGCAGAAGCGTGGTGAAGTATTCCTTGGACAAGGAAAGTACGCAATAAAGATTCTTCAGAAGTTTGGAATGATGGATTGCAAATCCATGGACACTCCTATGACTACAGATATAAGAAAAGTAAAAGATCCAGATTCTAATCCAGTAGATCCATCACTATATCGACAATTGATTGGGTCATTGATGTATTTGGTAAATACTCGACCATACATTTTCTTTTCCGTGAATACACTAAGCCAGTTCCAGGTGGAACCTAGACATGAGCATTGGATAGCTGCAAAACATGTCCTAAGATATATTCGTGGGACAATAAACTATGGCTTAAGATATACCACATCCAGTGATATACAACTTCATGGATTTACATATTCAGATTGGGCAGGAAGTGCAGAAGACAAAAATAGTACTTTAGGAATGTGTTTCAGCTTGGGCTCCGCTATGATATCTTGGGGCAGCAGGAAACATAAGTCTATCGCACTCAGCACAACAGGAGCAAAATATATCACAACACGTGAAGCATGCACAAAAACAATATGGCAGAGGAAGCTAATTTCCGATTTATTTGATCAGATTCCATATTCGACCATAATACATTGTGACAATCAGGGTTCTATAAGACTATCGAAACACCTAGTGTTTCATGAAAGGTCGAAACATATTGAGATCAAATACTACTTTATTCGAGATAAAGTTCAGGAAAGAAAAGTAAAGCTCCAGTATATCCCCACAGATGAGTAAACAACATATATCTTAACAAAGCCTTTGTCCAGAATAAAGTTTGCATATTTACGAGACAAGATGGGGATCGTGGAAATAACTCCCTTAGTTGAAAGGGAAGAAATGACTCTTTAGGTTGGGAGGGAGCACTGACATATTATTGAATCAAGGACATTCATTTTCAAGATTGAAAAATAGTCCAACTTGGGCAGATTCTTTCCAATTCGGAAAGTGAATTGAGATTTATGACGAACATACATTTTCCAGATCGAACGGTCATTTTCGTAATGAAAATGGTTCGATGGATTGCTAATGTACCATAGACAACGACTTCCCATTGTGGTTAACATGGGGAGTGGTCTAGGGCAGTCTGTCTTCTTGAGGGTTACTCAAGAACACTGGCCCGCCTCGCCAGACAACGATTTCTCATTGTGGTTAACATGGGGAATGGTTTGTTTTGGAGGTTGGTGCAGGACAGTCATTTCCTCTTGTGGTTAACATGGGAAATGGTCCGGACAGTCATTCCTTAGGGCAGATTCATTTTCTCCAGGCTGCACTTTTTTTAGTGCTGGAGGAATGGCTCAGGGTGGGGAATGGTCCAGGTTCAGCAATCAAGGACAGACATTCTTTAGGGCAGATTCATTCTCTCCAGGTTACACTTTGCTTGGTGTTGGAGGAATGACCCAGGGTGAGGAATGGTCCAGGCTCAGAAATCAGAGCAATCATTCTTCCTTGCTTGAGAAGAATAGTCCAGATAGCCCATCGTTGATGTTCTACTTTGAGGGCATATACTCTTTCAAATCTCACAGATGTGAGTGAAAGAATGGCCCAGATGATTTAGTTTATATCATAACAATATTTTCTGTGCAGGTTGATATTAGATGATTGTTATGGAGACTTCCTGTCTCCAGACAGTAGAGATATGCTACTGTGGTGGATATGTTCCATTATTTGTGACTATGTGTCATGGTTTGAGTAGCTGTGTACTACCATGGATAAACACAGTTGTGTTCTATAAATTGATATTGTACCAGTTGTCATGGAGATTATCCAATTGGATAATAATAACGGTGCTCGTGATACTACCTGTTGAATGGTCTGTTTGTGCTCAAGACCATTATCAGTTATACCTCCCTAGCTAGGAGGGAGTGTTGATATTATGGCAGCTTCGGGATGTATGAACCTCCATTCTGACCTTTGACAAGATTAGAATGTTCCGAAAGAAAGAAAAGAAATGAATGTAACCCTAGAAGAGATGTCGGTTGAAGAGAGATAATTAATATGAATTAATTAGTACCCAGAATGAGAAGTTGGCCGAGCCAGTTAACCAAGTTTACTATAAATACATGGTGCTAGTCTCTCATTTGACACACTTCTCAGAATTGCAGAGAGCTACTTCTGTGCATTGCATTCTAGCAATTTTGTGCGCAAGTCCCGGGGAAGGTGCTGAACTAGTTTTGAGTTGGATTCTCTGATCAACTTTGGTTACTTCTTGCCTGGTGCATTAGCCTTGCTTGGATATTGGATTGCTACCAAGATTCTTCTCTCTGTCAAGGTCAAGGTGCTCGGAGGGTGGATTCAGCCTATGGTTGGGTGACAATAGTGATATTGTCAATGGTAAAACGAGCACATTCATTCATATTCTAACAGTTGACACATATGTACAAAACATTAATTCATGTTTTTGAAAGAGAAAATAGATAATGGGAACTACAAGCACCTTGTTCAAGGAAAATTATTTTTCCTTGGAAACTTTGACCCATTAAAAATGTCCTTTGCATATATTTTTTCTTGCAAAAAATGGCCTAGTACATGGTTCACATCCTATATAGACATAACCCCACAACAATCATAAATGATTGTTGGAATAAACAAAATAGGACAAGCGAGAACAATGAATCCAAGGAGTGGTGGTGTCAAAGGATACCATTACAACAATTACGCAGAATGGTGAACATTGTTCACTCTCTCCAGATATTGATTATGGATGATAATGTGTTGATAGATTGATCCATATACATGTTAAGGTGTACACTTGAAACCCCCAAATTATGGGACGACACCCCATAATTGTCCACAAAGTAAGGATTTGAGTGATCAAAGTGGACTGTGTTAACTCTCAAGCACCCATTTTGTTGGTCGGTAGATTCTCCATCTTGGTTGACTTCCTCAACAATCCACTTTCTCTTTTGGTCAACTACATATGTTTGATAAGGTGAGCTTACTAGAGAACCTTAGCTTCCAACATACCCCATTAAACAAAACCGAGGATAAAAATTACATAACATCTTTCCTTAAGTTGATAGGGACAACAAAAGCTAACAACCAATCCAATGAAGGTATAGTATGTTTTCTAAGGAAAACTTGAAACACTGCCACCTTTAAACAATCTACTAGTAACCAATATCCTGATCAAGACAAGGTATATCAACACTCTTTGAAGAAGTTTGAGAGAAAAACCTATCACCTCAAGCAATAAAGTTCACCCAATAGTTTTAGAAATCAATAATACAACTCATGCACCAGGCTTACAAACATATTCCATAAATAATGGTGAAAAAACAATAACATATTCAAACAATGTCATAATAGGAACTGAAATCCCAAAAATGCTATTAAAATAATCCAAATAATAGTCACTTTCTATTAGTTGATTAGACAACAAAGTAATGTAGTCCTAGTTGATCAGTGGACTTGATAACAAAGTAAGTTGGCCCAAGTTGATTATTTGACTACACAATAATGCATCAACAAATTGATCTCTTTTTATCTAAACAATCTCTATTAATTAAGGATTTTTAAAATCCAACAATCATGAAGTGGTTTCCTTGTTCGCATCACTTGTCAGTATCCTCCATATGTACTTTGTCATCTCTTAGTTAGTATTCCATTAATTTTTTCATCTATACACCCCAAAATTCCATCATCAAACAACTCAGACGATTCTTCATCGTCTAGTCAACACCATGAGTTGGGTTGTATTAGTTGACTGAACATATCAAATTGGGTTTACACTCTCAACTTATCAACACACTCCCCACTCTATACACAACTAAGGTGTCAAAGAACTATAATCAATAAGACAAACAAACAAGGCCTCCAATACAACTACCCTGTATGAAAAAGACCGAATAATATAATTGTTCATCAAGACAGTTCAATAATGAATGTTATAGAAGTGAAGAAAATAATCAATCAACATGAATAAAGAGGAGATCTGTACTAATGTGTAGTCAATGATACACATCTATAAGGTTTCCTCAAACATATATTGAAATGCTCCCATGACCACTTATCAATCCAACCACATTGAACCCTGGTGATCGACATTGGTCGAAAATTCTACCTCATATGCCTTTTCTATGAAGAGAGGCAATAATCTTTGCCATCTTTCCAAGAATATTGAACCTTTTATGAATTTCTCCTATCTCTATGATGGGGATGTTCATATGGAAAATCACTTGATACTTGTTGAATAAAAAGCACGTGATGTGGTTCCTACTCAACCAAAGAGMAAATCCATCCCTACAATTCAACAATATTATCATATGAAGTAACGATTCCCAATTCCTGCATATAATCATCAATCTTTTCAATAGAATCATAGTAGTCGATTACACTTCCTACAAATTAATCAGATGAATTCTACCTACAACAACATTGAAGTGGAGTAACCTCCATTTGTAAATGAAGTCTCATCATATCTAAGACCTACTCTAGCCGGTCTCATCTCAGGCATAATCAAAACAATAATACCATATCTGCATTTCCTAAGTACTCCAGGTGTATATCCTATCTTACTCAATAGTTGAGATACACTACCTTTCGTATATTTATAAAACTCTGGAGTAATCATTGCAGTAGTAGCCAATAAGTCATGGGAAGAAGCCACAACATTGGCATCGTACTTCATACAAATATCAAGGCTACCAGCAAAATCATTAGATGGATTATCATGAGCATTAGTTGGGAAGTAGTTTGAGAGGGGTTATCAATCACACAATCAATCCTCTCAACAATATTCATATCATATTTCTTCGCAACAATCTGTAGTTTATTGAATTAAAGACCTTGTTTACAATCCTATAATCCTTGAACAATCTTATCTTTCTCATCCATTTTCAAGAACAAAAAATTAAACATTTCTTCAAATTCTAGTACTCATCATACAACTAGACATTATTGTTAGATTTTCATAAACTTTTGTTAGCATTATATTTACCATGGCATTTTGATTTTATTTTAACATTCAAGAACTATATATTGAAATATGTAAGCAAGAGATAAACAAGCACAAGAAGACACAATGATTTATCCTGGGAAAACCCCAAACATAGGGGAAAACCCAACCAATGTTTCTTAGAGAGAATGTTTCTAGTATCCCAATACAATCATGAACAAGCTATATTCACAAGAGAAAACCAACAATGAAGAAACCCTGATAACAAATGTTTATCTCTTCTTTTTGTCAAACCCTAGCGAGGGTAGACAACTGAGCAACTCCAGATAACTGACACAAGATAGGCAAATCACTAGAGCAAGATAGCGCACCACATAACTGACACAACTGGAAATTGCAAATGCAAATGACAAATGGCACGAGGCAATTGGGAAAAACCACACAACCTTAGCGCAACTCTTCTAGAGGTAGCGCACAAGGGAAATCACCAAGAACCACCAAGAATATCCTTCCCCAAGTGTGGTGCACTTCTCCAAGAGAACCATAAATCCAGAAATAGGGAAACTTCTACAAGTGCAGTTGCTAGCTGCCTAGTGCGCACTACAGAAAGAGAACTGTTTGACTGTACGAATGAAATGATCCAGTCTTGTATTTATATTAATCTGGGCATTTGTCCAGGGCCGACTTCTTATTCTGGGTCTTTAAATTTACTTTATTATTTTTGTGGGTTGACTTCTCTTCCTGAAAATTATATTTCCACTTTATTATTTTCCTATGGGCCGAATTCTTATTCCGGGTCTTCAAATTTACTTTATTATTTCTGTGGGCTGACTTCTCTTCTTGGAAATTATATTTCCACTTTATTATTTTCCTGTGGGCCGACTTCTCTTTGTTGGTTGTGGAGATTTATTATCTTCCTGACTCATAGGTCTTGTGTTTTTCAGTTGTGTTTATACCCCATGAATACTTTACACCCCAGAAGTATGTACACTCTTCCATGCGGGGGAGTGCAGAGGGGGGGTACCCCCTCTGCGGGGTCCGGGGGGCCTATCCCCTCGAAGGAAAAATTTCCTTGTAAATGTATATTTTAATTTCATTGTAAATCTGGACCGTTCATTATAAGGTCGCAGATCTAACGATAGAGATTATGTTAGGGTTTTTTTCCCTAGAAGGAAACTATCTTTTATGAGGGAAATGTATTGTGGCTATGGTTGATGGCGAATATTGTATTTTGAGATAGGAGACAGTGAGAGAAAGAAGAGGAAGTTACAACGGGTTTGATGTAGGTTGTATCCCTTCATATGCTGGATAATAATAAATGAAGGACCTGACAATTTCTCTAGTGGACGTAGCCCACACTGGGTGAACCACATAAATCTGTGTCTATATTGTATTGTGTATCTTCTGTGTTTTGTTTCCGCATTTGTTTTATTTTATTTCTCCATGGTCTTATTTTTCTAACCACTGCTATCAGAGCGAAAGGTAACTCGCAGGAAAAGAGGGTTCCTGGTTCGAGTGGGATCAATGTCGGAAGATGGAAAGTTTAGGGTCGAGAAATTTAACGGCCAAAACTACCAGCTATGGAAGATGCAGATGGAAGATTATTTATATTAGAAGGATCTATTCCTACCATTGGGCGGAGTAGCAAAGAAGCCGATGACCATGAAGGACGAAGAATGGGAGATTCTTGACAAAAAGGCTCTAGGAACGATACGACTGAGCTTGGCAGCGTCGGTGGCTTTCAATATTTCGAAAGAAAAGACAACGAAGGATCTGATGGACGCGTTGGCTAAAATGTATGAAAAAACCTCGACGTCCAATAAGGTATTTCTAATGAAGAGATTATTTAATATGAAGATGTCAGAAGGTGGGTCTGTTGCAGATCATTTAAATGAATTTAATACGATTACTAATCAGCTAAGTTCCGTAAAAGTGGACTTTGATGATGAGGTTAGGGCTCTTCTAATCTTGTGCTCATTGTCAGAAAGTTGGAACGGCTTGGTCATGGCTGTAAGTAACTCTGTCTCTGGTTCAAATACTTTAAAATTTGATGATGTTGTTGGTGTTATCCTTAGTGAGGAAATGCGACGGAAAAACACAGGTGAGACATCAGGTAATGTGTTGAACATGGAGAACAGGGGAAGACAAAAGGATAGAGGAAAGGGCTCAGGGAACCGTGGGAATTTTAGGAAGGGCAGATCCAAATCCAGACTTGGAAAGAGTGCTGGAATTTTGGGAAGAAAGGACATCTGAAGAAAGATTGCAGAGCTCCAAAGAAACAAAGAGATGGACAACATGAGAGAAATCAAGAAGCAAATGTAACAGGTGATGTGTTAGAAGATGCTTTGATTCTTTCTGTATATAATATTTCTGAGTCTTAGGTAGTAGATTCAGGGGCTTCATTGCATGCCACACCCCATAGGAAACATTTTCTAGATTATGTTCAAGGTGATTTTGGATAGGTTCATTTGGGTGATGATGCACCATGCGAAATTGTTGGAATGTGAAAGGTAAAAATAAAACAATGCAATGGAAACCAATGGTTTTTGAAAAAGATAAGACATGTTCCAGATTTAAGGAAAAATCTAATTTCAACAAGGCAGTTGGCAAGTGAAGGTTGTATATCCATATTTACAGATAAAACGTGGAAGGTCATCAAAGGATAATTGGTGATAGCAAAAGGAGAGAAGGTAGGTACATTGTATTTATGTACCGGTAATACTTAATCTTCTATATCTTTAGCTTCTACAGGAGTGGATACAACACCGTGACATCATAGGCTGGGCACATGAGTGAGAAGGGTATGCATATCCTTCACAAAAGAAATTTGCTGCTAGATCTTAAACAAATTGATTTGGACTTCTGTGAGCATTGTGTTTATGGAAAACAAAAGAGAGTCGGATTTCTCAGAGTCAGAAAAGAAAAGAAGAATGAAAGGTTAGAGATTGTGCATACAGATGTATGGGGACCAACTCAGGTATCATCTCTTGGTGGCTCTCGTTATTATGTTACTTTTATTGATGATGCAACTAGAAAAACTTGGGTTTATTGCATTCGACAAAAATCTGATGTTTTTGATACTTTTAAGAAATGGAATTTCCTTTTCAATGATCTCATCAAGCACCGTGTATTCTTGTTTTTCTTCTTCCTGTTTATTTCCCTGCAACTGATCTTTGTACATGATCTTCTCATTGAATATGACATCTCTACTCCTAATGATTTTGTTATTTTCATAATCCCATAAGCGATAACCAAAATCATTAACACTGTATCCAATAAAGGTACACTTCTTGGATTTAGACTCAAGCTTTGTTCTATTTTCTTTATCAATATGGACGAATGCTTCACAACCGAAAGTTTTCAAAACAGAATAGTTTACCTTTTTTATTGTCCATTCCTCCTCTAGAATTCTACCATTCAAAGAGCTTAAAGGTCCTCTGTTTATTAAGTAAACAACAATATTTATAGCATCTGCCCAGAACTGTAAGGGAAAACTGGCATGGAATCTCATACTCCTTGCACGCTCCATGATTGTCCTGTTCATTCTTTCTGACACACCATTTCCTTATGGTGTTCTTGGAACTGTCTTTTCTCTACGAATCCCATGGTATGGACAGTAATCATCAATAATAAATATCAATAATAAATATGATGGAAGTGTACTTTTCATGGGTGATTTTAGGGGCGAAATTTCGCTCATGGGCGAAATTAAAGGGGTTCCAAATTTTTATTGGGCGAATTTTTTTATATTGGAGTGGTTTTTTAAATTTTTTTATTTTTCGTCCCTAATTTATTTAAAAACAAAAATAGTATAGAGGGTTAGCCCGGGTTTTTATGCGGGAGAGAGGAAAAAAAAATGTATTTCGCTCCTGCATTTTGGAGCTCAAAGCTTCCATTCACCCCATTTCCAGAAATACATGAATTTATGGTAGGAAATTTTCCCTCACATTGCGTATAAATCATGGTTTATGGTTTAATTTGATCCAATTTTGTGGTATGGGCAGTTGGACTTTTCTATTCGCCCGATTTCCAAAGAATAAGGGGAATTCTGTTAGCGATTTCACCCTCCCATCTGCTATAAATCACGTATTATTTCTTTGTCAACAAGCACATCGTTTGGAGGGTATTCAGATGAGGCTCGATTTCTTTGTCAACAAGCACAATGTTTGAAGGGTATTCGGATGAGGCTCGAGGGTATTGGCAAGACAAAGCAATAATCAATTATCAATAGCACAATGTTTGAATCTTTGGCACAATGTCTGAATATCTAGACTCCAAAGGAAAGCACGGTACACTATTTCGACGAAATTGTAACTTCATATTTCTTTGAGAAATTATTTATTGTGCCTGTAAGTAATGTAAAATATTTTTAATCATGTTGTTGTGGGCTTGTGTTATTGAACTCAAGTAGTAGGCATGAGAATTGAAATCAGTGTAACTCATATAGTTCATGTGTTGATATCGAAACTATTTAACATCCTTTTATCTTAAACCCTGCACTTTGGGAAAATACAAGGAAGAAAACCTTTTCTTGTTTATGCATATACAATGCTTTATGTTGTATACACTCACCTATACAGAGCATTACATACAAATTTTTGCAATTTTAGTGAAATTTCAATAGTTTCTGCACAAATTTTCTCTGCAAGTATTTGCTGACAAGTAACCTTTCATTTAAGATGGTAATTTGTACAGTGTACACCAAACAACTTCAAACCTTAAGAGATTAGAAGGTATGAGTTTTGACATGAAATACTGCATCTGTCCTTTACATGCGTACAAGGAAAATAGTAACAAGGTTTCACTAAGAACATCTTACCTACAATAAGGGCATTTGGGATTTTTGCATCCAAAACCTTTGCAGGTGATTATCCTAGAGTATTGTGACAATCCCCCCTCCTTGAATTACTTTACCCCAAAGAAATTGTAGTGTTGGGTTTTGTAGAATATCTGGGACTTCCCATGTCACCTTTTCTACTGGTAGATCTTTCCATTGGACAAAGAACTATGATAATACTTTGACCAATCCACACAAATTTTTTAGAGAAAGAATCACGTTCCAAGCAAATTTGATCACATCCACACAATCTACATCAATGTCATTTGGATTCCAACACCCTTTCAATATACAAATTTCCACTAGTGGCTTCTTATTCTTTGATTGAGGCTTTTGATTCCATTTTATGCATAAGTAATGGAAAATATGTGTTTTTCACACTAGATACATCTTCAATACATTTTTTCCAGTTCTCCCCTTGTCTCCAAGACATTTTATTGTTACAGAATTACCAAATCCTAGTTTCAAAGCATTTCTAGGATACAAATTTCTCAAGTCTTTTAGGGGCTTGAATTTTTCGTATAGTTGTTCACCCAAATGTCATTAGAGTATTATTAATAACTCTCACCCCTTTAGAATTTTTATTTTTTATTTTTTATTTTCTTAGTAATGGAATGTATTTCCAATTTTGTAACTAAGCTTTTTTATTCTCTAATTGTGTGTGTTTTTGTCTTCTAAAGGCCGGGTATGGATCAATTTTTGTGGATCTGCTCACTTCCTCTTGGATTGCAAAGAGTGTCTTCAGATCAAATAAATAATTATAAATGAGATAGCTTAAATTTTTCAATTTTGTAACTCACAATGAATATTCTTGCATGATCAATTACAATATTAATTGGGCATTTGATTTATTGATCATTAGGTTTAGTGTTGCATATTTTTCCAATAGTTCTATTGATAACATTGTTTTAATTTATATTTGTGTGTTTTCATTTGACAAACTATTTTGATGAAAAGGGGGTTGTATTGTTTATATATATATATATATATATATATATTTGTTTTTCTGGGAAAAAATTGTAAACTTTTATATCAGTATGAAAAAAAGTTACATTCTTGAAGAGAATATAGCTCTCTGATGTTGAGCCTTGGAAAAAATCAAGAGTGAGACCTCAAAAGAACACAACTATTAAACATTCCTAAAATATCCATGAGCATAAGTTTCCCTTACATACATTCTTCCATAATTCTAATAAAAAAAAACAAGGCTATAAATATGTTCATTATTAACTTAAGAAGTTGAAACACATATATCAAGATCAATAACAACAGAAAAGAGAGCAAGACATGTATATCCATCAACATATATGGATCTCAAAGAAGTTGGGAGAGATACCCAGGCAACAAGATTCCTCTTCATTAATCTCCCATGTACCCTCTAATAACTTCTACGCTTTCTTAGATTGAGTGACTGCTTCCATGTTGATATCTCTATAGATGTGTGCTTATGAAATGTTTGAGAAAAATACTTCCAGGACCTTTACTTGTTTGAAAAAAAGTCTCAAGATAAGGTTTTGCATCTCAATGGCTCCACTTACTCAATCAATGACTAGATTCAAGTCCCCCAACACTTGAATGTGAGTAATTCCTCTTTCCTTTGCCAATATTGTTGATTTTTCATAAGCATTAGGTTAAGCATGAATTTCATTACATTTGATCAATTAACCATAATCATAAATTCTGCAACAACCAAGATCACATGAAGAAGCACCATGCACAATAACACAAAATGTATCCTGGGAAACCCTTCTCAACAGGGGAAGAAAACCCAGTCAAATCCTTTGCTATAATCTTCAAGAGAAAGACCTTTACCACCAAGAATATCCTATCACACAAGAGGGTGCATAAAACCCTAGAACTCTAGCGCCCAAGAGAGGTGCGCACCTTTGACCAAGAAGTGTACTTTCTGAAATTTCCAAACTCACAAGTGTGTGTGTGTGTCTACAATGAAATATTTCCCTTTACTTATATTAGACTTGTCCTATCAACTGAAGTTTCTATTGGCACAACAGGGATGAACTCACTTAGATATATTATTATTATAATACTTAATATTAATATTAATATTAACTATCTTTTACATTTATTGTTAGACACAATAAGGCAGGGCCGACCTGTACTCTTTACATAATAACTAGGGTTAAAGGTAGGTCTGATTCTTGAACAATATATAGTGAAGGATATGATACACCCACTAGTGCTCATCCACTAGGGGCATATCCATAGGGATGCCATGGATCCGATTCACTAAATTATACAGATGAACTAGGTCTTCACACGTTCACCTGTGCTCGTCCACAAGCACGTCCACTCTACAGATCTTCTTTCCCACTGCCATCGATAAGAGAATCATTTGGAGTCTTCTCATCAACTCTGCTACTCAGAGGAGGCCATCACATCATCTCTATTTCTGTTCACATGATGATGTGCCCAACACTTTTGGGATTTCCCACGTTCACCTTGTGCTCAACCACATGCACGTCCTAACTCAACAGATCACATTTCCACCGGATAATCATTTGGAGTTCTTATCACTCCTGTCATGGAGGAGGTCATCTCTACGTTCCTGAATTTGTCTCGGGCAGGAACCACTAACCATTCATAGGGGATTTCTCTCAGGTTTGTATGCTAAGAGAAAGACTCACATAGCTGCTATGTTCCACATCTCACAGGTTTGTAAGCTGGAGGATGTCTCCCATAGCTGAATTCATCAACACATCTCAAGTGAATTTCCAATATCTTCCATTCAGAAGTATTATTTGTTCCTTCCCCCAAATCTTCTCTCAAATAAATTTAATGTGTGTCTACAAAGTATATCACTTCAGCTACGCATAGACTAGGCATGCACCATCGAGAAAGGCCCATGGCTAGGACTTGTCTTCCTCTAGTACTCCTTCCTTCTTTGGTTTTTTAAGCTTTGGAACCTTATTTAATCCTTCAAAAATAAATTTTGTTGACGATGCTCTTGAAAAGGAGGGGAATCCTTACATCAAAAAATAATTGCATTCCTAGCTAACCATATAGCCTCAATGTAGAAACCCTCGTGACTGGTAATGAATCCATCAATAAAAATTAATAGTTTAAATCTCATAGTAGAAGCATAACAACTCATGATGCTCATGGTGCTCTCTGATAGCCTCAATGTAGAGGAGGTTAGGTTGCCGGGAAGCACCATGAGCAACATCATAATTGGCTTCACATCCCTCCTCCTAATTTAGTGTTATGTACTATGCTGACATTATACTGGTAAGAGACTGGATATCTGATTGCTAACATCACAAGGGATTTATCAACTGCTTTTGAAATGGAAAATTTGGACTATTGCATTATTGCTTGGTGAAGCTGAGCCTATGGCCTATAAATCAAAGTATATATAGAAACACACACTCACACAACCATTGTAATTAAAACTCAAATAGTAGAAATTTACTACCCACAATTCAACGTTCTTTTTTGTAAACGTAAAGAATTTAAGAACCTATGGAACACATTACATCTCATAGCAAGATTGAAACCTGCACTTCTACACTCTCACAAGAATCTACAACCACAGTCAAAGGCCTCTTAACACTTCCCCACTCAAAGGACCAAAAGCCCTTTATTTAGGTTCTCAACATATTTAAAACAAATGGATTGGAAGTTGGTTAGTTACACGAGAACCCAATCCTTTCATCTTCCAATTATATACTAAGTGTAAATATGAAATGGAGCCTTTATTGTCATTACAAAATAATTGCAAATCTCTCATAAGGGCCCATGGGAATGTGGTCTAGTGGCAAGCAACGAGGTGATTGTGCTTGTATTAACGCAAATACCCAGGTTCAAAACCCCCTAAGTGGGTGTGGATGAAGCCAATTGCAAGTCCTAGGTGACTTTCTCGACATAGATATTCCCCACATAGCACGACAGGTTAGTGAAAGGGATTCTATAAGACATATTTCTCTAAAAAAATCTCTCATAAGATAAATATATGCAAAAATTGAGTAAATTGAATTCCGGGCACTAAAACAAAAGTGAAAATGAACCTAAGGTGGCTCATGGAAATGCATACCAACCTGTGCATGAGCATGCCACACAGAGTCAAGAGTATATTCTTGAAGCGAACAACGTTGCCTACCAAATCCATGTATTAGAATTTCCAAACTATTATTTAGATGTACGTAGTGGATCCACAAAACCCACCAAGTAGGTGTGGATGAAGCCAGTTTTAAGTCCTAGGTGACTTTGACGACATAGATATGCCCCACAGCATGACAGGTTAGTGAAATGGATTCTATAAGACATATTTCTCTAAAAACAATTCTCATAAACCAAATATATGCAAAAGTTGAGTAAATTGAATTCCGGGCATTAAAAAAAAAGGTGCAAATGAACATAAGGTGGCTCATGGAAATGCATACCAACTTGTGCAGGAGAATGCGACATGGAGTCAAGAGTATATTCTTGAAGCCAAAAACGTTTCCTACGAAATCCATGTATTAGAATTTCCAAACTATTATTTAGATGTACGCAGTGGATCCATAGAGCACTTTCGCTCTTTTCACCAGTTTTGACCGATTTTACAAAAATGGACACACATTACAAGTCAAATTGGGATTTTCAAGTTGAGTGGTCCTCATGACATAATTGAAATTCTTGTATGATTAAACTTTCCATCCCAATCAAAAAAATTATTGTTGTAGCAAAACATGAAAAAATTGCTCTTGTCAAAGAAATGTGAATAATCTTAACATGGCATTTTGTAGTGTATGCAAACCATGTCAAAATGTTTTCTTAAGGAAAACCAAGGGTACATGCTGGAGTATCCTAGGTATACCACAAATCCACATCCTCATATGGTATCAATCTATCCTCAGGCAGAATTATAAGCTCCCAAAAAAGACAATTTCTAGTTTTTGACACTTGGCAATTTGGATGAATGGACACCAAAATACAATTGTGCATATTGGGTGAGTTCAGAGGCACATAAATGATGTATATATATTCCCTATGCCTTTTAATTTAATTAGGACACATGAAAAATTATTAAATACAAAACAAACTTCATTAACCAAAAATTAAAGTTTGTGCAAGATAGTTTTCTTGGCCAGGGATGCCCCTGCATCAGACTCCCTTGGTTGGAAACTTTTGAGCACCTTGATCAAAAGGTTGTCAAGGAATCAACAACATTTGGATGTTTGATCTCCTTCCTTTTCTTCTTTCTTCTATACACTCTGCTCCACTCATCATTACACACTCGCCACTTGTCATTTTTCTTCTTTCTTCTACACACTCTGCTCCACTCATAATTACACACTCTGATCCACTCATCATTAAACACTCTCCACTCGTCAATTTTCTTCTTCCTCTTTGTAATATTCACTTCTGGAATTTGCAACTATGGGTAATTCCTCACACCAACACTCCATCTTACCATTTCCTTTGCTTGGATTGTCTTTTCCACCTCTACCAGCTGCAACAAATATCACCTAATGTGGCTCACCACCTCAAGGTACTCCCTCTCAAATGGTGTTTACAACTAGTCCAATGGTACATACTACCCCCTCCCCATCCTCACTCTTCTACACCTTTACCATTGTCTCAATGAACTCCACCCATACTTGTTGCTCAAGCATCTCCTCATTCTTATTTGACTTCAACACAACCACTCCTCTACTACGATCATTTTCAACTTGTTGTTGCACTACTATACATCTTTACCTCACAACTTCTTCACTTTGGCAACATGCTAACTACATCTTTTCTTTGGTCTGCTGAACTTCTTTTCTTTTTTACTCTTTAGTCGCAACAAAATAAACACAAAAAATTATGAGAATCAAACATGCCCATATACACCTCCTACAATTTCATTTTTCATGCCACACCACTCTCTTCTACAACACCATCTTTCGCTGCAACATCCCTCCCTTGCAAGTCCGTTGCTGCAATACCACTCATCTTTCCAACACTTCCTCATTTTACAATATTACCCAATGTTAGTTAATGTTGCTTCTTGAGTTTGAGGCACAAACTCCTTCACCTCACTCTTTTCCTTGCAGTTTTCTACTACAAATCCTTTTCCACTCTCTCTTGGCATGTTATCATGCATTTCACTCACACTCTCTTCATCATTTTCCTCAAACATATGAACCCCACTTTCACAATCAACACTCTCTACAACCACATCCAAGAGAGTTCATTTTTCCTTCACTCTCTGCTTGCTCTCATGCTTTCTCTTCATGAATAACTTCTTGACTTCCAAGACTAATAGAAAATCCTTTTCTATGATCTGCACCTTCATAACACACACCTTCTTAATGGAGAATTTAAGGCAATCCAAAAAATTCATGGTCTTTTCCTCACTCTCTTTCCTAAGGCCTACTCTCCTTACACTCCAAATATTAGTGCATTTCTTCAATTCACTCAATAATCTTTTATGGGTCTACACTTTCAAAATATATAGACAACTTCCCCCGGTGCTTCATCCTCTTCACTGTTTTTGGTTCTTTTTCAGAAACAAAAGGTTTGTCTTTTTCCTCATCACTTTCACCTTCATCTTAAGCACCTTTGGTAATCCTCTCTACTAAGCCAATTCAATTGCATCCATACTATTCATCATTTGTTGCAAAAACACTACAACATTTTCCACCACTTTTGAACCAACGTTTTCACTTTTGGTTGTTCCTCTCACAATAGGGAGTCCTCTTCCTACCATGCTACAATTTTCAATGCAATTTTCACTCTCTATGCAACCTTCACAACAATTTATTTTGTTCGTCTGCAATTCTTTTTCTCTTCTACAAATTTTGCTCAAAATCCTTTCACTCCTCTCCTTAGAAAAGTCTACTGATGCTTCACTCTTTATTGAACCTATCTTCAACAAGAAAGATTCACTTGCTTTGATACTACTTCATGCAAATTTTATGGCCTGCAAATCAAAGTAGGCAAATGAAACACAGACTCACACAACAACTGTGATTAAAATTCATATGGTAGAAATTCACATTGACAATTGTACATTCTTTATTGTAAACATAGAGGATTTAAAAACCTTTGAAACTCATTACATCTTGTAGCAGGGTTGAAACCTAAACTTCTACACTCTCATAGGCATCTATAGCCATGGACAAAGACCTCTTAAAACTTATCCACATAAAGTACAAAAGCCCCTTTCTTTAGTTCTCAACATTAAAACAAATGAATTGGAAGTTTGTTCATTACATGAGAACCCAATACTTTCATCTTTGAATTGAATACTGAGCGTAAATATGAAATTCATCCTTTATTGGCATTATCAAATAATATTTTATTCAAAATAATAATTCTCATAAGCCAAATATATGCAAAATTTGAGAAAATTGAATTCTAGAATTAAAACAAAGTGGAAATGAGCCCGTAGTCACTCGAGGAAATACATGCCAAACTGAACATCAACATGCCATGAGGATTAAAAGAATATAATCCCTAAAGTCAACTACATTGCTTGCAAATCCATGTCTTAATATTTCCAAACTATTCTTCAGATGCACGCAGTCGGAGTCACTCTTTTCACCAATTTTGACCAATTTTACTAAACTGGATGCCCAAGCTTCGTTGCATGTCCAGATTGGATTGTCAAGTTGTTGAGTGTTCCTCAATACATAATTGACGTTCTTATATGATTAGATTTGTCATCCCAATCAAAAAATTTATCGCTATAGAAAAACATGAAAATCTGCACTCTTGTCAAAGAAATGCAAATAAATCTAACATGGCCTATTGTAATGCATGCAAATCATGTCAAAATTATTTCTCGACTTAAAGCAAGGGTACAATGCTGGAGTATCCTAGGCATAGATGAAAAAATAGTAGAAAATCGACAACATCACCATTTTTGGCAAGGTCAAACCTCAAATGAGAAATCAGCTTGAAAAAATCATGAGATTTGGAAAAAATCAACACATGCGATTTTTTGAAAAACATTTGGCCAAAATTGGAAAAAATTCACAGGCCATGAACCGATTTCCAGGTCACATATTTACCTCAATCATTTACTACAAGATTTTAATGCCAAAAAGTGTTGGAGTTATGCAAGGATTTTTGGCTTAAGGAAGTTACAACATTACAATAAATCTAAATGTAAATAAATATCCATCATTATAATTGCTTACTGTTGCTATACCCTGTCTTCCTATGGAACTATTCATATTTTATACCTGCAGGTCTATGATAAATGAAGCCAGTAAATGCTATATATAATTTGGAAATTTTCTTTAGAGCTAGAAAAATACCACTCTAATTCCAATCTTCAATTTTATCTTTTATTCTGATATAAGATTGTTGTGCTGGTTTGATATGATACTAACCTCCTACTTCTTTTGTCATGAGAATATTGCCTTCACCGATGTTTGTGTTATTTTATTCTTTGAATAATCTATGCTTTGTTCATTATTACATGGTTCATAGCATGGATTCACTACATGTCAGATATGTACTTGGTTGGCCTTTTTATTTCACATGTTGCAAGGAAAAGTTAAAAAACTACTTCAAAAAAAACATGTTTCTACCATTGTTTCAGACCCCACGTTGTGCTTCTGAAGCAGTCTTGGGAAAACTCATTTTTCTCTGCTTTGTAGAGGTCATTTTGCATGCTTTAAAGTTATACAAAAACTAGACATCCCAAGATTTCCAAATCTACCTTCAGATCAGAAAATTGATCAGGAAAAGTCACTCAAAAGTGCTCTACTAGACCACGCTGTGCTTTTGACTCTGTTTTTGGTCATCATTTTCAAAAGAGGTTTATGACCAAATGAAGATGAATTTTGGAAAACAAAAGGAGTTTTTTTCTAAGTACATACCAAATCACAATAAACTCCTTCAGGTTTTACAAAAGTATCATGTATTGGGAGACATTCAACTTTCTTGGAGGCCTATTTCAGAAAATCAGATTCTCCAATTTAATTGCCTATTTTATTCATTCTTTTGTGGCACATATTCCAAGAACATGGGAAATAATTTCACAAAAATGAGAGAGGTTCATCTTCGAAAAAATCTTATCTACAAAAACTCTCCCAATTTTGTAAAATGTGTTATGGTTAAATATTTATCTCTCCATCGTTGACCCCTATTTTTTCGTTGCGCTTCTGGAGAATTCACTGCACTTTTGGACAATTTGTTTTCAAATAAATTTTGAAGGGGTTATATGTAGGTTTTTTCTTGGATTAATGACTCCAGGGTGTAGAGGACATCTTCAATTTTCCATTCATAAATTTTTAATAAAAAAATTCATCTATAAAGGCCTCCAAATTATCCTCCAAAGTTGTTGCTCTTCTGCTACAATTTGTTGCGCTTCTATCATAGTCGTTGTGCTTCTGTGTGTAACAATTTTTTGTTCCTGATTGAAATATGAATTTTCCACTTTCTCTTTGCAAGGATAAAAAGGAAATTTCATCACTCTTTCCAAGAGTGATTACCAATAAGGTTTAAATATGCATCTTTAGCTCTTTTTTGGGCTTGCTTGTAAATTGATTTTCCATCTATTTTTTTAGGCTTGCTTGACATGGATTTCTAATTCTCATGCTCAAGCTTGGAATTTGCATTTTTAGCCCTAAAACCAAGATTGTCATCACAACCACACTTACAAATTCCATTTTTACCCCTCATGTACATGCATAAAAAGTTCAATTTCAGCATGCTCAACTCTTGTTTTTGAATCTAATATTGCTCTCTTAACCATGGTAATTTTTAGCCACATGTATTTGCTTGAAGGATGATTTAAATCTACTTTTTTCTGCTTGCAGATATGAATTATGCTCCACATAGTGTTGGTTTATGAGACCAAAGGTATAATAGGTAAGTTTATTTTTTGCGGAGAAAAATCTTACTTTTTTGAACTCAACAAAACTAGTTTCTTGCACAAAATATGATTATGACCCAACAAAGACAAATAAATCCATTGCACATACAAGAAAACATCGTTTTTAAATTAATTTTGAATTAGAAGCAAGATTACAAAATGAATTTTGAAATTTCCATTTCACTTCAAGTTTTATATTTCACATGCACTCCTTGATTATTATGCGACAAGGGAGAATTGATACCTATCTAAATTCATGAATGAAACATGAATCAAAGCATTCATTGATTGATTATGAGAGGATAATAACAGGGCGCCAGTCTCTCATTTGACAGACTTCTCAGAATTGCAAAGAGCTACTTTTGCGCACTGCAGTCTAGTAGTTTTGTGCACAAGTCCTGGGGAAGGTACTGCGCCAGTTTTGGGTTGGAATCTCTGATCAACTTTGGATACTTCTTGCTTGGAACATTAGCCTTGCTTGGCTATTGTATTGCTACCAGGATTCTTCTCTCTGTCAAGGTCAAGGTGCTCGAAGGGTGGCTTCGGCCTATGGTTGGGTGACAATAATGATATTGTCAATGGTAAAACAAGCACATTCATTCATATTCTAACAGTTGACACATGTGTACAAAACATTAATTCATGTTTTTGAAAGAGAAAATAGATAATGGGAACTACAAGCACCTTGTTCAAGGAAAATTATTTTTCCTTGGAACCTTTGACCCATTAAAAATGTCCTTTGCATATATTTTTTCTTGCAAAAAATGGCCTAGTACATGGTTCACATCCTATATAGACATAACCCCAATACAAGAATAAATGATTGTTGGAATAAACAAAATAGCAAAAGCGAGAACAATGAATCCAAGGAGTGGTGGTGTCAAAGGATACCATTACAAAAATTACGCAGAATGGTGAGCATCGTTCACTCTCTCCACATATTGATTATGGATGATAATGTGTTGATAGATTGATCCATATACATGTAAAGGTGTACACTTGAAATCCCCAAATTATGGGACGACACCCCATAATTTTCCACAAAGTAAGGAACTGAGTGATCAAAGTGGAGTGTGTTAACTCTCAAGCACCCAGTCTGTTGGTCGATAGATTCTCCATCTCGGTTGACTTCCTCAACAATCCACTTTCTCTTTTGGTCAACTACATATGTATGATAAGGTGAGCTTACTAGAGAACCTTAGCTTCCAACATACCCCATTAAACAAAACCGAGGATAAATATTACATAACATCTTTCCCTAAGTTGATAGAGACAATAAATGCTAACAACCAATTGTTGATGGGTGAAATTGACCATCCATCAATTGAGAGAGTGGAACCGGTCCGGGGTTGTCTAATAACCCAAGCCGTTTGGAATGAACCACCCTGACGGGTTTAACGGCTCCGTTGGCTGCTCTAAGGTCCTAAGAAAACCAAAGAGAAAACTAACCTAAACTAACTAATCTATCTAAAACAAATAAAACTAACTAAAACTAACTAAAACAAACTAACTAAAACTAAATACAATAAACTAAACTAACTAACAATAAATAAAAACAAACTAATACACTAATCTAATTAAAACAAACTACTAAATAAACTAAAACTAAATATAAACTACTCTAACTATTCTATATACAAACTACTAATTACTATTACACTAACTCTAATATTTAATTATCTAATTACTAATTGAATTACAACTTATTCACAAATATACAATATCTACAACTTGCAGATTTGAATAAAACCTGTAAAAATCATTTGTTTTCTGCCCTAAGACAACTAGAGATTTTATTTTTGATTTTATGATTTTATGAAAAAGAAATAAAACTTACTGAAATTAAACGATCTAATATACTAATTCTACATATATCTAACTAAACTTATATCTAAACTAAACTACTAAACAAATGACAAACTAACCTGGAAACGCTCCTAATTTGTCCTGTGTATGATGACTTCGAAGCTGGTCAGAGGAAGGAAACTCGCACCGGTTAGTCCATAGGCTTCTCGTAAACGATAGGCTGCGCTGCTCTTTGAGATGTTTACAGGACAAACAAGACATAAAAAAATCATAGCAATTATATGATTTATAAATCTCTGCAATAAGGGAAACCTGTTATGCAAAAACTTATATTTGATAATTCAACTTATGAAGAAGAGAAATCTGTCGTTCACAAACTGAATTAAGCAATTGCTATGTTTCTTAAACACTTGGAAGAAATCAGATATGGATTACAGTGATTAAATTATATCATTTGCAAATGATTAAGATAGCTAAAGTAGTCATTAACCAAATACAAATTGATATACACAACATGAAACAAAATATTGATATCATGAGAAGCTAAAGCTGTAACAAAACACCAAATTTTGCCTCAGTCTCTATTAAAACTCCATATCCTTGTTCTCCCACGAATGAGGATGAACATTATTACAAAAATAATAAGTATATATAAGTCTTTCCACAGGGTAAAACCTCCCTGTGGATAATATCAAACTGTTTACATAATCTGGAAAGATATTCCCAAAATCAACTAAATTAGGAAACTAAAATGCAAGTGAAATATTTCAAATATCCCCTAACTGCTCATCAAATCCACCGCAATTTCGAATTCATCTGCAATAGACCAAAACTATCAATTCAGAAAGATATTTTATTAGCAAAACAATAAAAATATAATCTTACAGAATTAGCCACAGAATCATCTGATTATGTAGCTAGTCTAAAATAGCATACAGGATCAGGATCAAAATCAAATCAAATCTCTTTAAAATAATTAAAATCAATTTTCTTCCAATGATCATTTGAAACGAATCACTAATGATTTTATTATTTTTATCATTCAATATTAAACATAATCTAAAGTGCTTCAACCGAAAATAGGGGTAATAATACTCTGTTTTTCTTTTTCCATAAAATCGGGTCAAACAGTAACAAGACTGTTTCATATCAAATGAAATCAATAATGAGTCATATCGTATGTGATACGATCCAATCCAATACAACCATAATGCATTCGTTATAGCTATAACGATGTAGCATAAGATTCATATCGTTTTAATTAAATACAAAGATGGAAAGACTGTTACGATTATGGGTAAATAAAACATTCATAACAACATCAACCAAAATTCGCCATAGATTCCGATCGCTGATCATTGCACAGTCAACAGACAGGATCAATTAATAGTGATCACAACCATCATAAGATTGACAGAAGTGATAATCGTAAACTGGGCAAACAATCGAAACAAATCATGACTGAGTTTAATATAGAATAAATCGTGAATCCAATCTCGTTTTACAAATTCAAATTCAAACAGAGTGTTTATTGCTATCACGAATCCAACCGATAACATGGTGGGACTAACAGTTAACCAATGCGTATTAACCGGTTGGGTATAACCTTTATGGATTTGATCTATTCACGATTTGGATGCATATTAACATAATCATATTGAACATAATCCGAATTATATTCCTGTTGGTCGAAAATCATATGGAACATAAAACCGTGACAGTTAACCGTTATAGCCAATCATATCGTATACATTATAACCAGAACGAATCAAAATGTGATTGTGTTCAAAATTGAAAATGAGAAACAACTTGTGTCTAGAATAGATACAAACGATTTCAATTGACAGCAGAGCATTCATTTTAGCTAAATTAAACCAATCAAATCCACACCAAGATCCAATCAAATCGATGAAAATCCAATCGAAGCTAAACTTGGAAAACAAACTTCCATTAATCAAAACAAAACTATGTACATAATGCATATTGTGTAACAGAGAAAATCCACGCTGTAATCAGAGCTATTGAAAACCAAATTCGAATTCGTTATATAAACAAGCGATATCGAAACATACCTGTGAGGCTGCTCAAACTATGCCAACTTAGAGTTCACGACTGTTGTAGCTGATTCCACATTTTTAAACAAAATAGAGCCTGTCGTCCTCTGTTTCTTATCAATGGCTTGTAACTTAGCCTTTTGACTGGTAAGCCGTGCAACCTGATCCTCCAAAGAGTGAATTCTTGACTGTAGAATTGGCACATCAAGATAATATCTCTCTAACCACGAGTTGCATTGATCACAGGATGGCACTGTAGGTTGAGGCAGAGAAGAAGAGGGTTTGGATGAATGACCGGGGGTTTCACAAGGCAGCTTAATGCCTGGGTAGTTAGGGTCATTTTGTAGGCAAGGGGGTAGGTTCGAAACAAAGTCATACGAGGGTTCAACACACAAACCTTCCGAATAGGGGTACTCACTAGCCAAGAAACGCTCCACTTCCGAGTCAGAGTCTTCACTTAACACTATAGGGTCAGGGTTGACCGGGGGTTTTGGCTTGTTCCTCGCCATCCAAGAAATTAGACGGGCATTCTTTTTTCCTTTGGCGTTTGCAGTAGATTTTGCCTTGGGATTTTTTCCCACAGGCTTAACAGTCTCGACATCCTTGGTCACAGAGTGGGGTAGGTCGATAGGTGAGTCGGGTAAAGGTTTAGGTAACAAAATGTTGTAGGGTACCGGGGGTACAGACTTGTCCTCGCTCACCACAGGTTTGTCAACCTGTGGTGGGTTCGAATCCTCAAAATCATTTCGAGTAAGAAAATCGCTCCAACAATCTCCGTGTAACCCCAAATGACAGACAACAATAATTTTAACCAGCCCATAGTGAAAAAGGTTGCTATCAGCCTGGTTCCTTTTGTATTTATTTGACATTTTAAACAGGCTTCTAAGCAGATAATAGGGCATATTGAGCTGATAACCCATAAAAACCATAAGAAAACGAAGGTGGTGTAAGAAAACAAACTCGTACCGACCTTCGCAGGTGATAAACTGTTTGATAATCATCAATAAATCATGCCAACGCTATTTCAGCATTGTCACGGGCAAACCTTTATCACAGGAGCTAACCTTACATGACTGGAAGAGCAGTGTCCAAGGGACCTCTTCTACTTTGCAATTCTTGGACCATCGTTGTCCAGTGGCAGGCAAAGCGTAGCAAGACTGATAAACTGCTCGTCAATTTCCAATTGAACATCGTCGACCTTGGCTCGACAGCCATCAAAGGTCATGGAGAATTGCCTAGCAACACAGAGGTTAAAACCCTCGAATATTTGTATAAACGGGAGCCACCCATTGTCCTCGAGGTCACTGCGGGCACTGTCGAACATCAACAGAGCTTGGCTACCATTGGGTTCAGCCCTCACGACTGGAGCCATGGTGCGAGCACATGGTAAGGGTTTGGGTTGAATTCCCCAATACACATGAGCAGAATCATTTGTGCTAACATCTACGAACGATCAAAGGGGAAGCATTAATGTGCGCATGGGAGGGTGGTGGAGTTATTCACCGCCATGCATAATAGTAATGGAAAAGTACAACCGCCAAGTTCAACCTCTGTTCAATCAATCATAGCATAGTTCAAAACCTTATCATTCGGCCAACCAAAAATCAAACGATGAGTGATATGCCAATGCGCAAATAACTATAGTTTTTCAAACCAATGTCTTTCAACATAAAATCAAACCCAAATGTTAACCACGCGCTTATTGCATAAATGTTTAATCAAACGTTTTAATCCATTGTGACAATCGATATTTATAAAATCGACAAGCCAAGAGCTGTAAATTTTTTAACATAAGGATCATATTATATATATAAAAACAAAAATAAACCATGACCCCTATGCGATTCAACGACTAGGCAAGTCAAAAATATAAATCTATATGCTCAATGCCTTACCAGTTTAATAAAATCAAGTTATGCAACCAATATAAGAATAGGCAAATAGGCATAGTTTAAAAATCCTTTCAGCCACATAACAATAAACCAAAGGTAAGTGCCATTCAAAATATCAATAAAAAGATCATGACAGTTCAAATAACGATGGAGGATTTTTCACGCTTACAGTCATGAAAACTAAATGGAGACCAATTTGTAAGTGTCGCTGGAAATGAAAATATCGTCTATTTGCAAAATGCGATGACAATTTAAAGTTTAGAAGACATAGGTGTAGGCAGCTTATAGGGCAATAGAAAAAATTGAATTGGCTGCCAACAATGGCGACACACTGGTAGAAGTAGTTATCTCTGTCAAAAGAAATAAATTCAGATTAGGACAACAAAGAAAATTTCAACTCAAAAACAACAACCAAAAAATCGTACAAACATCATCATTTACCATCTTTTCCAGCGATGTTTTAAAAGATGAGAACTAATAACAGTCTTAAGATCAGCAAGTCACGATATTAATGATAAAATATTCAATACTGTTGGCATGGCCACTGCTGCCAGCAGGCGTCCATAGCCTCGACAGGGTTTCCATTTAACCCACTCTGACATCTGTATCCTGTCAAGAAGTTCTAGATCAGAATAAAGG
>ML780165.1:1163725-1174997 GCA_009831015.1 Picea engelmannii | reverse complement strand
TTTTGCTATTTTTAGCTGATTTGTAAATTAATCCTGGATTAATGGATTAAGGTTTTGGTATCTACGGAATACCTAAAAACATTGTATATATTGTATGGCGAATGGTGAAATTCGATATAATGAAAATAAGAAAGGTTTTCCAGGTTGAGGGTTTCCGGTAAAAATCTCTGTGTACTATGTGTATGAGCCATTGAATAATTTTTGTATTGCTTAAGAATCTATATGCATTGCTTTACTTTGCAGGTTTAAAACTTACAATTTTCCTGTTGGTCGACTTCTTATTCTGGGTCTTCAAATTTACTTTATTATTTCTGGGGGTCGACTTCTCTTCTTGTAAATTATATTTCCACTTTATTATTTTCCCGTGGGTCGACTTCTCTTATGGGGTATTATTCAACTGTTCAATGGTCTTCCTTTCACTTCTTGGAATCTTCTTCTTCTCAAAGAAAAGTTGTCTAGGAGGGAATACCTCCCGTTGCTACCAAAATATCAAGACTCCCTATTATCTAGGGAAGTATTCTTCCAAGAGTTTTTCTTCTAGTAGTCCCAATCACACCCATCCATTTCACATGACATGGGAAAGACTACCACCATAGTCTCATGATTACGCTGCAAGCATCTAGTAACCCCAAGGCTACCACCATAGTCTCACGACTATGCTATGAGAATCTAGTGGTACGAGACTACTGCCATAGTCTCACAACTACACCACCATAGTGTCACGACTACTCTATTATCATCTAGTAGTACAAGACTACCTCCATAGTCTCTCGACTATGCTATGATCATCCAGTAGCACAATACTACCTCCATAGTCTCACGACTACGCTATGATGTTTCTCCTCTCTTGGTAGTCCCAATCACACCCATCTACTTCACTTGGTATGGTCAAGATTACTACAATATCCCTAAGGCTAAGCCATGGTCCCATTCACACCTATCGACTTCACATGGGGTAGGAAAGACCACGCTACAAGTCCTATTCACACCTAGCCACTTTACATGGCATAGGAAAAAATATACCAGACTACATTTTACTCCCTTAGTCACTTCACATGACTGATTTGGGAAACCCTTGGCCAAAGGGAGAGCTCGTTGGAGGAGAAACATCACATGTCCCTCTCAATGAGGGTGGACATTTTGCATCATGTCAAGCTTGTCTATGAAGTGTTCATCCTTCACCCTAGACAAAAGCTTGGTGAGAATGTCCATTGTCTACTCATCTGTGGATATGTACTAGAGCTCCACTGCTCCTCTCTGCACCATGTCTTGGATGTAATGGTATTTGATATCTATATTCTTTGACTTGTCATGAAAGACTAGATTCTCTGGAATCTTCACACAACTCTGATTATCACAATATAACAAGGTTGGCTCCAACTCTAGATCAAATAACCCTGCAAGAAACTTTTGAAGCCACACTGCTTCATGACTTGCAACACTGTCTTCTATATACTCTACCTCTCTTGTATTGAGTGCCACCAACGTTTGCTTTCTACTTAACCATGAGATCATACTTGATCCCAAAATGAAGCAACATCATGATGTGCTTTTCCGGTCCACTGCACTCCCTTCTCAGGCAAAGTTTGTATATCCTTGTAGTTTTACTACACCGTCTGAGACATATTTGAGTCCATATCCAACCGTACCATGCAAGTACCTCAACACATTCTTTGCTACTATCTAATGTACATTTCTAGGATCAACCATGTACTGACTCAATGTGTTCACTACAAAGCATATATCCAACCTAGTGTTAACCGAGTACATCAAGGATCTGATAAACTGTCTGTACATCGTGGGATCAACCAAATCTGAAGATGAATCACTCAAGAGATTCATATTCGTAACCATAGGTGTGGTCATGGACTTGCATTCCATAACATCGAATCTTTGCAGGATCTCAAATGTATATTTTCCTTGGCTAAGGAAAAGCTCATCTGGTCTCTGCTACACTTCTAATCCCATCAAATCCAGATCCTTCATTTCAAACTCTAAAATGAGTTCCCTCTTGCACCCATCTATGAGCTTCTCATCCCCTGTACGAAACAAGTCATCAACATATAGTACCAAGATCAATGGGAAACCATCTTAAACCTTGTAGTAAAGGTTGGGATTTGCATCACTCTTGGTAAACCCCAATCTCATTAGACAAATTTCTATTCTAACATACCATGCACTGGGTGCCTGCTTAAGTCTGTACAACGCTTTCTTCAATTTGCAAACATGGGACTCCTTCCCATGGATTACAGAACCTTGTGGCTACTCTATGCACACTTCTTCTTCAATTACACAATTTAAGAAAGAAGTCTTGACATCCATATGGTGTAATTTCCATCCCATAACGGAAGCAATATCAATAATAGATACGATGGAAGTGTACTTTTCATGGGTGATTTTAGGGGCAAAATTTCGCTCATGGGCGAAATTAAAGGGGTTCCAAATTTTTATTGGGCGACTTTTTTATATTGGAGTGGTTTTTTTAATTTTTTTTATTTTTCGTCCCTAATTTATTTAAAAAAAATAGTATAGAGGGTTAGCCAGGGGTTTTATGCAGGAGAGAGGAAAAAAATGTATTTCTCTCCTGCATTTTGGAGCTCAAAGCTTCCATTTGCCCCATTTCCAAAAATACATGAATTTATCGTAGGAAATTTGCCCTCACATTGCGTATAAAGCATGGTTTACGGTTTAATTTGATCCAATTTTGTGGTATAGGCAGCTGCACTTTTCTATTCCCCCGATTTCCAAAGAATAAGGGGAATTCTGTTAGCGATTTCACCCTCCCATCTGCTATAAATCATGTACTATTTCTTTGTCAACAAGCACATCGTTTGGAGGGTATTCAGATGAGGCCCCATTTCTTTGTCAACTAGCACAATGTTTGGAGGGTATTCAGATGAGGCCCGAGGGTATTGGAAAGACAAAACAATAATCAATTATCAATAGCACAATGTTTGAATCTTGGGCACAACGTCTGGATAGCTGGACTCCAGAGGAAAGCGCGGTACACTATTTCGACGAAATTATAACTTCATATTTCTTTGAGAAATTGTTTATTGTGCCTTTAAGTAATGTAAAATATTTTTAATCATGTTGTTGTGGGATTGTGTTATTGAACTCAAGTAGTAGGCATGAGAATTGAAATCAGTGAAACGCATATAGTTCATGTGTTGATATCGAAACTATTTAACATCCTTTTATCTTAAACCCTGCACTCTAGGAAAATACAAGGAAGAAAACCTCTTCTTGTTTATCCATTTACAATGCTTTATGTCGTATACACTCACCTATACAAAGCATTACATGCAATTTTTTGCAATTTTAGTGAAATTTCAATAGTTTCTGCACAAAATGTTTCTACAAGTATTTGCTGACAAGTAACCTTTCATTTAAGAAGGTAATTTGTACAGTGTACACCAAAAAACTTCAAACCTTAAGAGATTAGAAGGTATGAGTTTTGACATGAAATATTGCATCCGTCCTTTACATGCCTACAAGGAAAATAGTAACAAGGTTTCACTAAGAACATCTTACGTACAATAAGGGCATTTGGAATTTTTGCATCCAAAACCTTTGTAGGTGATTATCCTAGACTATTGTGGCAATCCCTCCTCAAATTACTTTACCCCAAAGAAATTGTAGTGTTGGGTTTGTAGAATATCTGGGACTTCCCATGTCACCTTTTCTACTGGTAGATCTTTCCATTGAACAAAGAACTCTGATAATACCTACAACACCTACGGAAATAAAATGAGCATACTCATTGCTCAATCAACCAACTGATTGCTACATAAATAGAGATCTTTCTTCTAGCTTGTTGCAGTGCACAGGGCAGTTCTTGGACTCAAGTAGTAGAATTCAGATGGCCCTTCCCATCATAACATTTCAAATTTCAATTGATGTTGACACAATAAATATCCAAATGTGAAATCATAATTATCAGAAAACTAACTTTGAGTCTTCCACTGTCATGGTGACTATGCTTCCTCTCTATGATGGTCCTTTATGGATTCCACTACATATACCTAAGCTGCTAGAGAAACATCCTTCAATTGGTGCTTGAAGATCCTTTGTGAATAATGATGCACAATCCTCATGCTAGTGTTGCTCGAGACAATTACATCATTATAGATTTGGAAGAATCCCCTTGTGCTATCTTTGCATTAGAGGTAGTGAAAATTTTCCTTTCACAACATAATGCCTTGTTGAATTCCATTGGAGGTATTGACCCTTTGATGGGATTTGTGGGTTTGTGCTATTGAACTCATGTCGTGGGCAGGAGAATTGAAATTAGTGAAACTCATATAGTTCATGTGTTGATATTGAAATTATTTAACATCCTTTTATCTTAAACCCTACACTCTGGGAAAATACAAGGAAGAAAGCCTCTTCTTGTTTATCCATTTAAAATGTTGTATGTCATATGTATGTGTTTGTGTTGCCAGGAATTAAAATCTTATGGATTAATATAATCAAGACTCTTGTCACTACAACCATAGCCCAATGGTTTTGATTTTGGTATTTTCAATATCAAAAGCACAGACACCATATTTGTTAGGTGCCTAAGTTCTAGCCCCAACAATGTCCAGGAAAAATAGGGCCACTATGAACAAAATAGTGAGCAAGAAAATGGAGATGTACGAAAAACTTGTAAGAAGCTAGTACAGACCTCCCAAGCCATGGTGAGTTCATATGGGTGCATAATAAGCACATAATTACATCAGCTTGAAATAAAAAAACAAGTTCTAGCATGGTTGTGGGCATAGATAATTTTAGGGGTGAAATTCGCCAATGGAAATTCTTGTCGTTGGTTTGCCTCTTGAGATTAGATCACATGTTTAGCAAGGAAACCAAGGATTCATTTGGTCGTGATAAAAAAATTCCCGATCTTATTATCTCCCCTGTTCTTATGCAAAGTAGATAAAGTAATAAAGCAAAGTTTTGTGGATCCAAATGCAACTACAAAAATTCGTGTTAAGTGATTGTAGCTTCCATGAATGACATATCAGAATTTAAATGGTATTAATGTGTTTATCTAGGGTTACTCATTAAACAACCTTTATCATTTTTCAGTTCTCAGATTTTTTAGACCTTAACACATATAGTTACAGTCCAGAATTGTAATAGTGAGAGTTCACAATAAACCCAATGTCCACAATACGAATGAGCAATAAATCTTGCTAATATCTTTAGTTTTCATTGGATAATTGTGAAGTACATTAAATATGGTCATTTGCATCAGTGATAAATATTTATTTCCAGATTTAGTTTGAACCTAAAGAAGTTCTATCATTTACATACCCATAGGTTCATTTAAGGAACATGTAATAAGAGGTATCGAAGGAAATGTATAAGATGTGTGTTGCAATCATATTATACATCATATTGAAACATACTTTTCAATAATTGTTTAATAGATATATTACAATCTTTGTCTAGGCTTGATCGATTCTCCATTCTTCAATGGTAATGATCCCTATTGATGTTTGAGATTTAGTATTAGAGCACAAATGCCTTCATCGAACTCTGCAATTATAGAAAATTGTATACCCATAAATTTTAGCCAAATGTGTTGGATACCCACTTCAACCAAGTCATAGTAGAAGAAGCATAAGGTTGATTTTGATGCCCCATCTGACCTTCATTTGTTCTCACCTTTGATGTCAAGAAATACTAAGAATAATAGCTCCATTGTGAGTGATGATATTATTTTTTCACAATAATGATTGATAAAGTGCTCCACAAATATGCACAATGGAAATGTTTTTGACCAATCCGTATAATTTTTTTAGAGAAAGAATCACGTTCCAAGCAACTTTGACCAAATCCACACAATCTACATAAATGTCATTTGGATTCCAACACCCTTTCAATATACAAACTTCCATTAGTGGCTTCTTATTCTTTGATTGAGGCTTTTGATTCCATTTTCTGCATAAATAATGGAAAATATGTGTTTTTCACACTAGATACATCTTCAATACATTTTTCCAGTTCTCCCCTTGTATGCAAGACATTTTATTGTTACAGAATTACCAAATCCTAGTTTCAAAGCATTTCCAGGATACAAATTTCTCAAGTCTTTCAGGGGCTCAAATTGTTCGTATAGTTGTTCACTAAAATGTCATTAGGGTATTATTAATAACTCCCACCCCTTTGGAATTTTTATTTTTTAGTTTCTTAGTAATGGAATGTATTTCCAATTTTGTAACTAATCTTTTCTATTCTCTAATTGTGTGTGTTTTCTTCTTCTAAAGGTCGGGTATGGATCAATTTTTGTGGATCTGCTCACTTCCTCTTGGATTGCAAAGAGTGTCTTTAGATCAAGTAAGTAATTATAAATGAGATAGCTTAAATTTTTCAGTTTTGTAACTCACAATCAATATTCTTGCATGATCAATTACAATATTAATTGGGCATTTGATTTATTGATCATTAGGTTTAGTGTTGAATATTTTTCCAATAGTTCTATTGATAACATTGTTTTAATTTATATTTGTGTGTTTTCATTTGACGAACTATTTTGATGAAAAGGGGGTTGTATTGTTTATATATATATTTTTTTTTCTGGGAAAAAATTGTAAACTTTTATATCAATATGAAAAAAAGTTACATTCTTGAAGAGAATATAGCTCTCTGATGTTGAGCCTTGGAAATGTTAGAAAAATTGAACCGCGGAGCAATAAAATAAAACAAATGCGGAAAGAAAACACAAAAGATACACAATACAATAGAGACACGGATTTACGTGGTTCACCCAGTGTGGGCTACGTCCACCAGAGAAATTTCCAGGTCCTTCTTTTATTATTATCCAGCAAATGAAGGGATACAACCTACAACAAAACTCGCTGTAACTTCCTCTTGTGTATCTCACAGTCTCCTCTCTCAAAATACAATACTCACCATCATGCATAGATGCAATACATTTCCCTCATAATAGAGGGTTGCCTTCTAGGGAAAAAAACCCTAACATAATTTCTACCGTTAGATCTGCGACCTTATAATGAACGGTCCAGATTTACAATGAAATTACAATATACTTTTACAAGGCAATTTTTCCTTCAAGGGCTTCGCCCCCGAGCCCCACTGGAGGCCCGCTTGCCCCCAGACCCCGCAGAGGGGGTACCCCCCCTGCACTCCCTCGCATGGAAGAGTGTACATACTTATGGGGTGTAAATACTTCATGGGGTATAAACACGGTTGAAAGTAAAAGACCTTTGAATCAAGAAGATAATCAAGCTCCACAACCAAAAATATCCCACTTGGAGACTGCTCTCAACAACTCCACCGATGTTATATATGCTGGAATCTGAACCTTCTTGGACCTGGAAAATTACTCATCTTCATCTTCATTCTTGAAGACTAACTGAAAATGAGCAGGAACTCAGTTTCTCTCTGGTTACTCCCTTTGTTAACATATCTGCAGGATTCTAGCTAGTGTGTATCTTTTCCAACTTCAAATGTTCATCTTCCAAGGTGGATCGTATGAAGTGGTACCTCAACTATATATGCTTATTTTTCAAATGGAAGGTTGAGTTCTTTGCAAGATGAATTGCACTCTCACTGTTACAGTATAACCTGCTATTCTCCTGCTTCTTTCCCAATTCCTCCATAAACCTTTGTAACCAAATCATCTCTTTACTAGCCTCTATAGCAGCAACATACTCTGCCTCTGTTGTTGAAAGTGCAACAACCTTTTTCATTTTCAAAATCCAACTTACTGTTGTTCCACCTATAGTAAAAACATACCCTATGGTGCTTCTCCTACTGTCTTTATCACCTACCATATCTGAATCAACATATCCCTATAGAAAAGTGTCTGAACCTCCAAAACATAATGCATGAGTAGTAGTACCTCTCAAATACCTGAGAATCCACTTTACTACCTCCCAAAGTTCTTTACCTGGATTGTTCATATACTTGCTCACAACTCCCACTGCATGTGCAATACCTGGTCTTGTGCAAACCATTGCATACATCAAGATGCCAACTGTTGATGAATAAGGGACCCTGGACATGTATTCTATCTCCTCCTGTGTCTTGGGACACATTTACTTAGTTAATTTGAAATGCCTGGCCAAAGGTGTACTAACTAGTTTTGCATTCTGCATTCTAAACCTCTCCAACACCTTCTCTGTGTACTCACCTTGAGACAATGTCAATTTTCAATTTTTCCTATCTCTTGTTATTCTCATGCCAAGGATTTTCTTTGCAGCACCCAAATCCTTCATTGTAAATGAATTGGCTAATTTCTTCTTGATCATATTTATATCTTGCATATTAGACCCTGCAACAAGCATGCCATCTACATACAATAACAAGATAATATAGCTTCCATTTTCTAGCCTTTTAAAATAAACACAGTGATCAGAATGACATCTACTATAACCTTGTTCTGTCATAAACCTGTCAAACTTCAAATACCACTGCCTTGGAGCTTGCTTTAGGCCATACAAGCTCTTCTTCAACCTGCATACCAAATTATCCTTCCCTTTGACCTCATACCCCTATGGTTGCTGCATATAAATCTCTTCCTCCAAATCCCCATGGAGAAAAGTTATTTTTACATCTAACTGATCAAGATGCAAATCTTCTACTGCCACAAGACTTAAAATAGTCCTAATTGAAGTCATTTTAACAACATGAGAAAATATTTCATCAAGATCTATACCTTTCTTTTGTACAAACCCCTTTACAATAAGTCTAGCCTTATACCGCTTTTCTCCTCCATCTTCTTCCTTCAACTTGTAAACCCATTTATTTTGCAATGCTCTTTTTCCCGCAGGCAACTAAACCAAATCCCAAGTCTGGTTATTTTCCAAGGAATCCATTTCCTCTTTCATGCCTTGCTCCCACTTCTTTTTGGTGTCTACCTGCATTACCTCTTCATAACATTCTGGTTCACCAGAATCAGTCAACAATAAATAATACAATGAAGGAGAGTATCGTTCAGGGGGTATACTTAACCTGGTATATCTTCTAACAACACTTGCAGGTTTTTGAGGTACCTGCTGCTTTTGTTGTTGTACATTTTGATTTTCAGGTTCCTTTGGAATTTCTTTTTCATTGATCTCATCAAGCACCATGTATTCTTGTTTTTCTTCTTCCTATTTCTTTCCCTGCAACGGATTTTTGTACATGACCTTCTCATTGAATATGAAATCTCTACTCCTAATGATTTTTTTATTTTCATAATCCCATAAGAGATAACCAAAATCATTAACACTGTATCCAATAAAGGTACACTTCTTGGATTTAGCCTCAATCTTTGTTCTATTTTCTTTATCAATATGGACAAATGCTTCACAACCGAAAGTTTTCAAAAAAGAATAGTTTACCTTTTTTCCTGTCCATTCCTCCTCTAGAATTCTACCATACAAAGAGATTGAAGGTCCTTTGTTTATTAAGTAAACAACAATATCTACATCATCTGCCCAAAAATGTAAGGGAAAACCAACATGCAATCTCATACTCCTTGCACGCTCCATGATTGTCCTGTTCATCCTTTTTGACACACCATTTTCTTGTGGTGTTCTTGGAACTGTCTTCTCTCTACGAATCCCATGGTATGAACAGTAATCATCAAATTCCTTGCTGCAATATTAAACTCCATTATCTGATCTGAGACACTTCAACTTTTTTCCTATCCCATTCTCAACCAAATCTTTCCATTTCTTAAAAGTATCAAAAACATCAGATTTTTGTTGAATGCAATAAACCCAAGTTTTTCTAGTTGCATCATCAGTAAAAGTAACATAATAATGAGAGCCAACAAGAGATGATACTTGAGTTGGTCCCCATACATCTATATGCACAAGATATAACCTTTCACTCTTCTTTTATTTTTCGACTCTGAGAAATCTGACTCTCTTCTGTTTTCCATAAACACAATGCTCACATAAGTCCAAATCAATTTGTTTAAGATCTGGCAAAAAATTTATTTTGTGAAGTATCTGCATCCCCTTCTCACTCATGTGTCCAAGCCTATGATGCCACAGTGCCATATCCACTCATGTAGAAGCTAAAGAGATAGAAGAGTCGGTATTACCAGTACAAAAATACAATGTACCTACCTTCTCTCCCTTCGCTATCACCAATAATCCTTTGATGACCTTCCACATCTTATCTGTAAATATGAATATACAACCTTCACTTTCCAACTGCCCTGTTGAAATTAGATTTTTCCTTAAATCTGGAACATGTCTTACCTCTTTCAACAACCATTGGTTTCCATTGCGTTCCTTTATTTTTACCTTTCCCATTCCAACAATTTTGCATGGTGCATCGTCACCCAAATGAACCTATCCAAAATCACCTTGAACATAATATATAAAATGTTTCCTATGGGGTGTGGCATGAAATGAAGCCCCTGAATCTACTACCCAAGACTCGGAAATATTATCTACAGAAAGAATCAAAGCATCTTGTAACACATCACCTGTTACATTTGCTTCTTGATTTCTCTTCTGCTGTCCATCTCTTTGTTTCTTTGGAGCTCTGCAGTCTTTCTTCAGATGTCCTTTCTTCCCACAATTCCAACACTCTATCTTTCCAAGTCTGGATTTGGATCTTCCCTTCCTAGAATTCCCACGGTTCCCAAAACCCTTCCCTCTATCCTTTTGTCTTCCCCTGTTCTCCATGTTCAACACATTTCCTGATGTCTCACCTGTGCTTTTCCGTCACATTTCCTCACTAAGGATGACACCAACAACATCATCAAATTTTAAAGTATTTGAACTAGAGACATGGTTACTTACAACCATGACCAAGCCGTTCCAGCTTTCTGGCAATGAGCACAAGATTAGAAGTGCCCTGACCTCATCATCAAAGTCCACTTTTATAGAAATTAGTTGATTAGTAACCATATTAAAATCATTTAAATGATTTGCATCAGACCCACCTTCGAACATCTTCATATTAAATAATCTCTTCATTAGAAATACCTTATTGGATGCCGATGGTTTTTCATACAATTTGGCCAATGCGTCCATCAAACCCTTCGTTGTCTTTTCTTTTGAAATATTGAAAGCCACCGACGCTGCCAGGCCCAGCCGTATCGTTCCTAGAGCCTTTATGTCAATAATCTCCCATTCTTCGTCTTTCGTAGCCACCGACTTCTTTTCTATTCTGCCCAATGGTAGGAATAGATCCTTCTGATATAAATAGTCTTCCATCTGCATCTTCCATAACTGGTAGTTTTGGCCATTAAATTTCTCGACCCTAAACTTTCCATCTTCCGACATTGCTCCCACTCAAACCAGGAACCCTCTTT
>ML780165.1:1151114-1163675 GCA_009831015.1 Picea engelmannii | reverse complement strand
AACCGTCGAGCAATAAAATAAAACAAATGCGGAAACAAAACACAGAAGATACACAATACAATAGAGACACATATTTACGTGGTTCACCCAAAGTGGGCTACGTCCACCAGAGAAATTTCCAGGTCCTTCCTTTATTATTATCCAACAAATGAAGGGATACAACCTACATCAAAACCCTCTGTAACTTCCTCTTCTTTCGCTCACAGTCTCCTCTCTCAGAATACAATACTCACCATCATGCATAGCCGCAATACATTTCCCTCATAACAGAGGGTTGACTTCTAGGGAAAAAAACCCTAACATAATTTCTACCGTTAGATCTGTGACCTTATAATGAACGATCTAGATTTATAATGAAATTACAATATACTTTTACAAGGCAATTTTTCCTTCGGGGGCTTCGCCCCTAAACCCCTGTTGGGGGCCCGCAGAGGGGGTACCCCCCGTCTGTACTCCCATGCGTGGAAGAGTGTACATACTTCTGGGGTGTAAATACTTCATGGTGTATAAACACGGATGAAAGTAAAAGACCTTTGAATCAGGAAGATAATCAGGCTCCACAACCAACAGGAAAAAATCAAGAGTGAGACCTCAAAAGAACACAAATATTAAACATTCCTAAAATATCCATGAGCATAAGTTGCCCTTACATACATTCTTCCATAATTCTAATTAGAAAAAACAAGGCTTTAAATATGTTCATTATGAACTTAAGAAGTTGAAACACGTATGTCAAGATCGATAACAACATAAAAGAGAGCAAGACATGTATATCCATCAACATATATGGATCTCAAAGAAGTTGGGAGAGATACCCAGACAACAAGATTCCTCTTCATTAATCTCCCATGTACCCTCTAATAACTCCAATGCTTTCTTAGATTGAGTGCTTGCTTCCATGTTGATCTCTCTATAGATGTGTGCTTATGAAATGTTTGAGAAAAATACTTCTAGGACCTTTACTTGTTTGAACAAAAGTCTCAAAATAAGGTTTTGCATCTCAATGGCTCCACTTACTCAATCAATGACCAGATTTGAGTCCGCCAACACTTGAATGTGAGTAATTCCTCTTTCCTTTGCCAATCGTGTTGATTTTTCATAAGCATTAGGCTAAGCATGAAGTTCATTACATTTCATCAATTAACCATAGTCATAAATGTCGCAACAACCAAGATCACATGAAGAAGCACCATGCACAAGAACAAAAAATGTATCATGGGAAACACTTCTCAACAAGGGAAGAAAACCCAGCGAAATACTTTTCTATAATCTTCAAGAGAAAGACCTTTACCACCAAGAATATCCTAGCACACAAGAGGGTGCATAAAACCCTATAACTCTAGTGCCCAAGAGAGGTGCACACCTTTGACCAAGAAGTGTACTTGCTGAAATTTTCAAACTCACAAGTGTGTGTGTGTGTGTGTGTGTGTGTGTGTGTGTGTCTACAATGAAAGATTTCCCTTTACTTATATTAGACTTGTCCTATCAACTGAAGTGTCTATTGGCTCAATAGGGCCGAACGCACTTAGATATATTATTATTATATTAATTAATATTAATATTAATATTAACTATCTTTTACATTTATTGTTAGACACAATAAGGTAGGGCCGACCTGTACCCTTTACATAATAACTAGGGTTACAGGTAGGTCTGACTCTTGAACAATATATAGAAAAGGATCTTATACACCCACTAGTGCTCATCCACTAGGGGCACATCCATAGGGATGCCATGGATTTGATTCACTGCATTAAACAAATGAACTAGGTCTTCACACGTTCACCTGTGCTCGTCCACATGCATGTCCACTCTACAGATCTGCTTTTCCACTGCCATCGACAAGAGAATCATCTGGAGTCTTCTCGTCAACTCTGTTGCTCAGAGGAGGCCATCACATCATCTTTATTTATGTTCACATGATGATGTGCCCAACACTTTTGGGATTTCCCATGTTCACCTTGTGCTCACCCACAGGCACGTCCTAACTCCACAGATCTCTTTTCCACCGGATAATCATCTAGAGTTCTTATCACTCACGTCATGGAGGAGGTCATCTCTACGTTCTTGACTCTGTCCCGGGCAGGAACCACTAACCCTTCATAGGGGTTTTCTCTCAGGTTTGTATGCTAAGAGAAAGACTCACATAGCTGCTATGTTCCACATCTCATAGGTTTGTAAGTTGGAGGATGTCTCCCATAGTTGCATTCATCAACAAATCTCAAGTGAATTTCCAATATCTTCCATTCAAAAGTATTACTTGTTCCTTCCCCTAAATCTTCTCTAAAATAAATTTAATGTGTATCTGCAAAGTATATCACTTCAACTACGCATAGACTAGGCATGCATCATCGAGAAAGGCCCATGGCTAGGACTTGTATTCCTCTAGTACTCCTTCCTTCTTTGGTTTTTTCAGCTTTGGAACCTGGTTTAATCTTCAAAAATAAAATTTATTGATGATTCTCTTGAAAAGGAGGGGAATCCTTACATCAAAAAATACTTTCATTCCTAGCTAACCATATAGCCTCAATGTAGAAACCCTCATGACTGGTAATGAATTCATCAATAAAAATTAATAGTTTAAATCTCATAGTAGAAGAATAACAACTCATGATGCTCATGGTGATCCCTGATAGCCTCATTGTAGAGGAGGTTAGGTTGCCGGGAAGCACCATGAGCAACATCATAATTGGCTTCACATCCCTCCTCCTAATTTAGTGCTATATACTATGTTGGCATTATACTGGTAGGAGACTGGATATCTGATTGCTAACATCACAAGGGATTTATCAACTGCTTTTGAAATGGAATATTTGGACTATTGCATCATTTCTTGGTGAAGCTGAGCCTATGGCCTATAAATCAAATTATATACAGAAACACACACTCACACAACCACTGTAATTAAAACTCAAATAGTAGAAATTTACTACCCACAATTCTGCGTTCTTTTTGGTAAACATAAAGGATTTAAGAACCTATGGAACACATTACATCTCATAGCAAGGTTGAAACCTGCACTTCTACACTCTCACAAGAATCTACAACCACAGTCAAAGGCCTCTTAACACTTCTTCACTCAAAGGACCAAAAGCCCTTTCTTTAGGTTCTCAACATATTTAAAACAAATGGATTGGAAGTTGGTTAGTTACACGAGAACCCAATCCTTTCATCTTCCAATTGAACACCAAGTGTAAATATGAAATGGAGCCTTTATTGTCATTAAAAAATAATATTTTGACTCAAAATAATTGCAAAGCTCTCATAAGGGCCCATGGGAATGTGATCTAGTGGCAAGCATTGAGGTGATTGTGCTTGTATTAACGCAAAGACCTAGGTTCAAAACCCCCTAAGTGGGTGTGGATGAAGCCAATTTCAATTCCTATGTGACTTTGATGACATAGATATGCCCCACATAGTACGACAGGTTAGTGAAAGGGATTCTATAAGAACTATTTCTCTAAAAACATCTCTCATAAGCCAAATATATGCAAAAATTGAGTAAATTGAATTCTGGGCATTAAAACAAAAGTGAAAATGAACCTAAGGTGGCTCATGGAAATGCATACCAACCTATGCATGAGCATGCCACATGGAGTCAAGAGTATATTCTTGAAGCGAACAACGTTGCCTACCAAATCCATGTATTAGAATTTCCAAACTATTATTTAGATGTACATAGTGGATCCACAAAACCCACCAAGTGAGTGTGGATGAAGCCAGTTTTAAGTCCTAGGTGACTTTGACGACATAGATATGCCCCACATAGCATGACAGGTTAGTGAAAGGGATTCTATAAGACATGTTTCTCTAAAAAAAATTCTCATAAGCCAAATATATGCAAAAGTTGAGTAAATTGAATTTTGGGCATTAAAAAAAAGTGCAAATGAACCTAAGGTGGCTCATGGAAATGCATACCAACTTGTGCATGTGCATGCCACATGGATTCAAGAGTATATTATTGAAGCTAACAACGTTTCCTACCAAATCCATGTATTAGAATTTTCAAACTATTATTTAGATGTACGTAGTGGATCCATAAAGCACTTTCACTCTTTTCACCAGTTTTGACCGATTTTACCAAAATGGAGACACATTACAGGTCAAATTGGGATTTTCAAGTTGAGTGGTCCTCGTGACATAATTGAATTCTTGTATGATTAGACTTTCCATCCCAATCAAAAAAATTATTGTTGTAGCAAAACATGAAAAAATTGCTCTTGTCAACGAAATGTGAATAATCTTAACATGGCATTTTGTAGTGTATGCAAACCATGTCAAAATGTTTTCTTAAGGAAAACCAAGGGTACATGTTGGAGTATCCTAGGTATACCACAAATCCACATCCTCATATGGTATCAATCTATCCTCAGGCAGAATTATACGCTCCGAAAAAAGACAATTTCTAGTTTTTGACACTTGGCAATTTGGATGAATGGACACGAAAATAAAATTGTGCATATTGGGTGAGTTCAGAGGCATATAAGTGATGTATATAGATTCCCTATGCCTTGTAATTTAATTAGGACTCATGAAAAAGGATTAAATACAAAACAAACTTCATTAACCAAAAATCAAAGTTTGTGCAATATAGTTTTCTTCGCCAGGGATGCCCTTGCATCAGATTCCCTTGGTTGGAAAATTTTGAGCACCTTGATCAAAAGGTTGTCGAGGAATCAACAAAATTTGGATGTTTGATCTCCTTCCTTTTCTTCTTTCTTCTATACACTTTGCTCCACTCATCATTACACACTCGCCACTCATCATTTTTCTTCTTTCTTCTACACACTCTGCTCCACTCATAGTTACACAATCTGATCCACTCGTCATAAAACACTCTCCACTCGTCAATTTGCTTCTTCCCCTTTGTAATATTCACTTCTAGAATTTGAAACTATGGGTAATTCCTCACACCAACACTCCATATTACCATATCCTTTGCTTGGATTATCTTTTCCACCTCTACCAGCTGCAACAAATATCGCCCAATGTGGCTAGCCACCTCAAGGTACTCCCTCTCAAATGGTGTTTACAACTAGTCCAATGGTGCATACTACCCCCTCCCCATCCTCACTCTTCTACACCTTTACCATTGTCTCAATGAACTCCACCTATACTTGTTTCTCAAGCATCTCCTCATTCTTCTTTGACTTCACCACAACCACTCCTCTACTATGATCATTTTCAACTTGTTGTTGCACTACTACTCTACATCTTCACCTCACAACTTCTTCACTTTGGAAACATGCTAACTACATCTTTTCTTTGGTCTACTGAACTTTCTTTTCTTTTTTACTCTTCAACCGCAACAAAATAAACACAAAAATTTATGAGAATCAAACATGCCTATATACACCTCCTACAATGACATTTTTCGTGCCACACCACTCTCTTCTACAACACCATCTTTCGCTGCAACATCCCTTCCTTGCAACTCCACTGCTGCAATACCACTCATCTTTCCAACACTTCCTCATTCTACAACATTACCCAATGTTAGTTAATGTTGCTTCTTGAGTTTGAGGCACAAACTCCTTCACCTCACTCTTTTCCTTGCAGTTTTCTACTACAAATCCTTCTCCACTCTCTCTTGGCATGTTATCATGCATTTCACTCACACTCTCTTCATCATTTTTCTCAAACATATGAACCCCCCTTTCACAATCAACACTCTCTACAACTACATCCAAGAGAATTCAGTTTTCCTTCACTCTTTGCCTGCTCTCATTCTTTCTCTTCATCAAGAACTTCTTGACTTCCAAGACTAATAAAAAATCCTTTTCTATGATTTGCACCTTCATAACACACACCTTCTTAATGGAGAATTTAAGGCGATGCACAAACTTCACGGTCTTTTCCTCACTCTCTTTCCTAAGGCCTACTCTCCTTACACTCCAAATACTAGTGCATTTCTTCAATCCACTCAATAAAATTTTATGGGTCTACACTTTCAAAATATATAGACAACTTCCCCTGGTGCTTCATCCTCTTCATTGCTTTTGGTTCTTTTTTAGAAACAAAAGGTTTGTCTTCTTCCTCATCACTTTCACCTTCATCTTCAACACCTTTGGAAATCCTCTCTACTAAGCCAATTCAATGGCATCCATACTATTCATCATTTGTTGCAAAAACACTACAACATTTTCCACCACTTTTGAACCAATGTTTTCACTTTTGGTTCTTCCTCTCACAATAGGGATTCCTCTTCCCACCATGCCACAATTTTCACTCTCTATGCAACCTTCACAACAATTTGTTTTGTTCTTCTACAATTCTTTTTCTCTTTTGCAAATTTTGCTCAAAATTCTTTCACTCCTCTCCTCATAAAAGTCTATCAATGCTTCACTCTTTATTGAACCTATCTTCAACAAGAAAGATTCACTTGCTTTGATACTACTTGATGCAAATTTTATGGCCTGCAAATCAAAGTAGGCAAAGGAAACACACACTCATACAACAACTGTGATTAAAATCCATATGACAGAAATTCACATTGACAATTGTACATTCTTTATTACGCCGAAAGGCGTACACCTATTGACAATGGGCATATTTAATAGGGGTTTAGTGCTTAATAAGTTTTCTATGGACATGATTAAATATGGCTGGAATATTCTTAGTAGTCACATAAAATAAATGGATGTGATTTCAATCATTAACTTCCTAACTATTATAAAGACATCTGTTTATGTGTTTACTTTTTTACATTTACCTAATCATATTTAAAAATTACTTTGATAGCTAACTGATTGGCACGTAAGTGATTAACAAAAATTAAAATATTAACACCAGATAAATGAAGCGCAACCGTTTATTTGTTAATCAACAATAAAATTTAATATATTCTTTTAAGGATTCGTTTCATCTTATCAGCCTTTTGGCGTTAACCAACAACTATTTAGCTGTTGTGCTAGTTGTAAACATAGAGGATTTAAAAAACTTTGAAACTCATTACATCTATTAGCAAGGTTGAAACCTAAACTTCCACACTGTCATAGGAATCTATAGCCATGGCCAAAGAACTCTTAAAACTTATCCACAGAAAGTACAAAAGCCCCCTTCTTTAGTTCTCAACATATTTAAAACAAATGAATTGGAAGTTGGTTCATTACATGAGAACCCAATACTTTCATCTTTGAATTGAATATTGAGTGTAAATATGAAATTTGACCTTTATTGGCATTATAAAATAATATTTTATTCAAAATAATAATTCTCATAAGCCAAATATATGAAAAATTTGAGAAAATTGAATTCTAGAATTAAAACAAAGTGGAAATGAGCCGGTAGTCACTCGAGGAAATACATGCCAAACTGAACATCAACATGCCATGAGGAGTCAAAGAATATAATCCATGAATTCAACTACATTTCTTGGAAATCCATGTCTTAATATTTCCAAACTATTATTCAGATGCACGCAGTCAGAGTCACTCTTTTCACCAATTTTGACCAATTTTGACCAATTTTACTAAACTGGATGCCCAAGCTTCGTTGCATGTCTAGATTGGATTTTTGAGTTGTTGAGTGTTCCTCAATACATAATTGACGCTCTTATATGATTATATTTTTCATCCCAATCAAAAATTTTATTGCTATAGCAAAACATGAAAATTTGCACTCTTGTCAAAGAAATCCAAATAAACCTAACATGGCCTATTGTAATGCATGCAAATCATGTCAAAATGCTTTCTCGACTTAAAGCAAGGGTACAATGCTGGAGTATCCTAGACATAGATGAAAAAATAGCAGAAAATCGACAACATCACCATTTTTGGCAATGTCAAACCTCAAACGATGATTTGGAAAAAATCAACACATGTGATTTTTTGAAAAACAAATGGCAAAAATTGGAAAAAATTCACAGGGCATGAACCAATTTCCAAGTCACATATTGCCTTGAATCCTTTACTACAAGATTTTAATGCCAAAATGTGTTGGAGTTATGAAAGGATTTCTGGCTTAAGGAAGCTACAACATTACAATAAATCTAAAAATAAATAAATCTCCATCATTATAATTGCTTACTGTTGCTATACCCTGTCTTCCTATGGAACTATTCATATTTTAGACCTGCAGGTCTATGATAAATGAAGCCAATAAATGCTATATACAATCTGAAAATTTTCTTTAGAGATAGAAAAATACCAGTCTAATTCCAATCTTCAATTTTATCTTTTATTCTGATATGAGATTGTTGTGTTGGTTTGATATGATACTGACCTCCTACTTTTGTCATGAGAATATTGCCTTCACCGATGTTTGTATTATTTTATTCTTTGAATAATATATGCTTCATTCATTATTACATGGTTCATAGCATGGATTCATTACATGTCAGATATGTACTTGGTTGGCCTTTTCAGTTCACAGGTTGCAAGGAAAAGTTTAAAAACTACTTAAAAAAAAACATGTTTCTACTAGTGTTTCAGACCCCACACTGCGCTTCTGAAGAAGTATTGGGAAAACTCATTTTTATCCGCTTTGTAGAGGTCATTTTACATGCTTTAAAGTTATACAAAAAACTATACATCCCAATGTTTCCAAATCTACCTTCAGATCAGAAAATGGATCAGGAAAAGTCACTCAAAAGTGCTCTACTAGACCACGCTGTGCTTTTGACTCTGTTTTTTGTCATCATTTTCAAAAGAGGTTTCTGACCAAATGAAGATGAATTTTGGAAAACCAAAGGAAGTTTTTTCTAAGTACATACAAAATAACAATAACCTCCTTCAGGGTTTACACAGGTATCATGTATTGGGCGACATTCAACTTTCTTGGAGGCCTATTTCAGAAAATCAAATTCTCCAATTTAATTGCATGTTTTATTCATTCTTTTGTGGCACATATTCCAAGAACATGGGAAAAAATTTCACAAAACTGAGAGAAGTTTGTCTTCAAAAATATCTTATCTACAAAAAACTCTCCCAGTTTTGTTAAATTTGTTATGGTTAAAGAGTTATCTCTCCATCGTTGACCCCTATTTTTTCGTTGCACTTCTGGAGAATTCGCTACACTTTTGGACAATTTGTTTTCAAATCAATTTTGAAGGGGTTATATGTAGGTTATTTCTTGGATTAATGACTCTAGGATGTAGAGGACATCTTCATATTTCCATTCATAACTTTCTAATAAAAAAAATCATCAATAAAGGCCTCCAAATCATCCTCCAAAGTTGTTGCTCTTCTGCTACAATTTGTTGTGCTTTTGTCACAGTCGTTGCGCTTCTGTGTGTAACAATTTTTTGTTCCTGATTGGAATATGAATTTTCCACTTTCTCTTTGCAAGGATAAAAAGGAAATTTCATCACTCTTTGCAAGAGTGATTACCAATAAGGTTTAAATATGCATCTTTAGCTCTTTGTTGGGCTTGCTTGTAAATTGATTTTCCATCTCTTTTTTTAGGCTTGCTTGACATGGATTTCTAATTCTCATGCTCAAGCTTGGAATTTTCATTTTCAGCCCTAAAACCAATATTCTCATCACAACCACACTTACAAATTTCATTTTTATCCCTCATGTACGTGCATAAAAAGTTCAATTTCAGCATGCTCAACTCTTGTTTTTGAATCTAATATTGCTCTCTTAACCATGGTAATTTTTAGCCACATGTATTTGCTTGAAGGATGATTTCAATCTACTTTTTTCTGCTTGCAGATATGAATTATGCTCCACATAGTGTTGGTTTATAAGACCAAAGGTAAAATAGGTAAGTTTATTTTTTGTGGAGAAAAATCTTTTTTTTTTCAACTCAACAAAACTAATTTCTTCCACAAACTATGATTATGACCCAACAAAGTCAAATAAATCCATTGCACATACAAGAAAATGTAGTTTTCAAATTAATTTTGAATTGGAAGCGAGATTACAAAATGAATTTCGAAATTTCCATTTCACTTCAAGTTTTATATTTCACATGCACTCCTTGATTTATGCGACAAGGGAGATTTGATACCTATCTAAATTCATGAATGAAACATGAATCAAAGCATTCATTGATTGATTATGAGAGGATAAATACAGGGCGCCAATCTCTCATTTGACACACTTCTTAGAATTGTAGAGAGCTACTTATGCGCACTGCAGTCTAACAGTTTTGTGTGCAATTCCTGAGGAAGGTGCTGCGCCATTTTTAGGTTGGACTCTCTGATCAGCTTTGGTTACTTCTTGCTTGGTGCATTAGCCTTGCTTGGCTATTGGATTGCTACCGAGATTCTTCTCTCTATCAAGGTCAAGGTGCTCGGAGGGTGGCTTCGGCCTATGGTTGGGTGACAATAGTGATATTGTCAATGGTAAAACGAGCACATTTATTCATATTCTAACAGTTGACACACATGTAAAAAACATTAATTCATGTTTTTGAAAGAGAAAATAGATAATGGGAACTACAAGCACCTTGTTCAAGGAAAATTATTTTTTCTTGGAACCTTTGACCCATTAAAACTGTCCTTTGCATATATTTTTTCTTGAAAAAAATGGCCTAGTACATGGTTCACATCCTATATAGACATAACCCCACAACAATCATAAATAACTGTTGGAATAAAGAAAATAGCAAAAGCGAGAACAATGAATCCAAGGAGTGGTGGTGTCAAAGGATACCATTACAACAATTACACAGAATGGTGAACATCGTTCACTCTCTCCACATATTGATTATGAATGATAATATGTTGATAGATTGATCCATATACATGTTAAGGTGTACACTTGAAACCCCCAAATTATGGGATGACACCCCATAATTGTCCACAAAGTAAGGATCTGAGTCATCAAAGTGGAGTGTGTTAACTCTCAAGCGCCCAGTCTTTTGGTCGGTATATTCTCCATCTCGGTTGACTTCGTCAACAATCCACTTTCTCTTTTGGTCAACTACATATGTCTGATAAGGTGAGCTTACTAGAGAACCTTAGCTTCCAACATACCCCATTAAACAAAACCGAGGATAAATATTACATAACATCTTTCCTTAAGTTGATAGGGACAACAAATGCTAACAACCAATCCAATGAAGGTATAGTATGTTTTCTAAGGAAAACTTGAAACACTGCCACCTTTAAACAATCTACTAGTAACTAATATCCTGATCAAGACAAGGTATATCAACACTCTTTGAAGAAGTCTGAGAGAAAAACCTATCACCTCAAGCAATAAAGTTCACCCAATAGTTTTAGAAATCAATAGAACAACTCATGCACCAGGTTTACAAACATCTTCCATAAATAATGGTGAAAAAACAATAACATATTCAAACAATGTCATAATAGGAACTTGTTGGAAGATTGGTTGTTGTCATTGATGTCAACCCTAGTCATGGGTTTTGGACCACAAGATTGATAAAGGTATCTGGACATGAAGGACAATGCACACGCATATACAACAACCATGAATGGATAGTCTACATCATGTTGTTTCCGGTGGTATGTGGAACGTCACGTGGATCCTCATAGTTGAGGAGAAATGAATTGTTGAAGATGACAAAGTGAATTGAAGAAGGAAGTACATGTAGGCCCCGAAGATAATTAAAGAAAAGAATTACAAAATAAGAAAGTGTCAGGTTAGCCCTAATGTTAAAATGAAGTGACATAAATGGTATAAATAAACATTATTAGGCATTCATTTTGATACAAGTCGAATTTCAGAGGAAATAAGAAGTAAAAGAAGGATGGATTTCAAGGGAGGATGAAGTCTTTTGGTGATGTGTTCTAAGGTATGTTATTTTCAGGTCATCTTACCATTTTTTCTATAACGTTTTTTCTAGAATGATTCAGATGGTGAAATTGCTATGGTATTGAGAAGACATATCAAGGTACCTCTGGTAGAAATTTAAGCTCTTGATTCTCTATAATTATGGAGATACACTCTATGGAAGATAGGGTTTGTGACCAGTCTTGAAGCTAGTCAATAAACATGTGTTCCGGGTAAAACAGTAATAACTTCTTCATACAGAATCCAAGTGAAGTGGGACCACTTCCATTGGAAAGAGTACGGACTGTAGTTTCTTTTTTGTGTGTTTCAGAATCATATGTTAAATATTGAGCGTGGGGCATGCTATACAAGTTGGGTCTTCTGAATAGACCAGAATTGAATAAAGTCTACCATTATTTCTATAAACTCTTTTTGGGGAGGATTCAAAGAGTGAAAATTGGAGGAGTTTCAGAGAATACATTGAGTAATATTATCTACAGGATCAGAGTACTCCAAGAATTGACGAATTGCAGAAATTGAAGAAGTCTCGGGAAGCATTATCAGGTTCTATGTGATGATTGGTTGATGGTGATGATTTAATGTAAAGTTTTATTATCTTTCATATATTCTTGGGTGGAAGGAAGGGGCAAGGATGTAGAGTTAAAATCTCTCTTGATATTGGAGGATTGTATCTTCCTCATAGAGGTTTATCCCTCCCTCGACATTTGGAAGTTGTAGCTACCTTTGGAAGTCATTACTTCCCTTGAACGAAAACTATTGATTATTTCTCATATATTGTGCATGGTGTATTGTGGTGTATTGGTGTAACTCTTATACTATTGTTCATTGCTCATTGGATATAATTGAATGGTTT
>ML780165.1:1136845-1147647 GCA_009831015.1 Picea engelmannii | reverse complement strand
TGATTATTTCTCATATATTGTGCATGGTGTATTGTGGTGTATTGGTGTAACTCTTATACTATTGTTCATTGCTCATTGGATATAATTGAATGGTTTAAGTATAAGTTTAAAAATGTTTTTAAATTGTACTTGATACTGATTCAGCCCCCTCTCAGCATCAACATAACTGAAATCCCAAAAATGCTATTAAAATAATCCAAATAATAGTTACTTTATATTAGTTGATTAGACAAAAAATTAATGTAGTCCTAGTTGATCAATGGACTTGATAAAAAAGTAAGTTGGCCCAAGTTTATTATTATACTACACAATAATGCATCAACAAATTGATCTCTTTTTATCTAAACATGCTCTATTAATTAAGGATTTTTAAAATCCAACAATCATGAAGTGGTTCCCTTGTTCGCATCACTTGTCAGTATCCTCCATAGGTACTTTGTCATCTCTTAGCTAGTATTCCATTCAATTTTTCATCTATAAACCCCAAAATTCCATCATCAAACAACTCAGACGATTCTTCATCGTCTAGTCAACACCATGAGTTGGGTTGTATTAGTCGACTGGACATCTCAAATTGGGTTTACACTCTCAACTTATCAACATGCTCCCCACTCTATACACAACTAAGGTGTCAAAGAACTATAATGAATAAGACAAAAAAACAAGGCCTCCAATACAACTACCCTATATGCAAAAGACCAAATAATATAATTGTTCATCAAGACAGTTCAATAATGAATGTTATAGAAGTGAAGAAAATAATCAATCAACATGAATAAAGAGGAGAGTTGTACTAATGTGTAGTCAATGATACACATCTATAAGGATTCCTCAAACATATATTGAAATGCTCCCATGACCACTTATCAATCCAACCACATTGAACCCTGGTGTTCGACATTGGTCCAAAATTCTACCTCTTATGCCTTTTCTACAAAGGGAGACAATAATCTTTGCCATCTTTCCAAGGATATCGTACCTTTTATGAATTTCTCCTATCTCTATGATGGGGATGTTCATATGGAAAATCACTTGATACTTGTTGAATAAAAAGCACGTGATGTGGTTCCTACTCAACCAAAGAGGAAATCCATCCCTACAATTCAACAATATTATCATATGAAGTAACGATTCCCAATTCCTGCATATAATCATCAATCTTTTCAATAGAATCATAGTAGTCGATTACACTTCCTACAAATTAATCAGATGAATTCTACCTACAACAATGTTGAAGTGGAGTAACCTCCATTTGTAAATGAAGTCTCATCATATCTAAGACCTACTCTAGCCGGTCTCATCTCGGGCATAATCAAAACAATAATATCCTATCTGCATTTCCTAAGTGCTCCAAGTGTATATCCTATCTTACTCAATAGTTGAGATACACTACCTTTCGTATATTTATAAAACTATAGAGTAATCATTGCAGTAGTAGCCAATAAGTCATGGGAAGAAGCCACAACATTGGCATCGTACTTCATACAAATATCAAGGCTACCAAAAAAATCATTAGATGGATTATCATGAGCATTAGTTGGGAAGTAGTTTGAGAGGGGTTATCAATCACACATTCAATCCTCTCAACAATATTCATATCATATTTCTTCGCAACAATCTGTATTTTATTGAATTAAAGACCTTGTTTACAATCCTATAATCCTTTAACAATCTTATCTTGCTCATCCATTTGCAAGAACAAAAAGTAAACATTTCTTCAAATTCTAGTACTCATCAAACAACTAGACATTATTGTTAGATTTTCATAAAATTTTGTTAGCATTAGATTTACCATGGAATTTTGATTTTCTTTTAACATCCAATAACCATATACTGAAATACATAAGCAAGAGATAAACAAGCACAAGAAGACACAATAATTTATCCTTGGAAAACCCCAAACTCAGGGAAAAACCCAACCAACGTTTCTTAGAGAGAATCTTTCTAGTATCCCAATACAACCATGAACAAGCTCTATTCACAAGATAAAACCAACAATGAAGAAACCCTGATAGAAAATGTTTATCTCTTCTTTTTGTCAAACCCTAGCGAGGGTAGACAACTGAGCAACACCACATAACTGACACAAGATAGGCACATCACTAGAGCAAGATAGCACACCACATAACTAACACAACTGGAAATTGCAACTGCAACTGACAAATGGCAGGAGGCAATTGGGAAAAACCACACAACCTTAGAGCGACTCTTCTAGAGGTAGCGCACAAGGGAAATCACCAAGAACCACCAAGAATATCCTTCCCCAAGCGTGGTGCACTTCTCCAAGAGAACCATAAATCCAGAAATAGGGAAACTTCTACAACTGCAGTTGCTAGCTACCTAGTGCGCACTGCAGAAAGAGAACTGTCGGACTCTACAAATGAAATGATTCAGTCCTGTATTTATATTAATATGGGCATTTGTCCAGGGCCAAATTTTTATTCCGGGTCTTCAAATTTATTTTATTATTTTTGTGGGCTGACTTCTCTTCCTGGAAATTATATTTCCACTTTATTATTTTCTTGTGGGCCGACTTCTTATTCTGGGTCTTCAAATTTACTTTATTATTTTTGTGGGCCGACTTCTCTTCTTGGAAATTATATTTCCACTTTATTATTTTCTCGTGGTCTGACTTCTCTTATGGGGTATTCTTCAATTGTTCAATGGTCTTCCTTTGACTTCTTGGAATCTTCTTCTTCTCAAAGAAAAGTTGTCCAGGAGGGAATTATTCTTCCAAGATGTTTTTTTCTAGTAGTCCCAATCACACCCATCCATTTCACATGACATGGGAAAGACTACCACCATAGTCTCATGATTACGCTGCAAGCATCTAGCAGCCCCAAGGCTACCACCATAGTCTCACGACTATGCTATGAGAATCTAGTGGTACAAGACTACTGCCATAGTCTCACGACTACACCACCATAGTCTTATGACTACTCTATGATCATCTAGTAGTACAAGACTACCTCCATAGTCTCTCGACTACACTATGATCATCCAGTAGCACAATACTACCTCCATATTCTCACGACTACGCTATGATGTTTCTCCTCTTCTAGTAGTCCTAATCACACCCATCTACTTCACATGGTATGGTCAATATTACTACAATATCATTAAGGCTAAGCCATGGTTCCATTCACACCTATCCACTTCACATGGCGTAGGCAAGACCATGCTACAAGTCCCATTCACACCTAGCCACTTCACATGGCATAGGAAAAAATATACCAGACTACATTTTACTCCCTCGGTCACTTCACATGACTGATCTGGGAAACCCTTGGCTAGAGGGAGAGCTCATTGGAGGAGAAAAATAACATCTCCCTCTCAATGAGGGTGGACATTCTACATCATGTCAAGCTTGTCGATGAAGTGTTCATCCTTCACCCTAGACAGAGGCTTGGTGAGAATGTCCATTGTCTACTCATCTATGGATATGTACTAGAGATCCATTGCTCCTCTCTACACCATGTCTTGGATGTAATGGTATTTTATCTCCATATGCTTTGACTTGTCATGAAAGACTAGATTCTTTGAAATCTTCACACAACTTTGATTATCACAATATAACAAGGTTGGCTCCAACTCTAGATCAAATAACCCTGCAAGAAATTTTCGAAGCCACACTGCTTCACGACTTGCAACAATGTATTCTATATACTCTACCTCCGTTGTATTGAGTGCCACTGACTTTTTTTTTCTACTTAACCATGAGATCATACTTGATACCAAACTGAAGCAACATCATGATGTGCTTTTCCGATCCACTGCACTCCCTGCTTAGTCAGAGTTTGTTTATCCTTGTAGTTTTACTGCACCTTCTGAGACATATCTAAGTCCATATCCAACCGTACCACCCAAGCACCTCAACACACGCTTTGCTACTATCCAATGTACATGTCTAGGATCAACCATGTACTGACTCAATGTGTTCACTACAAATCATATATCCGACCTAGTGTTAATCAGGTACATCAGGGATTTGATAAACTGTCTTTACATCGTGGGATCAACCAAATCTGAATATGAATCACTCAAGAGATTCATATTCGTAACCATAGGTGTGGTCATGGACTTGCAACCCACCATATCGAATCTTTGTAGGATCTCAAATGTATATTTTCCTTGGCTAAGGAAAATCTCATCTGGTCTCTGCTACACTTCTAATCCCATCAAATCCAGATCCTTCATTTCAAACTTTGAAGTGAGTTTTCTCTTGCATCCATCTATGAGCTTCTCATCCCCTGTAAGAAACAAGTCATGCACATATAGTACCAAGATCAATGGGAAACCATCTTAAGCCTTGTAGTAATGGTTGGGATCTGCATCACTCTTGGTAAACCCCAAGCTCATTAGATAAATGTCTATTCTGACATACCATGCACTAGGTGCCTGCTTAAGTCCGTACAACGCTTTCTTCAATTTGTAAACATGGGACTCCTTCCCATGGATTACAAAACCTTGTGGCTACTCTATGTACACTTCTTCTTCAATTACACCATTTAAGAAAGAAGTCTTGACATCCATATGGTGTAATTTCCATCCCAAAACGGAAGCAATATCAATAATAGATATGATGGAAGTGTACTTTTCATGGGTGATTTTAGGGGCAAAATTTCGGTCATGGGCGAAATTAAAGGGATTCCAAATTTTTATTGGGTGATTTTTTTATATTGGAGTGGTTTTTTTTAATTTTTTATTTTTCGTCCCTAATTTATTTAAAAAAAAAATAGTATAGAGGGTTAGCCCGGGTTTTTATGCGGGGGAGAGGAAAAAAAATGTATTTCGCTCTTACATTTTGGAGCTCAAAGCTTCCATTTGCCCCATTTCTAGAAATACAGGAATTTATGGTAGGAAATTTTCCCTCACATTGCGTAGAAATAATGGTTTACAGTTTAATTTGATCCAATTTTGTGGTATGGGCAACTACACTTTTCTATTCCAAAGAATAAGGGGAATTTTGTTAGCGATTTCACCCTCCCATCTGCTATAAATCGCATACTATTTCTTTGTCAACAAGCACATCATTTGGAGGGTATTCAGATGAGGCCCGATTTCTTTGTCAACAAGAACAATGTTTGAAGGGTATTCAGATGAGGCCCGAGGTCATTGGCAAGACAAAGAAATAATCAATTATCAATAGCACAATTTTTGAATCTTAGGCACAACGTCTGGATATATAGAGTCCAGAGGAAATCACGGTACACTATTTCGATGAAATTGTAACTTCATATTTCTTTGAGAAATTGTTTATTGTGCCTGTAAGTAATGTAAGATAATTTTAATCATGTTGTTGTGGGCTTGTGTTATTGAACTCAAGTAGTATGCATGATAATTGAAATTAGTGAAACTCATATAGTTCATGTGTTGATATCGAAACTATTTAACATCATTTTATCTTAAACCCTGCACTCTGGGAAAATACAAGGAAGAAAACCTCTTCTTGTTTATCCATTTACAATGCTTTATGTCATATACACTCACCTATACAGAGCACTACATGCAAATGTTTATAATTTTAGTGAAAGTTCAATAGTTTCTACACAAAATTTCTCTGCAAGTATTTGCTGACAAGTAACCTTTCATTTAAGAAGGTAATTTCTCCAGTGTACACCAAACAACTTCAAACCTTAAGAGATTAGAAGGTATGAGTTTTGACATGATATACTGCATCCGTCCTTTGCATGCCTACAAGGAAAATAGTAACAAGGTTTCACTAAGAACATATTACCTACAATAAGAGCATTTGGAATTTTTGCATCCAAAACCTTTGCAGGTGATTATCCTAGAGTATTGTGACAATCCCCCCTCCTTGAATTACTTTTCCCCAAATAAATTGTAGTGTTGGGTTTTGTAGAATATCTGGGACTTTCCATGTCACCTTTTCTACTGGTAGATCTTTCCATTGGAAAAAGAACTTTGATAATACCTACAACACCTATGGAAATAAAATGAGCATAGTCATTGCTCAATCAGCCAACCGATTGCTACATAAATAGAGTTCTTTCTTCTAGCTTGTTGCAGTGCACAGGGTAGTTCTTAGACTCAAGTAGTAGAATTATGATGGCCCTTCCCATCATAACATTTCAAATTTCAATTGATGTTGACACAATGAATCTCAAAATGTGAAATCATAATTATCAGACAACTAACCTTGAGTCTTCCACTGTCATGGTGACTATGCTTCCTCTCTATGATGGTCCTTTATGCATTCCACTGCATATACCTAAGCTGCTAGAGAAACATCCTTCAATTGGTGCTCGAAGATCCTTTGTGAATAATGATGCACAATCCTCATGCTAGTGTTGCTCGACACAATTACATCATTATATATTTGGAAGAATCCCCTTATGCTATCTCTGCATTAGAGGTAGTGAAAATTTCCTTTCACAACATAATTCCTTGTTGAATTCCATTGGAGGTATTGACCTTTTGATGGGATTTGTGGGCTTGTGTCATTGAACTCATGTAGTGGGCAGGAGAATTGAAATCAGTGAAACTCACATAGTTCATGTGTTGATATTGAAACTATTTAACATTCTTTTATCTTAAACCCTACACTCTGGGAAAATACAAGGAAGAAAACCTCTTCTTGTTTATCCATTTAAAATGTTGTATGTCATATGTATGTGTTTGTGTTGCCAGGAATTAAAATCTTATGGATTAATATAATCAAGACTCTTGTCACTGCAACCATAGCCCAATGGTTTTGATTTTGGTATTTTCAATATTAAAAGCACAGACACCATATTTGTTAGGTGCCCAAGTTCTAGCCCCAATATTGTCCTGGAAAAATAGGGCCACTATGAACAAAATAGTGAGCAGGAAAATGGAGATGTACGAAAAACTTGTAAGAAGCTAGTACAAACCTCCCAAGCCATGGTGAGTTCAAATGGGTGCCTAATAAGCACATAATTACATCATCTTGAAATCAAAAAACAAGTTCTAGCATGGTTGTGGGCATAGATAATTTTAGGGGTGAAATTCATCAATGGAAATTCTTGTCCTTGGTTTGCCTCTTGAGATTAGATCACATGTTTAGCAAGGAAACCAAGGATTCATTTGGTTGTGATCAAAACATTCTAGATCTTATTATCTCCCCAGTTCTTATGCAAAGTAGATAAAGTAATAAAGCAGAGTTTTGTGGATCCAAATGCAACTACAAAAATCCGTGTTAAGTGGTTGTAGCTTCCATGAATGACATATCAGAATTTAAATGGTATTAATGTGTTTATCTAGGGTTACGCATTAAACAACCTTTATCATTTTTCATTTCTCATATTTTTTAGACCTTAAAACATATAGTTACAGTCCAGAATTGTGATAGTGAGAGTCCACAATAAACCCAATGTCCAGAATATGAATGAGTAGTAAATCTTGCTAATATATTTATTTTTCATTGGATAATTGTGAAGCACATTAAATCTGGTCATTTGCATCAGTGATAAATATTTATTTCCAAATTTAGTTTGAACCTAAAGAAGTTCTATCATTTACATACCCATAGGTTCATTTAAGGAACATGTAATAAGAGGTATCCAAGGAAATGTATAAGATGTGTGTTGCAATCATATCATACATCACATTACAACATACTTTTCAATAATTTTTTAATAGATATATTACAATCTTTGTCTAGGCTTGATTGATTCTCCATTCTTCAACTCCAACACTTTCTTAGATTGAGTGCATGCTTCCATGTTGATCTCTCTATAGATGCGTGCTTATGAAATTTTTGAGAAAAATACTTCCAGGACCTTTACTTGTTTGAACAAAAGTCTCAAGAAAAGGTTTTGCATATCAATGGCTCCACTTACTCAATCAATGACTAGATTTGAGTCCCCCATCACTTGAATGTGAGTAATTCCTCTTTCCTTTGCCAATCTTGTTGTTTTTTCATAAGCATTAGGTTAAGCATGAAGTTCATTACATTTCATCAATTAACCATAATCATAAATGTTGCAGCAACCAAGATCACATGAAGAAGCACCATGCACAAGAACACAAAATGTATCCTGGGAAACCCTTCTCAACAAGGGAAGAAAACCTAGCCAAATCCTTTGCTATAATCTTCAAGAGAAAGACCTTTACCACCAATAATATCCTAGCACACAAGAGGGTGCATAAAACCCTAGAACTCTAGTGCCCAAGAGAGGTGCGCACCTTTGACCAATAAGTGTACTTGCTGAAATTTCCAAACTCACGAGTGTGTGTGTGTGTCTACAATGAAAGATTTCCCTTTAGTTATATTAGACTTGTCCTATCAACTGAAGTGTCTATTGGCACAATAGGGATGAACTCACTTAGATATATTATTATTATAATAATTAATATTAATATTAATATTAACTATCTTTTACATATATTGTTAGACACAATAAGGTAGGGCCAACCTGTACCCTTTACATAATAACTAGGGTTACAGGTAGGTATGACTCTTCAAAAATATATAGCAAAGGATCTGATACACCCACTAGTGCTCATCCACTAAGGGAACATCCATATGGATGCCATGGATCTGATTCACTGCATTACACAGATGAACCAGGTCTTCACACGTTCACCTATGCTCGTCCACAGGCATGTCTACTCTACAGATCTGCTTTCCCACTTCCATCGACAAGAGAATCATCTGGAGTCTTCCCATCAACTCTGCTACTCAGAGGATGCCATCACATCATCTTCATTTATGTTCACATGATGATGTGCCCAACACTTTTGGGATTTCCCACGTTCACCTTGTGCTCAACCACAGACACGTCCTAACTCAACAGATCGCTTTTCCACCAGATAATCATCTACAGTTATTATCACTCACATCATGGAGGAGGTAATCTCTACATTCCTGACCCTGTCCCGAGAAGGAACCACTAACCCTTCACGGGGGCTTTCATTCCTAGCTAACCATATAGCCTCAATGTAGAAACCCTCGTGATTGGTAATGAATCCATCAATAAAAATTAATAGTTTAAATCTCATAGTAGAAGCATAACAACTCATGATGCTCATGGTGCTCCTTGATAGCCTCACTGTAGAGGAGGTTAGGTTGTCAGGAAGCACCATGAGAAACATCATAATTGGCTTCACATCCCTCCTCCTAATTTAGTTTTATATACTATGCTGACATTATACTGGTAAGAGACTGGATATCTGATTGTTGACATCACAAGGGATTTATCAACTGCTTTTGAAATGGAAGATTTGGACTATTGCATTATTTCTTGGTGAAGCTGAGCCTATGGCCTATAAATCAAAGTATATATAGAAACACACACTTACACAACCACTGTAATTAAAACTCAAATAGTAGAAATTTACTACCCACAATTTTGCGTTCTTTTTTGTAAACATAAAGGATTTAAGAACCTATGGAACACATTACATCTCATAGCAAGGTTGAAACCTACACTTATACACTCTCACAAGCATCTACAACCACAGTGAAAGGCCTCTTAACACTTCTCCACGCAAAGGACCAAAATCCCTTTCTTTAGGTTCTCAACATATTTAAAACAAATGGATTGGAAGCTGGTTAGTTACATGAGAACCCAATCCTTTCATATTCCAATCGATTACTAAGTGAAAATATGAAATGGAGCCTTTATTGTCATTTCAAAATAATATTATTACTCAAAATAATTGCAAAGCTCTCATAAGGGCCCACGGGAATGTGGTCTAGTGGCAAGCAGCGAGCTGATTGTGCTTGTATTAACGCAAAGACCCAGGTTAAAAACCCCCTAAGTGGGTGTGGATGAAGCCAATTGCAAGTCCTAGGTGACTTTGACAACATAGATATGCCCCACATAACACGTCAGGTTAGTGAAAGGGATTCTATAAGACATATTTCTCTAAAAACATCTCTCATAAGCCAAATATATGCAAAAATTGAGTAAATTGAATTATGGGCATTAAAACAAATGTGAAAATGAACGTAAGGTGGCTCATGGAAATGCATACCAACTTGTGCATGAGCATGCCACATGGAGTCAAGAGTATATTCTTGAAGCGAACAACGTTTCCTACCAAATCCATGTATTAGAATTTCCAAACTATTATTTAGATGTACGCAGTGGATCCACAAAACCCACCAAGTGGGTGTGGATGAAGCCAGTTTTAAGTCCTAGGTGACTTTGACGACATAGATATGCCCCACATAACACGACAAGTTAGTAAAAGGGATTCTATAAGACATATTTCTCTAAAAAAAAATCTCATAAGCCAAATATATGCAAAAGTTGAGTAAATTGAAATTCGGGCATGAAAAAAAAAGTGCAAATGAACCTAAGGTGGCTCATGGAAATGCATACCAACTTTTGCATGAGCATGCCACTTGGAGTCAAGAGTAAATTCTTGAAGCCATGTTGACTGGCGAAATTGACCGTCCGTCAACTGGGAGAGTGGAACCGGTCCGGGGTTGTCTAAATAACCCAAGCCATTTGGAATGGACCACCCTGACGAGTTTAACGGCTCCGTTGGCCGCTCTAAGGTCTCGTATGGAAACCAAAGAGAAATGATCTGAGATAAGAAATCTTACTAAACTAAATAGAACAAACTAAACTATAACTGAATACAAGAAACTAACTAAAATAAAGGAAACTAGAAACTAATAAAGTAAACTAAACTAACTATACTATTCTAACTATAAACTACTAACTACTTATATATACAAGATACTAACTATGATTATAATAACTCAAATCAACTACCTAATTATCAACTATGATATTCCTTATTCACAAATGTACACTATGGACAAACTACAGATTTAATTAAAACCTGCAAAACTCATGTATTCG
>ML780165.1:1085682-1135820 GCA_009831015.1 Picea engelmannii | reverse complement strand
ATTTAGAACAAACAAAATCTTAATTTAATCTATTTCAATCAAAACAAATATCAAATAAATCTTTGGTATGAATGCAACTCATATACAAAATCAATCCATATAGAGGTAAAAATCCTACATCCATCTGTTTTGCATATCAATAATTAGGGAAAAAATGAAAAAATCTTGCCACCAGATCCAAAGCATACACCAGTTCCATAGCAGCTTCAGCAAGAAGATTAGATTGAAATCACACCACTCCTGAAGGTAGCAGCAACACTAATTGCCCACCTACAACACTTTAAAAGAGAGGTCTGCTCATATAAAAGTTTGAACAATTTCTATCAAAAGTACCATGGATGGCCACAAGCCATGGCCCAAAGAAATCAGCAAGTAGCCACGACTGTCCACAACCTACTAGACAAAGATTTTGAAGCAGCAACTGCTTCCAACATTGCCATGTCATTTCGTGCTTCTCTTGTGTGTGTATTGCCTTTGTTTCCTCTTCATGGAACCTACGCTGGCATTTTTAAATCACTATCCCCTGCATTCCTATCAGCTTCTGCCTGTTCCATTTAATCCCTTTCAAATTCTTCCTGACACTTGTTCAGTAGTTCTCTCTTGAATATAACTTTTCATTGTCTTTATAAAATTCAGGCAATTCGGCAACTAATTGGATACAAAACTTTGCATGCATTTCACAAAATGTTGGCTCCATCAGGGTTATAATCAAAACCACTTCACTCCACATTTTCATAAGCAGAAATTTGAGTGCCAGATCCACCATTCTCATCTTCTTCATCCTCAAAGTAGGCAAATTTCTGTGTATAATCATTTATAGTGATTTCAGAGACAGATCCATTCCCAAGGGTTCCTGAAACAGTGTTGTGTCCTTCTTTCATTTCACCTTTGTGACTTGAATCAAACTCCAATGATGATCCACCTGGTAGATCAGCAAATTCTTTTTGAATACCCTTTTGTAGATTCTTTGTTCATTTTTCTGGAAACAGAGTAATCTTCTGCTTGAATCCCATGAGAGTTACCTGAGGTTCTATCTTGTCCACATGTAACTCTTTTAGAGCACACCTCTCTGCACTGGAGTTGTGACTGACAAGAATCAACTACATTTGCCCCATCAATCCTTGCATCATTTAAGCATCTGCGATCATTCGTAGAAATATGTCTATTTCCTTTCTTGTCTTGTCTCTGCAACATATCTCTGGATTGCAAATAGTCAGCATTATTTTGAGTCTTCCAACCAAGAACATCATAGCCATCAAATCCCTCCAATTCTTCTATGCAGGAACTTGTCCAGCTATCACAATCTTCATCTCTGTCATTTGAAAACCAGTCCTTGCGCTTCTATCTGTTGCATCTAACATAGACTCATTTTCAGGAATTTGAATAGAACCTGCACTAATCTTTTCAGCATGTGAAACTGATCTTTCCTCTACTTTATAATAAGTAACTCCAATGTTGTCATAATCACCATTAACAATTGCAGTATTTACAGACATTTGATGTAGAGAACAATCTTTCGAACTATAATCATCCGCTGGAAATTGGACTTCATCCATAAAGGGAAGCACCTCTGTTTCTGATGCAATAGCTTTAGAGCACACTTCAGCGTATGGTTCTGCAAAATGTTCTTCATAATTGTTTCGATACATAGCATCTTCAAAACTATTAATCCTGAGGTTATCCCTTGTTTCAAATGGAGACCTTTGTGGACAAATATTAACATAGTCTTCTGAAAGCATTCTACTGCTTTTATTTAAACCATGAATATTCGCTTCATTGTTGCTTTGAGGGACAGAGATTGGAAAGCTATCTTTAGAAAATCCAATACAGACAATACCAGATGACACTTGAGCTACATCTGTTCTTCTACTTTCCGTTTCAGCGTGACCACTGCCAAGCTCAGATGAACCCTTGTGTGAGTCAAAGGATGAATTCTTCAATTGGCATTGAAAACCTTCATTAGTCTCACATTTAATAGTAAGATTAACAGGATGCAAAGACATCTGGCTGGACGAGTGAGAGAGTTTTTGTGGCCCAGGTTTGAGGAAAACATTTCAACAAATACACACATACCAAAACGTTCCCTCCAACCATTGAGGAAATCTGAGAAATTGACCTGAAAAACACGATCTAGATCTCTGTAATGGATCACTTTCTGAAGAAACCGCCCGCATTGAAGGTAAAGGGGCTAAAAACAGTTCTGGGTTTTCAACCGTTCGATCAGATTCAACACCGTTTGCCCAGAATCTCTCACGCAAAAACGTGACTCTAGGGGAAATTACGGGGCWATTTTCTCTGGCAAAAGTGAAACCAAAACTAACTCTGAACACCAGGGGGTTTGAATTCGCCCTACATGATCTAGGAGAGATCATACAGTGGACAGGGGTCTGGGTAGGGTTTGAACAGAGTGGGCTCAGAGATTTTCCCAAGAATCAATAGAGGTAACTCGACAAGGATGAAGGCCTTAATGCAAAGTGTGCAAGGGTTGTAGAGATGTTTACCGTCATGCAGAGCAATAGAGGTCGCGGTACAACCTTTGATATGGCTATTCAAATCGTAATGATGGATTATCTATTAAGTCATGTGTATAACTAATCAAAATCCAACCAATACATGCCAACACTATCATAGTGTTCAAAACAATCATCGTATTGGTTAACACCAAAATTATATATGCGCCCATGTATCAATCAACATTCAACCAAAGTGCCAAACCGAATTCATATAGTCGACAAGCCTAAGTTTATGAAAATTATCATAAGGATTATATAAAAAAGTTTAATCAAAGCCTTATGTATTTTCAAATATTTAATGATCGGGCAAGTCATATAAAGTTCAAATCCCAAGATTAATGTATTGCAAACTCAATGAAACTCAATCCCACAGTCAATATAAGAATGACTTGTGAAAGTTCTTTCAGCTACACAATGATAAACAAAGGTAAGCGCAGTAAGCACATTGATAAAAAGATCATGACAGTTCAGATAGTGATCAAAATATGACTTCAAACGGAGAAGTTTTCATGCGTACAGTCGTGAAAACTTTACGAAGACAAATGTGCAAAAGTCTCAAGAAATGAAAGTTTTGTCTATTTGAAAGACGCGAAGAAAACTTGAAGTTCGCAAGACATAGGTGTAGGCAGCTTATAGGGCAATAGAAAAAATTGTATTGGCTGCCAACAAGCCAACAATTTTTTCTACCAAATCCATGTATTATAATTTCCAAACTATTATTTAGATGTACGCAGTGGATCCATAAAACACTTTCGCTCTTTTAACCAATTTTGACCAATTTTACCAAAATGGACACACATTACAAGTCAAATTGGGATTTTCAAGTTGAGTGGTCCTCATGACATAATTGAAATTCTTGTATGATTAGACTTTCCATCCTAATCAAAAAATTTATTGTTGTAGCAAAACATGAAAAAATTGCTCTTGTCAAAGAAATGTGAATAATCTTAACACGGCATTTTGTAGTGTATGAAAACCATGTCAAAATATTTCTTAAGGAAAACCAAGGGTGCATGCTGGATTATCCTAGGTATACCACAAATACACATCCTCATATGGTATCAATCTATCCTCCAACATAATTATAAGCTCCCAAAAAAGACAATTTCTAGTTGTTGACACTTGGCAATTTGGATGAATGGACACAAAAATAAAATTGTGCATATTGGGTGAGTTCAAAGGCATATAAATGATGTATATAGATGTCCTATGCCTTGTAATTTAATTAGGATTCATGAAAAAGGATTAAATACAAAACAAACTTCATAAATCAAAAATCAAAGTTTGTGCAAGATAGTTTTCTTGGCCAGGGATGCCCCTGCATCAGACTTCCTTGGTTGGAAACTTTTGAGCACCTTGACCAAAAGTTTGTCGAGGAATCAAAAAAATTTGGATGTTTGATATCCTTCCTTTTCTTCTTTCTTCTATACACTCTGCTCCACTTATCATTACACACTCGCCACTCGTCATTTTTATTCTTTCTTCTACAGACTCTGCTCCACTCATAATTACACACTCTGATCCACTCATCATTAAACACTCTCCACTCGTCAGTTTTTTTCTTCCCCTTTGTAATATTCACTTATGGAATTTGCAACTATGGGTAATTCCTCACACCAACACTCCATCTTACCATCTCCTTTTCTTGGATTGTCTTTTCCACCTCTACCAGTTGCAGCAAATATCGCCCAATGTGGCTCACCACCTCAAGGTACTCCCTCTCAAATGGTGTTTACAACTAGTCCAATGGTGCATAATACCCCCTCCCCATCCTCACTCTTCTACACCTTTACCATTGTCTCAATGAACTCCACCCATACTTGTTTCTCAAGCATCTCCTTATTCTTCTTTGACTTCACCACAACCACTCCTCTACTATGATCATTTTCAACTTGTTGTTGCACTACTACTCTACATCTTCACCTCACAACTTCTTCAATTTGGCAACATGGTAACTACATCTTTTCTTTGGTCTGCTGAACTTTCTTTTCTTTTTTACTCTTCAGCCGCAACAAAATCAACACAAAAAATTATGAGAATCAAACATGCCCATATACACCTCCTACAATGGATTTTTTCGTGCCACACCACTCTCTTCTACAACACCATCTTTTGCTGCAACATCCCTCCCTTGCAACTTCGTTGTTGCAATACCACTCATCTTTCCAACACTTCCTCTTTCTACAACATTACCTAATGTTAGTTAATGTTGCTTCTTGAGTTTGAGGCACAAACTCCTTCACCTCACTCTTTTCCTTGCAGTTTTCTACTACAAATCCTTCTCCACTCTCTCTTGGGATGTTATCATGCATTTCACACACACTCTCTTCATCATTTTCCTCAAACATATGAACCCCACTTTCACAATCAATACTCTCTACAACTACATCCAAGAGAATTCATTTTGCCTTCACTCTCTACCTGCTCTCATGTTTTCTCTTCATCAAGAACTTCTTGACTTCCAAGACTAACAGAAAATCCTTTTCTATGATCTACACCTTCATAACACACACCTTCTTAATGGAGAATTTAAGGCAATCCACAAACTTCACGGTCTTTTCCTCACTCTCTTTCCTAAGGCCTACTCTCCTTACACTCGAATTACTAGTGCATTTCTTCAATCCACTCAATAAACTTTTATGGGTCTACACTTCCAAAATATATAGACAACTTCCCCTGGTGCTTCATCCTCTTCACTGATTTTGGTTCTTTTTTAGAAACAAAAGATTTGTCTTCTTCTTCATCACTTTCACCTTCATCTTCAGCACCTTTGGCAATCCTCTCTACTAAGCCAATTCAATGGCATCCATACTATTCATCATTTGTTGCAAAAACACTACAACATTTTCCACCACTTTTGAACCAACGTTTTCACTTTTGGTTCTTCCTCTCACAATAGAGAGTCCTCTTCCTACCATGCTACAATTTTCAATGTAATTTTCACTCTCTATGCAACCTTCACAACGATTTATTTTGTTCTTCTGCAATTCTTTTTCTCTTCTGCAAATTTTGCTCAAAATCCTTTCACTCCTCTCCTCAGAAAAGTCTACTGATGTTTCACTCTCTATTGAACCTATATTCAACAAGCAAGATTCACTTGCTTTGATACTACTTGATGCAAATTTTATGGCCCGCAAATCAAAGTAGGCAAAGGAAACACACACTCATACAACAACTGTGATTAAAATTCATATGGCAGAAATTCACATTGACAATTGTACATTCTTTATTGTAAACATAGAGGATTTAAAAACCTTTGAAACTCATTACATCTCGTAGCATGGTTGAAACCTAAAATTCTACACTCTCATAGGCATCTATATCCATGGCCAAAGACCTATTAAAACTTATCCACAAAAAGTACAAAAGCCCCTTTCTTTAGTTCTCAACATATTTAAAACAAATGAATTGGAAGTTGGTTCATTACATGAGAACCCAATACTTTCATATTTGAATTGAATACTAAGTGTAAATATGAAATTCGGCCTTTATTGGCATTATAAAATAATATTTTATTCAAAATAATAATTCTCATAAGCCAAATATATGCAAAATTTGAGAAAATTGAATTCTAGAATTAAAACAAAGTGGAAATGAGCCTGTAGTCACTTGAGGAAATACATACCAAACTGAACATCAACATGCCATGAGTCAAAGAATATAATCCCTGAAGTCAACTACATTGCTTGCAAATCCATGTCTTAATATTTCCAAACTATTCTTCAGATGCACGCAGTCAAAGTCACTCTTTTCACCAATTTTGACCAATTTTACTAAACTGGATGCCCAAGCTTTGGATTTTCGATTTGTTGAGTGTTCCTCATTACATAATTGACGTTCTTATATGATTATATTTGTCATCCCAATCAAAAAAATTATCGCTATAGTAAAAATGAAAATCTGCACTCTTGTCAAAGAAATGCAAATAAACCTAACATGGCCTATTGTAATGCATGCAAATCATGTCAAAATGTTTTCTCGACTTAAATCAAGGGTAAAATGTTGGAGTATCCTAGGCATAGATGAAAAAATAGAAGAAAATCGACAACATCACCATTTTTGGCAATGTCAAACCTCAAATGAGAAATCGGCTTGAAAAAATCATGAGATTTGGAAAAAATCAACACATGCGATTTTTTGAAAAACATTTGGCCAAAATTGGAAAAAATTCACAGGCCATGAACCGATTTCTAGGTCACATATTTCCCTCAATCCTTTAATACAAGATTTTAATGCCAAAAAGTGTTGGAGTTATGCAAGGATTTATGGCTTAAGGAAGCTACAACATTACAATAAATCTAAAAATAAATAAATCTCCATCATTATAATTGCTTATTGTTGCTATACCCTATCTTCCTATGGAACAATTCATATTTTAGACTTGCAGGTCTATGATAAATGAAGCCAATAAATTCTATATACAATCTAGAAATTTTCTTTAGAGCTAGAAAAATACCACTCTAATTCCAATCTTCAATTTTATCTTTTATTTTGATATAAGATTGTTGTGCTGGTTTGATATGATATTGACCTCCTACTTCTTTTGTCATGAGAATATTGCCTTCACCGATGTTTGTGTTATTTTATTCTTTGAATAATCTATGCTTCATTCATTATTACATGGTTCATAGCATGGATTCATTACATGTCAGATATTTACTTGATTGGCCTTTTTCAGTTAACAGGTTTCAAGGAAAAGTTAAAAAACTACTTCAAAAAAAATATGTTTCTACCATTGTTTCAGACCCCACGCTACACTTCTGAAGAAATCTTGTGAAAACTCATTTTTCTCCGCTTTGTAGAGGTCATTTTGCATGCTTTAAAGTTATACAAAAAACTAGACATCCCAAGATTTCCAAATCTACCTTCAGATCAGAAAATGGATCAGGAAAGTTCACTCAAAAGTGCTCTACTAGACCACGTTGTGCTTTTGACTCTGTTTTTGGTCATCATTTTCAAAAGAGGTTTCTGACCAAATGAAGATGAATTTTGGAAAACCAAAGGAGGTTTTTTCTAAGTACATACCAAATCACAATAACATCCTTTAGGTTTTACACAGGTATCATGTATTGGGAGACATTCAACTTTCTTGGAGGCCTATTTTAGAAAATCAAATTCTCCAGTTTAATTGTCTGTTTTATTCATTCTTTTGTGGCACATATTCCAAGAACATGGGAAATAATTTTTTTTGTGGGAAATATTCCAAGAACATGGGAAATAAGATCTACAAAAAACTCTCCCAGTTTTGTAAAATGTGTTATGGTTAAAGAGTTATCTCTCCATCGTTGACCCCTATTTTTTCGCTGCGCTTCTGGAGAATTCTCTACACTTTTGGACATTTTGTTTTCAAATCAATTTTGAATGGGTTATATGTAGGTTTTTTCTTGGATTGATGACTCCAGGATGTAGAGGACATCTTCAACTTTCCATTCATAACTTTCTAATCAAAAAATTCATCAATAAAGGCCTCCAAATCATCCTCCAAATTCATTTCTCTTCTGCTACAATTTGTTGCGCTTCTGTCACAGTTGTTGCGCTTCTGTGTGTAACAATTTTTTGTTCCTGATTGAAATATGAATTTTCCACTTTATCTTTGCAAGGATAAAAAGGAAATTTCATCACTCTTTCCAAGAGTGATTACCAATAAGGTTTAAATATGCATCTTTAGCTCTTTGTTGGGCTTGCTTGTAAATTGATTTTCCATCTCTTTTTTTAGGCTTGCTTGACATGGATTTATAATTCTCATGCTCAAGCTTGGAATTTGCATTTTCAGCCCTAAAACCAAGATTGTCATCACAACCACACTTACAAATTGCATTTTTACCCCTCATGTACGTGCATAAAAAGTTCAGTTTCAACATGCTCAACTATTGTTTTTGAATCTAATATTGCTCTCTTAACCATGGTAATTTTTAGCCACATGTATTTGCTTGAAGGATGATTTCAATCTACTTTTTTCTGCTTGCAGATATGAATTATGCTTCACATAGTGTTGGTTTATGAGACCAAAGGTAAAACAGGTAAGTTTATTTTTTGTGGAGAATAATCTTATTTTTTTCAACTCAACAAAACTAGTTTCTTCCACAAACTATGATTATGACCCAACAAAGCCAAATAAATCCATTGCACATACAAGACAACATAGTTTTCAAATTAGATTTGAATTGTAAGCGAGATTACAAAATGAATTTCGAAATTTCCATTTCACTTCACGTTTTATATTTCACATGCATTCCTTGATTATTATGCGACAAGGGAGATTGCATACCTATCTAAATTCATGAATGAAACATGAATCAAAGCATTCATTGATTGATTATGAGAGGATTAAAATGCAATGAAGCATTAAAAGAAAAAAAAAATTGTGTGCATGAGTTCATAGTGCTTTATGTCTCCATGGTTAAATTCAAGATTTCATGTTGAATGCAATATTCTCCTCGAAAGATAATGTTGATCCCTTTTGCCATTGCATAGAAAATAACTCATTAGTTTTAAATTGTAAGATTCATGGAAAGTTGATGATTGATTTGAAGCAAGTGTAGTTACATTTCACATACTTGAATTCACTTACTCTAAAAAAACAAATCATGCTTGTATACTTTTAAGTGATTCACTAAATTTTAACAATGATTTTTTTCCTGTAATTATGTCACCATTCATGCACACTTGATCCAAGATGCCAAGCATTGAACCTTGTGAATCAAGCTAAGCTCATTGTGGGTTTGGAAAAGATGGTTGTGCCAATGATTTTAAATGGCTCTCATTTCCTTTTTGTCAATTTTTAGTTTATTAACATGGATCTAAAACATGAATTTCCCATGAATGTTTTGCAACCCAAATTCTATGAAACTCTTTTTTTTTTTATTGGTTTTGGTTCAAGAGTGAAGGGTACATCAAGAAATGAGTAAAAAAAGAAACATGTGTGCATGAACTAGGCCCCAAAACCATTGAAGTGAAGGATTCTTCCTCTTGCATAATTGAAGCATATTAATCCAAAGAGAAATGAAGAAAACTTGCCATTTTCAAGTCAAATATTTGAAGGAGATAAAATGACCCAAGTTTACACACCTAAAATCAACTGAAAGAGAGTTGAAAGCTCATTCATCCAAGAGTCACTAGAAACCAAATTGGAGCTATGAAGGGTTATTTACATCCAAAGTTTGAATAAAATAGTGTACATGCTCAAATCCCCATAAAATATTTACCCAACAAAAAGGGATACAAGGGAAAACGAATGATACAGATGATAAATATTGTTTTGTATTTATTAATATTGAAAAAAAATGATCGTTCATATAATTTTTTGAATGAGGACCAATTGTAAAATAGTTTAATTAAATAAACTTGGAGGACAAGAGCCATGGATTTATAAAGTCAAGCGCTAGACCAATGGAAGGCCAAAATCCATTTACGATTTGTATAAAGGAGGCCTTTTGTAAGGCCCTAGGCTTGAATGGATTTGGGCACCTCCACTACATGATCTCCTCTATGGTCATTGATGAGGTATCTTATGTTGAGCATGCCTCTCCTTATACCTCTTCCTCTTTGACCTGTGTATGTCTATTGAATTCTCTCGACCTTCATGATTGTCTTGTTTACCATCACAATGGTTTGAGAAAATGAAATTTCAAAAGGTATTGGAGGAAAAAATCACAAACATGTCTCAAATGGTGACTTATTGCTAGAATTATGGACGACTCATTTATAACAGTGTTGTGTATAAGGTAGGATCACATCATAAGTATTAGGATTCCTTTATGATCTACCCAAGTTCTTTTGAGTTGTGGTTTATTGATACAGGTGTCAAGATATTTCTTATGCCAAATTAGGAACACATCCCTCCAATCCTTTGACATTTATAAAGGTGTCAAGGTATTTCATATGCTATCTTCCAAATCTGAGATGTACAATATATTTGTAAGAGTGTATAATGAGAAACTAATTTAGTAGAGTATTATAGTATTATAGTTTCAAATTGTGAAGGGACACTTGAATAAGGTCAAGCCATAAAGTTCTAAGAAATTTACATGTGTTGTTCACATCATACTCAAAACGATTCGATTTTTTTATTTAAGGAGAACCAAAAGGGCCAAAAGATATATGCTTTTGTGTAGAAAAATGCAAGGGTGGATCTCGTTTGAATGTTTGTGTTGACTAGTTCAGGAGACATCAAGTCACCCATCCCATTAGTCCAAAAGGAATTGTCATAGATCCATGCACTGCGATAGATTACATCATAAGTCTACAAAAAATGTTGCATATCCATATTGTGTCTATGAATGGAATTGATAAGAAATCTTCTACAAGGGTTTCAACTAGATACTTTGCAAAATGTAGAAACGATACCTCAACATTACTTTAGAAAGATCATGATATTGTAGCAAAGGAAAACAAGCATAAACACCGTATTAAGCTTGTAGTATATCTTTCAAAAGCAATTGCAAAGAAGCTAATGGTTATCTATAGAAGGATGGATATGGGATATCTAGATAAAGTACTTCTACTGTATCTGGAAGATGGTGTCAATGTTCTTTCCTTTTGTGAAATATATTGTGATATTAGCATAAAATATGATTCACCAGATATTTCTATTAGTAGGTTTAATGGATGATCCTGTAGATATTCCAATATCCTTGTTGATATCCAGTTCAGAATCATGATCATCCTCAATGTTGACCTTATGCTTATCACTGAATTGGATTTGAACAACCAACGAAAGGATATAACATGTGGGGAGTTTATTGGCAGCAAGGTTCTAGAAGCATTCCATCAATAAGGTGATTTATTATGAGATTATTGCAATGTTTTTTGTGATGAAATAAACATTGCTTGAGGCCTATTCCTAGTGGTAGCATTACACACTCCTAGAGATATTATTTCACATTTTTTACTCATGGCAGGGTACAACCTTCAAGGATAAGCTGAATGATTTTATCACAAAAACAAGGGTGATACTTGGAGATAATGAAACAATAGAGGGGGTGAAATATTCAAGCATGATTTATGTTGTAATGGGCAGTAGAAGGGGCACCACCCTTTAGGTTATTTTTGGATCTAATTTATTTAATAGAAAGATCCCACTCAAAGGGATCTGAAAACTGGAATCCAACAAAATTCACTAGTGGTTAGTGGTGCACTTTACTAGGATTTCAATAGTCCTTCAAATTCATCATCACTACTATCTAGTATGATACCATTTTTATTGACATGGAGTTTCCTGCCCTGTCTATCCACTTCTAGTGTCATAAGGCATCATGACAATGAGATCATTGAAAAACACAACCCCTGATGCTCGCAACATTGTCTAGAGGATGGACAAATTATATTTATTTTTCCAAATATGTAAAATGAGTATATTACAGTTTAATGAATACATTTTCCTATTATTATATATGGTTTTATACTTTATCAAAAATTCACCAAGACTTTATAAGGTTTTATAATTCAATGAAAAATTCACCAAGATTTTACAATATTTTATAATTCAGTGAAAGATTCACCAAGATTTTATAAGATTATATAATTGAATAAAACATTTGCTAAAAAATTATATATACATATTATATTATTGATAAAAATAGCCTTCAATTTTTCCTATGTATCACGGGGATTCACCCATTTATTATATATATAAATTTAGAGGGGGTTCTTAAAATCACCCCTAGTACTTTGCTACTGGAGAAAATGTCTCGTCACGATCTTCTCCCTCTTTATCGGAGAATCCTCTAGCCACAAATATAGCTTTGTACTTCTCTATGCTGCCATCTGCAACATGCTTGATCTTGTAGATCCACTCAAAATTCAACACTGACTTCCCTTCTGGTCTCGGAACCACTTTCCACACATCATCATAGCATCCTTCCACACTCGTTTCTTTGCATCTTCCTGATAAGTAGAAGGTTATGATCTTCCTCATCACCACCACATCGCTGAAAAATTGTGTGGTCTCTTGCTCTCTCTAAAAATGATCCTCTGGGAGTTGCATGTCCTTCAACTTCTTGCAAAGTGTTCCAGAGCCATCTTGGTCTCTTCTTGGTAATTGTAACTTCTTTGGGTGAATCTACAGGTATCTCTGGCTCTACTGTCTCATTTTTCTCTTCTGGAATATGTTCTTCAGGAGTAGGGTAAATCATCACTGCATCTTTTGGAGCCTATTTCTCCTCTCTTTCCTCTTCCATGTGAGACTCTCTCTCACCTAGATTTGAGGGGGAACTCTTTATGAATGAACATTTCTTCCTCTAGGCCAAATGACTTTCTCTGAGATCAGTCTCACTCTGAGTCTATATGATCCCTCTGGGACTTGAATCCCTCCGAGTCTATACAATCTTGGATCCATATTCTCCCTCTGCATACGCCGACTTATTCTGAAGTCTGATCTCATATGAACTATAATCAAAGGTTGCTTCTCCCTACTGGATCATGAGGACTGCCTCCCTATGAACTTTGGATCCTTCTGAGAGAGTACTTGGTGGGGTCACCTTCCACACCACTAGTGGAGCCATCTACTCCTCCTCATGATATGACTCATCACTGTCATATAATTGTATTCCATTTGCATCCTTCAAAGTACCACGAGACCATGTTGGTCTCTTCCTGGTCACTGCGACATTCTGGGTAGGCCCTTTTGGCTCTACCTACTCTTCCTAATGATATGAAGATTCATCAACTAAACTAGAGGGATATGTACGGTCATCCTTCAGAACCTTCAACTCCTCACAATCAATCTCCATATGAGATACTCTGTATCCTGCAAAAGTACCCTTCTTTCTATAAGGTTCTAACTTCGTCCTCTTCTCCTTCATTACATATATGTGTATGATCATGTACACAACTCTATGTCTAGATAGTCTGCTCCATGTATCTGCTAGAGACCATCTAATCTGTTTCCTCCCGCAACCGTCACTATAGCTCCTTCTTAGATCTATCACTTGTGACCTTCCCGAAATAAGAGCAATAACAAAATAACAGAAAATAACAACATTCTTATGATAAGAACAAGAACAAGAGTAAAAACAACAATGACACTTCTCCAGTGTTGTTATCAATCATTCTTCCATGGTGACCTGCCCAAAACAAAACAAAGATATCTCCATGGTAACCTCCACGAAATTTAACAAGATAACATGTCTGGGACAAGGTCAACAACCAAGAACATCTCCTAGAAGAGATCAATTTCATCTTGTAAATAAGTATATCATTAGTACTAAATAATGAGCATTTACACAATGATCATCATACCAAAAATATTCAAGTGTTACTAAACATTTGATAGCAAAGGTACTCAACAATAATATAACTCTAAATATTGTTGTCCTAGTTACAACATTTACCTAAAAGATCAAACCTAATATGCAAACCTAGAGTCTAGCTGTTGTTATCCCATTTGAGTTGTTCTATACTATAGGAGACATCATCATTGTTTCCTCCAACTCTTGGGCTTCCTCTGAGTGCACTAGATCTAAGATCCCTTTGGATCTATTGTAACTGTTAGAAAGTAATGGATGTGCTCGTTTAACCATAGACAATATATCCAATATTTTCACCCAACCATAGGCCGAAGCCACCCCCGAGCACCTTAACCTTGACAGACAATGATTTTGAAAGAAAACCAATAGCCAACCAAGGATAATGCATAAATATAACCAAGACTGGTTAGAAAGTCCAACCATAACCAACATAAAGTCTGAGCCTAAATGAGGAAACCAGATTGCAGCAGTTGCTGGCTACAACCGCTCCCCAGACTTGCACACTAGCCCAGTTCCTGCAGTGTGCACTTGTTTCCAGCTACAATTCTAAGCAATGTGTACAAAATGAGGTCTGGCTACTTGTATTTATATTGTTTCTTGAGTTGTCTGGGCTGACTTCTCATTCTAGAGACTAAATAATTAATATTAATTATTTCCTTGAGCCAAATTGTCTTCTAGGGTTATGTCCAATGCTTTAGGGTTACTTCTTGCTTCTTGGAATATTCTATTTTTGTCAGGGTTACACATGGAGGTAAATACCTCCCACAACTACCATAATATCAACACTCCCTCCTAGCTAGGGAGGTATTTGAAAGCAATGGTCTTGAGCACAAACATACCATTGAATCGATAGCATCATCATAGTCGTACATGCTATCTCATGATTAGATCATGAGCACCAACATCACTATCAGTGTCATATGCCAACATCAACTGCATCATCTCTTGAAACCATACTCCATCTGAGTAATCAAACATGATGCTGAATAAGTCACTCACTCCAAGGAATGATACAAAAACCATTCTTCTAATATGGGCATGTCCTAGAAGAATAAATGTCCTGGATCACTTTCCGTCTGGAGAATGTATGTCCATCAGTACACTGATCATCCATATAGCTGATACTCATTTTCAATGCTACTGCTGGTCTACAAGGAAATCAGAACAATTTCATTCAATAGAAAACAACCGTGTCTATCCATAGTAGTACACAACTACAATCTAGTGGTACACTACCACACCAAGTAGCACACAAATACTTGATCAATGACATATAGTCACAATCAATGGAACACATCCGCCACAGTAGCATACATTTACTGTCTAGAGACATACAATATCCATGGCAATCATATCATCTGATATCAACCTGCACAGAGAAATAATGTCATGATATAAACTAAATCATTTGGGTCATTCTTCCACTCACATTTGTGAGATCTAGAAGAGCATCTACCCTCAAAAGGTAAAGCATCAGTCATGAGCTACTGGACTATTCTTTTCAAGCATAGAAGAATAAATTTCCCGATTTATGAGCCTGGAACATTCACCTATATGATCCATTCCTCCAGCACTAAACAAAGTGCAACCTGGAGAGAAGGAGTCTGCTCTAGGGAATTCTTGTCCTTGATTGTTGAACCTGGACCATTCACCTATCTGGGCCATTCCTCTAGCACTAAAAAAAGTGCAACCTGGAGAGAATGAATCTTCCCTAGGGAATGATTGTCCAGACCATTTCCTAAGAAAATGATTGTCCTGCACCAACCTCCAAAATAGACCATTCTTCGAAACTGCTCACAACTGTGAGCTTCGAAAGAATGAATGTCCGGTGAGGAGGACCTGCCTTCTTGAACACTACTGAGAGTGACTTCCAAGAAGAGAGATTGTCCTAGACCATTTCCCCACACTGGCCACAACGGAAATCATTGTCTATGGTACATCAACAATCCATCAAACCATTTTCATTATGAAAATGACCATTCGATATGAACCATTTTCTGAACTGGAAAATGCATGTCTGTCAGAAATCTCAAACCACTTTCGAAACTGGAAAGGGGAACTGCTCATCCTGGACCATTTTTCGACTGAAAAATGACTATCCATAAATCAATAACACATCAGTGCTCCCTCCCAACCTGGGAGTCATCTCTTCCCTTTTCAATAAGGAAGTCGCCTCCATGAGCTTCAACTTGTTTCTTAAGTACACAAACTCTTTTATCTTGGACATAGGCTTTACCAAAATGTCTACTATCTGCTCATTTATGGAAATAGATATTGGATAATCACTTCTCTTTTCTGGACTTCATCACGGAGAATGTAATGCTTGATTTCAATGTACTTCAGTGTTTCTGGAACACTGGTTTTCTCTGAAGGATTCATGTAGCTCTGATCATTATAGTATATCGTAGTTGGATTCAGTTATTTTGTTTCCTTCTAGCTCATAACATCGTGGCAAAGCTCAAACTGGAACATATTCAAGTGGCACTTCTTCTGTCATCATGAGAGCTTGGCATGGATTGGTAATCCATCATTCTGGAGTTCTGAGTAACCATTTTGATACAATGTTTTCACAACGCTTTTGTTGTGCATTGGAGGTTTTGCACCAAGTTGTTTGAATCCATACAAGATCTTCTTCCATCTGCATACAAGAGTCTCTTTCTGGTATACCTCAAAACCTTGAGGTTTCTCTACATACGCTTCTTGTTCAATTACTCTGTTGAGGAGAACATTCCTTACATTCATTTGATGTAAACTCCAACCCATCAATATTGCATAAGATATAATGGCTCATGTAGAGGTATGTCTAGTTTACTTGATCCAGGTGGATATCGGTGGCCACCCACCTTTTCCGACTGGCTCAAAACAATTTTCTGGCAATTTTGGTAATTTACTATTTTTAGCAGTTTTTAACTTCCGGGGCCATTTTGAGGCCCTAAACGATGTTTTTTGAGAAAACGAGGAGCAACATGGATCGTAGATCAATATTGCTCACCCAAAAGTTGTAGTTCTCGGATAGATATTTCCAACAATCTATCGTGCACCCCAAACGAAGATTGTATGCCAAAGTTACGCCCCTGGGAAGTTGACGTATCAACTACCCCCATCGAGGCCCGCAAACATTTTGGATTTTCATCTTCTGGGCTTAGGGTTTTGGATTTTCCTTATGTTAAAAAGGCCCTTAGAGCCTCATTGTAATAATCATCTTCTTGCGAATGCGAGTAGCCATCACATCTCTTCTCAGAGATAAGTTGCCACCATTCTAGTGAGTCTTTCACTTTGTATTTTTACAGTCTTTGTACATTTCTTTGATTAATAGAAATCGTGTATTATTGTATATTTGTGTTTATGTTTGCATCTCTGATACATTTCTATTATATCATTGAATATCTACGATATCTCTGTGCATTTCTTTATTATATCTCCATTCTCATTTCTTTATTATATCTCCATTCTCAGAGAAGGTTGTTCTTGATCATTTTTTTCAGTGCATGTCCTCGACGAGGTTCAAGTATAGAAAGTTGGGTCTCGAGCTTGTCTCTCTTGAATACAATCACTCTCGCACACCTAAGAAACCCTCAATGGCAGAAGAAAAGAAAAATGACAGAGCAGACAATCCTATCAGTCTGTTGCTTGAGCAAGCTCTCACGCGACAGAGGGACGAAATGATGGAGAATTTTTCCCACATCCTTCAATGCCTGTCGATAGCAACAGGCGTATCTTCATCAAGCATCCACTTTGGAAGCACCTCACCTTTCAAGGTACAAGTTAATTTTGATATTCATGTATTTGAAGGACAGATAGATGCAGAAGCCCTAGAAAAATGGTTAACTCTACTAGAAGGCTATTTCTTTGTTCACAATTTTTTCGACAAAGAAAAGATCACCTTTGCACTTCTTAAAGATCTCCCTCATGTCAAACATTGGTGGGAAACTTACTGGGAGAAAAGTTCCACAGAGGAGTCTGGAATATATGGGGCCGAGCCCACTTGGGATTTTTTTGTGGATGTGGTAAAGGAACAGTACTACCTTGTTGGCAACTATGAGGACCAGTACATGAGATGGATCACACTGTGGCAAGAGAGGGGCCAAGTAGTTTCAGAGTTCACCAATACCTTCCATACCTTGCGCACCAAGCTGGGTATCAAAGACTCCGAACGACATTTGGTTCTAAAATACCGTGGGGCTCTACACAGATACATCCAGACTGAAATGGATTTTCTGGACATCTCATCAATGGATGTTGTGTATTGATATGTTGTTAAAGTTGAGCAGAAATTTAAGCACCAGAACAAATGGGAGTTCGGGTCTACAAATCCACAACAACCAAACTATGACAAAGATGAACCTAACAAACAGTGTCCCGAAAACCAGTCCAAGACACAGGAAAAGAAGGGTCACGGGAAGACAAAGAAGGACACTGAAAAATGGTGTGAGTTCCAAAAAATCCCTGGCACAACACCGATGAATGTCGCTCAAAATAGTCATTGGTGGCCGAAATCAAAAACAAGGAGCCGAACCCTGATTCATAATCTGATTCTAAAAATAATGGTAAAAGACAGATCATCGACACACACCCCACTACTATTGTCGCGACTGCAGCAATTCAACCAGAAGAACCAACAGATCCTGAATAGGGGGAGAGCCTTTTTCATTCACAAATGTGGGTGAAGGGGACCCCACTACATTTTATTATTGATAGCGGAAGCCAAAAGAACCTCATCTCAACAGAGGTCGTCAAACAGTTGGGATTGTAGACAACACCACACCCGCAACCATACAACATTGGGTGGCTTCGCCAAGGACGAGATCTTCGTGTCAGCCAACAATGTCGATTGTCATATGACATCCAACCCTTCAAGGATGAGGCATTATGTGATGTTTCCCCACTGGATGTCTGTGATGTTTCCCCACTGGATGTCTGTGATGTTCTCTTGGGCCAACCATATATGTGGAAGCGCCATGTTTTTTATGAGTCTCGACCTCGCAGTGTCATTGTTTCTCTGGGGGGTCATATCTACAAAATATCAGAGGTAGTTCCAACTATTGTTCCACCTAAAAAGTGTCGCAAGGTATTATCTCATACTGCAAAATTTAGCTTCTTCACAATCTGTTCAAAAGGAAAACAGAAGGGCATTGCAACCACTACAGCCTCGCCCCAAGCACCTTCTATCCAACAGAAGCAGGTCGACAAGGTTGCAACAATGTGCAAAGATTCCTTTTGCACACCGTCCTCTCATGTATCTCGACTTGTTGAACCGCCTCAGTCTCAATAGGTTCGTGACAGACTTCCACAAACTGAGCAACGCAACATCTCCAACAAGGCAAGCAGCTCACCAAGATGCAGATTCAACAAACGCTTTTCCCTCTCCCCCGGGAACTCAACACAATGGATACCATTGCTTCCTAAGGAGGGAGAATTGATCTAGGTGGATATTGGTGGCCACCCACCTTTTTCGACTAGCTCAAAACAATTTTTTGGCAATTTTGGTAATTTACTATTTTTAGCAGTTTTTAACTTCCGGGGCCATTTTGAGGCCCTAAATGATGTTTTTTGAGAAAACGGGGAGCAACATGGATCATGGATCAATGTTTCTCACCCAAAAGTTGTAGTTCTCGGATATATCTTTCCAACGATCTATCGTGCACCCCAAACGAAGATCATATGCCAAAGTTACACCCCTGGGAAGTTGATGTATCAACTACCCCCATCGGGGCCCGCAAACCTTTTGGATTTTCATCTTCCCGTGTTAGGGTTCTAGATTTTCCTTATGTTAAAAAGGCCCTTAGAGACTCATTGTAATAATCATCTTCTTGCAAATGCGAGTAGCCGTCACATCTCTTCTCAGAGATAAGTTGCCACCATTCTAGTGAGTCTTTCACTCTGTATTTTTACAGTCTCTATACATTTCTTTGATTAATAGAAATTGTGTATTACTATATATCTGTGTTTATGGCTGCATCTCCGATACATTTCTATTATATTATTGAATATCTGCAATATCTCTATGCATTTCTTTATTATATCTTCGTTCTCATTTTGTGCCGAAAATAATCCGGATCATTACTGGAACAAGCAATCATAATAGTCTTCTCCCTCCATCTGGGAGAACCTTTAGTTTTGGATCTCGCAATGCTTCCATTCATAATTCTTCCATACAATGTTCTTTATCAGAACTTCCATTTCTTCTGCTTGATTGCTTCTAGTGGGTTTAGACCAAGCTGGTAGATTTGTGATTCTTGATATAATGACGGGTTGTTCTGGATTTTCTTTCTCTCTTGGAATCTTCATTTTCTTCCTCATTTTTCTCTTTAACTCTTGGGTCCATGGAGTTTTCTATAGATTCCATGCCCTGAAGTTCCAACATCTTCCTTTTATGATATGATTATGGATGTGGATGGACAACCATGAATACTTTAAGGCTTTTTTCGAAGAAAAATTCTTCTAAAGTCAAATTGAACACATGTTGTTTTTCATGGATGCTACCATCAGTGGGAACATGGATAGATACTTCATAATATTCAATGGATCATATTATCTAGGATTATCTCCCTTCTAATCCTTGCTTCATGCATGAATGCATGCTCTTCTTTTGGAATTATATAATCAGCTCCCTCTAACTAAGAGAGTCCATGCTTCCGTCTGCATCCTTATTTCCTTATGCAAAGTGTCACAAATGCTTTTCTAATTTCCTCTTGATTGTTGACTTCTTTCTGTTTTTACTTCTTCCAGGTTTCTTCAAGTTTAATTCTGATTTCGACTTATCTTGCAGCTTGTCTTAGAAGAAGAAGATTGTTTTATCCTACTTGGCCTTCTTTGAAGGTTCCCTTTCTTCAGCAACTGATGCTTCGTGTGTTTCCTTCCTTTTCTTTAACTTGGGACAATGATTCTTGTAGTGACCATAGTTTCAACAGTTGAAGCATTGTATTTTTGACATATCTTTCTCTTTATTTGGCTTCTTCTTTGAGACAAACTTCCTTTTACTCCTAAAATTCTTGAACCTTGCTGTGAAGGCTTGATCATTGTATTTATTTTGGGGTTTCTCTTTTGCACTAATCCTTGATTCTTCTTGTGCACAACAAGTCCAAAGTTATTCAAATGTAGGATACTCCGTCCTTGTGTTCATGCTTGCAGAAAATGCATCCCATGTCTTGGGAAGACCATTGAGTACTATATTTACCAATTCCTTCTCTAAAATGATCTCTTCAATAGCGATGGCAAAGTCTTGAAAATAATTTAAATATTCATTCACGATTGTTTTTTAAGAATTCACTACATGTAAAGTGAAAATAATACATGAAAGCATCAACCTCCTACAAATAATTGGAATAAGTCACATCTTACCTTATGTTGAGGGGTCTAAATTATCTTTGACTCAACCATAGGAATCATGCCCAGAGACGAGGCCTATTTAGAATTTTCTCTATTTGAAGTTGCGTGATTCTCTAGATTGATAGTCTGGAAAGTTTCGATGGGCTTTAAATGTCGTTTCTGAAAGTTCTCTCTCTAATGATGTATATATTTTTGGGGATTTTTTTCTTTATTATTCAAACATGAAGGAAATATAAATAACTTAAAATGACTAAATTGGAAGAAAACAGAACACGGGGTAACCCTCTGTCAACGATATGCCAAACAATATATGTGTCTAATCAATACTAGAAAATAATACTATCATTAACCAATTGACAAATATCACTTGAAGGAGAAAGGGGGAAATAGTTAAGCACAAATCACATGTATAATGAATACCAGAACTAATTACGCTTTTACTTCTACATGCAATATAAAGAAAACACCATCAAATTTAAACCAACATTCATTTAGCAATCACAATCATTCAAGATAACTTAACATAATCACAATCTTACTAAAGGGCATGTAGAAGAAAACTATTTACAGAGCAATCCACATATCAAGTTAATCCACAAGCTTGGAGAAAATTTGTCTTTGGCTCTATATGAGCTTCAACATTAAACTTCAAAATAATTCTATATCTAACTCTCCATTTCTGACAAAAACCATTGGCCCTTCAAAATGAGGTCGATGTTCTTATTTATATAAAAAAAATAGCCTCATGCAAATAGTTTCAACAATAACTTAAAGAAAAGAAAACAAAAAATAGAGTGGACTTATCCACATGCAAACTATTGGTAGTCTCTAGTTATCTCATAGGATTTACTCTGTCATATTAAGACCACTTAGAGAAATGATTCATGTAGGTGTGTATGTGTGGAAATTGACGTTGCTCCATTGGTGTTCTGAGTCTATCTTTCATTTATGTCACTCTATTTTTTAATCGATCTACCTTGGAACTTAACTGTTGTTGTTATAGTCCAAAATGCCACCATTATGCATTATTGGCCATGGCTCATCCATATACTCACTTAAAAATCACTTTTGTTGGGTTTTCTTCTTAAAAACTCTTTTTTGCAAGGTGTATGTGCCCTGATATACTAGAAGCCCACGTACAAACGCTAGCTGATACATAGACAATCTGTGTATACTCACAAAAGTTGCAAAAAATAAAAATTATGCACTTGTCAGTAGGGTTACAGGGTATGATGGGTTGCACAACCATTTTTACCTCATGTAGCCCTTCTCAGAACTAAATAACCATTAAATTACCATATAAAAAGGGCCCTAGGGGGGTCATTTGAACATATAGAATGAAGAAGCAAAGAAACTCTACCCAAATTTATCCTTCTTTCTCTGAGCTTATGCATCTAGTTCTAAGTATCCATCCTTAGCAGTCCCATTTTATCATCCTCTCTATACAATCCATCAAGCCCTTTAGTTTTTCATGTTGATTGTGAGGATTTGTTAGTGATTGTGGGATTTATGCACTTGGAGACTTATTGGAGGAACCTAGACGAGGTTCATGGAGCAGTGTCAACATTCGATTGTAATCTTCTTTACATGTTATCAATAAAAGAGATATTTCCTTTCATGTGTTTATGTTCTTATGAATATGTTTGAATGTTTATGGCTTGTTTCATGAGAATTAGTACATTTTTATGTGAATAATGATTGCATACATGTTCTTGTAGATTGTTCTTTGTGTTGTTTCAGGTCAACATTGGGAGGAGACCTGAAACTTAGGAGCAACTAGTGGACGAAGGGGGATATACTATGAATGAAAGGATACAAGGTACTTTCCTTCATCTTTCTCCTATTTCCCTTTTCTAAAAATCAATCATTAGGGTTTGTGAGATTGGGTTAATTTAGGTTAGTTTTTGTCTTTTAAGGAGTCATAATTCATTTCTCTTCCTAGCCATTAGACCCTGATTAGGGGGATTTTCCCCAAAGCAACTGCAGAATCCACAATGCTCCTATCAGCCCATTAGTGAGTCTATTAATTTGTACTATTTCTAGTAGTTGGACTTCAAGTAAGTTAGCTTCAAATATTTCATCGAGCTCCAGGAACTGTTTGACTATGTCATTCAAGTATGTGAAGTCATCGGGCATGTCGAACTTCGGGAGATGACCATCCCTCATTTTATAATTGATCTCTCCCCATTTATTTAGAAACTCTTCCCATATATATTGCATTTTTTGTTGTGTTTCCACCACCAGTTGCATCCAACACTTTGTTTCCATTTGGAACGTAGACAGAATTTCATCTATGAGCATCCTGATGTCATTCTCTTGTTTTCCTCGGCCTTTATGGATCTCTTGGATGTATTCAATTTGTTCTAGCACCTTGTGGGCTTCCTCGGCCCATATCATGGTGTCCTTATGTGCCATGAGACCTAGCAAGGTATCCTCTTGATAGTCAACAATCTGGGTCATGAAAAACTATGTTTTCGATTTGAATTGGTTGCATATCTCTTTGAGCTCACCCCTTATGAACTTGACCGCCTGAGTGGTTTCTTGATAATATTCAACCTGATGTATTAGATGCAAAATTTCTACTCTCATAGACTCAGCTTCCCACTCTCTTTCTCTGTCAATAGTAGCACTAGATATAGCCATTCCAACTCCCAATAACTCGTTTAACTTGGATTTCCTGGCATCCAACAAGGTTTCCTCTATAGTAATCATCACAACACTATACAGATTAAGCCTCCTCTTCTTGTCAGACCTTCTTACCACCACTTGTATTTTTCTATCATAAGCTATAGCCTGGATATCGACCACTTCATCTACAGGTTCTAGAATTAGTTGGTCACCCCATGAGAAAGCATTGATAAGACTACCAGGAGTCTAAAATTCTTCAAGAGTTAGTTCCTTACCTTTGTTAGTTCCTTCCCTCAGGTTGTTCATGTCCCTCTCTTGATCTTGTGTAGTTGTAGGCCGCCCTGTTCCACTTTTTGTTCTCATTCCTGTATCAGTGTTGATGGTGCTTAGAGGCACATCCTCTGTTGTTGCTTCTGACAAAGGTGTTTCTCCTCTGGGTGGGGAGGGCACTGGAGGCTTGGTTATGGCTTTCTATGGCTCTTTATCAACATATTTTTCTTCATTATCTTCACCTCCGCTATTGTCAATTCCAGGTTGTTCTTAAACATATGGGTTTTATTTCTCTTATCCTTAATCCAACACTTCTTCCTTCGAAATGGTACTTCCACTGTTACATTCATCTTCGTTCCATGGAGCTTCCTCCTGCTCTTTTCCTTGTGAGTCATTTTGTTCCTTTTGACCACCTCCCCCTTCAACTTAGGGTTGTGAACCCATACCTAAGGGAGTGGTATTAACTTCATCTATATCCAAACATGTTTCCACATCCAAGGGCTACAATACTTGAGGTAGTTGAGTGCTAAGTTATTTTGAAACTAATTCAATGAAAATGGGAACTTTGGTGTCCAAATACTCACTATCATCATCATAAATCGTAATTAGATAATCGATCACTATGGCCACTCCACTTATGGTATATGGTGCTAGGAAAATTGTAGTTGTTGGTTCAGGTTATGGCTTTCCTAATTGCACCTGCTCCACATCTTGTTGTCCATTGTTTCCATTTGGTGAAGTGTCCCTTGGGGGTGTTACTTCCCCTTCCCCCATATGTATTATTGGGGTTATTTTCAGTGGCCCTAATTCTTTCTCAACAAGTTGATGCCCGTGCTCATGGAATATCCTTTCTATTTCTACTAAGAGTCCTTATATTTCATCCCTCCTTGCTCGCTATTTTGCATTTTTACTTTGTGAATGTACAGTAGCTCATGTTGTTTTCTCTAACCACTCTAATTGTTTATCCCCAGGCATGGCCATACTTCAAGTTAGGTATGGTGTTTATTAAGGTTGGTTGTCATTGATGTCAACCATTGAAGAATGTATGGTAGCACAAAGGTTTGGTTAATGGACCCAAGGTTATTTGATGTAAAGATGACTCATTATTGTGTTGTCATGGTTGATAATAAGTACAAATGGATGAACTCCAAAGTGGTCCCCTTATGGTTAAATCCCTCACGGGAAGACACTTTGTGGATTGAGTTATCCTAGAAGTATGGTTAGAAAACCCATGCTTAATTGTGGAATAATGAGATGAAGGTCAATGAATTTGTCAGTGAAACAATCCTATATGGATAGTGCTTGTCATGCCATTTCCGGTGGTATGTGGAACGTCACATAACTCCTCACAGTTAGAGAGTTATATCCATATGAAGTTGGATAACTCTCATGAGTCATATAGAAGCCCCCAAAAGTCAAGTGTTTGCAAATGAAATTATTTAAATAATAAAGTAAATGGAGAACTCCCTAAAATAAGGAAAGTGTAATGCTACATGAAAGTATAAATAAGAGACAAAGATCTCTCATTTAAACACACTTGAACACATTGAATATATTTTGTTATGTAAGGCTTATTGAAAGTACTCATTGATACATCTGAAGTTGCAAAAGTCTGAGGTAGTACGAAGGGCTGACAGAGAAATTCTCAGAATTATAACGAATACTAAAAAACCCTATTTTCTTAGGCGTACATGGGTTGGAAGTTTCTAGGGTGTGTACACACTAAGGCGTATGTAGGCTGATAGTGTATAGGGTGCGAACATGTTGGTAAATCCATGGAAACCTGAGAAGATGAAGATGCAAAGGTTCTAGATTCTGAGATCAAGCTGAAGGTCTACAGTGCTAAGATACATCAGATCTATCCATTGGTTCAAAAGGTATGTCTTATTTCTATGAATAGTTGGATTTTTATGTATGCATATGAAATGGTTATAGAGATTTGAGGATTCTCCCTAGAGAGACTAGTGGATGCATGGAATCTTCTGCATAAGTCAGATTTACAGAAATACAATGTTGCTATATTTATCATTAATACTCCTTGTTGAGGCATATCTTTTATTTCTTGGCATATGGCTAAGGGTTTTGGTGGTACATGTTTGAGAGCTTGTATTTGTGAAGTGGTTGATGTATTGAGAGGTTGAATATCAAAAAGGGTTTGATTAATAGATCATGTGAGGGTTATTATACTTGTTCATGATTACACACACCTATATGACACATGACTAGAGAGAGAGATATATGTTTTGGGTAAAGGTTATGTATGAGGATGCATGCACGGGGTACAGTTACAGTATGGATGCAGTGACAGGTTACAGATCTATGTGAAAGAAGTTACACAGGGTCAGAAGTTCTCAGAAGAAAGAAAACCCTAGTTTTCAAAAGGCATACACAGGTTGCATAACAGTTTGGTCACATACATATGTGGGTTGCATAACAGATAGGGCGTGTACATACACGTGTTGCAGCACTACAGTTTGCGTACCTATTTTATTTGTTGATACATGTTCAGTTCAGGTACATATTGATTATAAGGCAGTTGTGCAGGTTGGATGTAGGTCAATGTTACAGATTGATACAATTGTATAGTGGTATATCTCACAGTGATAGTGTGACAGTGGTTCCATCATTCTACTTCTACTTCAGGGCAGTTGGACGGGGCAAGGATAGGTGGTTGTAGCCACCTTCCAGTTGTAGCCGGAAAACATAGGGGGTTGTAGCCTCCTTCTAATTGTATCCAGATAATTGGGGAGTTGGAGCTTCCCTCAGGTTGTAGCCTGAGAAACTAGGGGGTTGGAGCCTCCTTCCAGTTCCAGATGGAAAACAAAGAAAGTTGATGCTTCCAATGAATGTAATTATTCAAGACATATAAGAAAAATCATTATGTGGTTTTCTCCTGCTTTGGGTTTCCACATAAAACACTCATGTACTGTGTATGATTGTTCATGTGTTCATTTCTTATTTACTCTACAGTTATTGGATGATAATGCTACATTGATATAACACTTGGATTATATGGTTAAAAATGATTAAATTGCTCTATTANCCCCCCCACCTTCTCAATAATCCAACAATTGGTATCAGAGTAGGTTCCTTCAAAATTCTGTTTAACCACTGAAAGGTATATCATGGAGAGCATTAACTTGTATAAAAATGGAATACCACAATTTGATGGACAAAAGTATGAATTTTGGAGCATAAGGATGAAGACATATATACAGGCACATGGATTTGAAATTTGGCAATCAATTGTAGATGGATACACAGTACCAGCAATTCCTCCAACAAATGACAAAGTAGTGAAACTCGGTCAGAATAATTCCAAATCCACAAATGCACTTATGAATGGTCTTGGTGAAATGTTATGCACCAAAGTTGCACATTGTAAATCCGCTAAAGAGATTTGGGACAAACTTCAAAATATTTATGAAGGAGATTCAAAAGTCAAAGCAACAAAGATTCAAACTTACAGAGGTTAGTTCGAACAACTAAAGATGAAGGAAGATGAGAATATTGCAGCTTACTTCTTACGAGTTGATGAAACAGTAAATGCAATCATACTATTGGGAGAAGAAATTCAAGAATCTGTAATTGTTCAAAAGGTACTAAGATCTCTTGCTATGAGATTTGACCCTAAGATATCAACACTAGAAGAAAGAGTAGATCTAAACTCAATAAGCATGGACGAACTACATGGAATCTTCATAGCATATGAAATGAGAACTAAATAGGAAAATCTAGATGTAAAAGAAAAAGCCTTCAAAGCATCCAAAAGATCAAAGCAAAAGGGAAAGAAATAAGAAAAAGAACATAGCATAAATAGTGACATCTCAGAAGATGATGAAGAAATGGACAACTTTGTCAGAAGACTGAACAAGGGAACCGACGGTAGGTATAGAGGTAAGCTTCCTTTAATTTGTTTTAATTGTGATGATATTGGTCATTTTGTTAACAAATGTGCTCATAAGAAAAATATAAATGATGAAGGTGACTCAAAAGGAAGACAAACATATAAAGGAAAAAGAAACACAAAGAAAGTTTTCAAGAAAATCTTATGCACCAAAGAAGACATCTCATCATTAGATGAAGATGAAGTCAGTGATAGTGAGACGGAAAAGGTTCTATTCATGGTAATGTAAGAATCTGATAAAGAAAACTCCGAAGTAGAATATGAAGAAGCCGAAGAAGAAATTGAAGAGGCAGAAGTTGACTACCGAGAGGAATTAATGAGTGCCATAGAATTTATCAGACAAGAAAAGAGGAAAAACAAGAAGCTACAAGAGGAACTAAGCAAGAAAGAAGACACTCATGAACTAGAACAAATGATCACAAATTTGAAGGTTCAAATTGTAGAAGATAAAAGAATTGAAGAAGCACTCAAAGAACAGCTAGAATAAAGAGACAGGATCATTGAAAATTTGGAAGTAGAGATTGTCACATTAAGAAAGGATCTTCAAAAGAAAAATATGCAGAATAGTTCAAAAGTTTTGAATGACATTATCAGTAGTCAAAGGCCTAATCATGGCAAGCCCGGACTTGGATACAATCAGACAAAAAAGGGATCAAGCTCCAAAACAACAGAACAAGAAACATATCCAAAAATCTATGTAGAAACAATCAAAGGGGATACGAAGGTCTACAGAGAAAATTATAGGGACACTCTTCCACTGAGAAGATTCAGATTTTAGAATCAACAACCAACAGAAACATATAGGTCTCGGGACGAAGAATGATTCATAAGAGCACCTCCTTTCAGAAGATCTTCAACTCCCAGGTATCAAACTATATTTTTTGGTTTATGTTATGCATGTAATAATTTTGGACATAAATTTGTGAATTATAGAGCTAACAACAGGAACATAAACAACTTTGAAAGTCATACACAAAAGGGTTATCCAAGAAGGCCTAGTGAAACACAGAGAATAAGTTACAACAGGTTTGAATCATTGAGCATTGGAGTGGAATGATACAAGTGTAACAACTTTGGACACGTGGCCAAAGATTGTATAATGACAATCCCTCCTAGAGAACCACGATATATCAACAACAATCACAGACAAGAACCTCAGAAAAGGACATGGATAAGAAAACAGAATCAATACAGCAATGAAGAATGCACACTCGCTCTACAATCTAAGCAAAAGAAATGTGGTTGGTATGTTGACAGTGGTTGTTCAAAACACATGAAAGGTGATAGAGACATATTTCTTACATTAAGAAAGGAAAGAGATGGATCAATCTCCTTCATAAATGATGATTCAACTAAAATCATTGGAAAAGGCACAGTCATAATTAGGAACAAGAATACAAAGGCAGAAAATGTTCTACTAGTAGAAGATATGAAACATAATCTTCCAAGTGTGAGTCAAATGTGTGACCAAGGTCATAAAGCTACTTTCGATTCTCAAAAGTGTGAGATAAGAAAAGAAGGTTCAGGAAAATTGATTGCTACAGTTGTGAGAACTTCAAGCAACATATATGTGTTAAGTGAAATTGGAAATGAAAAGTGTTGTCTAGGAAAGGAAGATTAAAGTTGCCTATGGAACAGAAGAATGGGTCACATACATTTTGATAACCTTGTCAAAGTCAACAAAAGAGAAGCATACAGAGAAATTCCCCAAATCACGAAACCAACCAACACTTTATGCAAGCATTGTCAACAAGGAAAGTAAACAAAGACAAGGTTCAAATCAAAGGAATATTCAACGACAAGATCACTGGAAATTGTGCATATTTATTTAAATGGAACAACTCCAACAAAGGGTTTAAAAGGTGAGAAATACTTTTTGTTATTAGTTAATGATTATACAAGAATGACTGCAATTTTCTTTCTCAAGAATAAGTCAGAAACTTTTGAAAACTTCAAGATCTACAAGGAAATGGTTGAACTGAAATGGATTCAAAAATCAAATGCTTGAGATCTAATAATGGAGGGGAGTTCACTTCAAAGGAATTTATGGTCTACTGCAACATTCATGGAATAAAAAGACAATTCTTCGTTGCTAGGACACCTCAATGGAATGGAGTTGTTGAAAGAAAGAATAGTACAGTACAGGAAATGGCTCGAATAATGCTAATGGATTCCAAATTGACAGATTTTTTTGGACACAGACAGTGCATACAATAGTTCACATTCAAAACAGAGTAATGATCGGAAACAACACTGACAAAACTCCCTACGAGCTATGAAAAGGAAGACCAGAAAATGTGAAGCACTTCAGAGTTTTTGGAAGCAAATGCTGCATCAAAAGAGAAGATGGCAGAATGGGAAAGTTTGATTCTTGTGTGGACAAAGTAGTACTTGTTGGTTACTTGAGTACAAGAAAAGCATACAAGTGTTACAACCTGATATTGAACAAAGTTGTGGAAAACATCAATGTAACAATTGATGAAACATGTAGACAAGAATTAAAGGAAGAAGAAAATGAATCAATGGAACAACTTTACGAAGAAGAAACAGAAGATGAAAAAAAAGGGGAAGATGAAGAGGATCCGAGAGAAGCAGAAGAGAAAGTTCAGCAAGTGACTCCAAAGACACCTAGCAGACAAGTACAGAAGAATCATCCTTCAAATCAGATTATCGGAAACAAAGATGCAGGAGTTGAGACTAGAAGAAGAATGCATTCACCGGAACAAACACAACTAACACTCACATATACGATTAAACCAACCTGTTTTGAAGAGGCCAACAAGGATGAATTTTGGAATAAGGCCATGGATAAAGAATTGGATCAAATAGAGAAAAATGACACTTGGGAATTGGTTCCAAGACCAAACGATAAGAATGTGATCAACACAAAGTGGGTTTACAGAAATAAATTGAATGAAGATGGACATGTTACAAGGAAAAAAGATAGATTGGTATGTAAAAGATATGCACGGGTTGAAGGAATCGACTTTGAAGAGACATTTGCCCCAGTTTCTACAATGGAAGCAATTTGATTGCTTTTAGCTTATGCATGCTCCAAAAATATTAAAGTGTATCAGATGGACGTAAAAACAACTTTTTTGAATGGGTAACTTGAAGAAGAAGTCTACATTGAACAATCAGAAGGATTTCAGTTGTTAGAGAATATAGATTATGTGTGTAAATTAAAGAAGGCCTTGTATGATTTAAAGAGGCTCCTAGAGCATGGTACTCTAGAATGGATAAATATCTACAGCAGGAAGGTTTAGAAAAGGAAGTGTAGACAACAACCTCTACATCAAGGTAAGTCAAGATAGTATTTTATTAATTGAAGTTTATGTTGATGATATTATTTTTGGTAGTGATGATGACAGGTTAAGCCAGAAATTTGCAAAGGATATGCAGAACGAATTTGAAATGTCATTACTTGGAGAACTATCCTTCTTTTTGGGACTTCAGATACGTCAAAGCAACCAAGGAATTTTTATTTCTCAAACCAAGAATATAAGAGAAATGCTAAAGAGGTTCGGAATGGAAGATTGCAAACCAATTGCAAGTTGAGCAAAGATGATGATTCAAAGTCTATAGATCAGAGGAAATACAAGTCAATGATTGGTAGCCTACTATATGTGACAACATCCAGACCAGATGTAATGTAGGCAGTTCGACAGGTGGCATGATTTCAAGCAGCACCAAAGGAATCACATGTATTAGCAGTGAAGAGGATTTTTAGATATCTCAAAGGAACAAAAGAGTTTGGATTATGGTATCCAAAAGGAAAGGATCTATCATGTATTTCCTACACAAATACAGATTGGCCAGGTTGTATTGATGACCGATCAAGCACCAGTGAAGCAACTTTCTACTTAGGTGAGTGTTTAGTATCATGGCTAAGAAAGAAACAATCATCAGTATCTTTATCTACAGTCGAGGCAGAGTATATGCAGCAACAACATGTTGTACACAGGTTCTATGGATGAAACAAATTCTGACAGATATACAGGTTGAGTATGATGAGCCCATTCCAATCTGTTGTGATAATAAAAGCGCCATCAATATCTCAAAGAACCCGGTGATGCACTCCAAGACGAAGCACATTCCAATCAAGTATCACTTTCTACGAGAATAGGTTGCAAAAAAGAACATCAGAGTTGAGTATGTGGGCACAAAAGAACAAGTGTCAGAAATCTTTACAAAACCACTTCCACGGGAATCCTTTGAGTATCTTCGCCAGAGACTTGGAGTTATTTCTACTCCAAAATGAATTATTTTGAATGCTTATCTTATATGTCTTAGATTTACACAAGGAAGAAACATAAAGAGGACATTTTAGTTAGGGTGGGCAACCCCATATGGAAATATACCTTTTCCATTGATGACAAAGGGGGAGAGATTTATCAGATGCAGAAGATAGAGGCATGATTCCAGGGGGAGCAATGGTCACATACATGCAGAGGACAGATGCATCGTTCTAGGGGGATCATGACTGACATGATTTCAGTATTGCATCATAGTGTTTCCGTCAATGCTAAAGGGGGAGATTGTTGATTAAGGTTGATTGTCATTGATGTCAACCCTTGAAGAAAGTCCGGTAGCACAAAGATTTGGGTAATGGACCCAAGGGTGTTTGACATAAATATGACTCTTTATTGTCTTGTCATGGTTGATAAGAATTATAAATGGGTGAACTCCAAAGTGGCCCCCTTATGGTGAAATCCCTCATGGGAAGATGCTTTGCGGATTGAGTTGTCCTAGAAGTATGGTTAGAAAACCCATGCTTAATTGTGAAATAATGAGATGAAAGTCAGTGAATTTGTCAGTGAAACTATCCTAGATGGATAATGCTTGTCATGCCATTTCCGGTGGTATGTGGAACGTCACATAACTCCTCACGGTTAGAGAGTTATGTCCATATGAAGTTGGAGAATCCTCATGAGTCATATGGAAGCCCCCAAAACTCAAGTGTTTGCAAAAGAAATTATTTAAATAATAAAGTAAATAGAGAACTCCCTAAAATAAGGAAAGTGTAATTCTACATGAAAGTATAAATAAGAGGCAAATCTCTCTCATTTAAACACACTTGAACACATTGAATATCTTTTGTTGTGTGAGGCTTATTGCAAGTACTCATTGATACATCTGAAGTTGTGAAAGTTTGAGGTAGTACGAAGGGTTGACAGCGAAATTCTCATAATTACAACGAATACTAAAAAACCATATTCTCTGAGGTGTACGCAGGCTAGTAGTGTATAGGGTGCATACATACTGAGGCGTACACGGGATGGAAGTGTATAGGCTACGCACATGTTGGTAAAGCCATGGAAACCTGAGAAGATGAAGATGCAGAGGTTCTAGATTCTGAGATCAAGCTCCCAGGAAGGTCTACAGTGCTCAGATACATCAAATCTATCCATTGACTCAAAAGGTATGTCTTATTTCTATGAATAGTTTTATTTTGATGTATGCATGTGAAATGGTTATGGAGATTTGAGGATTCTCCCTAGAGAGACTAGTGGCTACATGGGATCTTCTAAATAAGTCAAATTTACATAAATACAGTGTTAGTATATTTATCATTGATACTCCTTGTTGAGGCACATCTTGTATTTCTTGGCATATGGCTAAGGGTTTTTGTGGTACATGGTTGAAAGATTCTATTTGTGAAGTGGTTGATGTATTGAGAGGTTGAATATCATAAAGGGTTTGATGATTAGATCATGTGAGGGTTATTATACTTATTCATGATTACACACACCTATATGGCACATGACTAAAGAGAGATAGATATGTTTTGGGTAAAGGTTATGTATGAGGATGCATGCAGAGGGTACAGTTACAGTATGGATGCAGTGACAGGTTATAGATCTATGTGAAAGAAGTTACCTAGGGCCACAAGTTATCAGAAGAAAGAAAACCCCAGTTTTCAAAAGGCATACACAGGTTGCATAACATTTTGGTCATGTACATACGCGGGCTGCATAATAGATAGGGCGCGTACATATGCGTGTTGCAACACTACACGTCACATACCTGTTGTATTTTGTTGATACATGTTCAGTTCAGGTACATATTGATTACAGGGTAGTTGTGCAGGTTGGATGCAGGTCAATGGTACATATTGATACAATTGTACAGTGGTATATCTAAAAGTGATCGTGTGACAGTGGTTCCATCACTCTACTTCTACTTCAGGGCGGTTGGACAGGGCAAGGACAGGTGGTTGTAGCCACCTTCCTGTTGTATCCAGAAAACATAGGGGGTTGTAGCCTCCTTCTGGTTGTAGCCACGGAATTGGGGAGTTGGAGCTTCCCTCAGGTTGTAGCCTGAGAAAATAGGGTGTTGGAGCCTCCTTCCAATTGCAGCTAGAAAACAAAGGAAGTTGGTGCTCGCAATGAATGTAATTCTTCAAGACATATAAGAAAAATCATTATGTGGTTTTCTCCCGCTTTGGTTTTCCACATAAAACATTGGTGTACTGTGTATGTGTGTGATTGTTCATTTGTTCATTGCTTATTTACTCTACAGTTATTGGATGATAATGGTACATTGATATAACACTTGAGTTATATGGTTAAAAAGGATTAAATTGCTCTATTACTGATTCACCCCCCCTCTCAGTAATCCAACATATGGTTTATCCTTCCTTCTTAGGACCTCTTCCCAATCCAGGGAATTTTCATTGAAGATCACATGTTCAGAACTGTCATGTGCATAAGGCCAGTGGGATACCACCTGATTAGCATGTTGAATCACTAAGTTTCTAAGGTCATGCTTCCTGTACCTACTAGTGTAAAACCTATACTCCACCTAATTTTGATCTTCTTTCCTGACATGTGTGGTGTCCTTCACAAAATGATATCCTACATATAATCCATATGGAATGAATGCTCTTTTCTTGTTTTTCTCTAAGGAGGCATTGAAGCCCTGTAATATAGTTTGATAACATATCTCCTCCAGCACCAGCCTATCTGGAACACAAGCTAGTAGTAGGTGTTGTTCACCGAAGGCTCCTAAAATATTGATATAAGTACTCTTCTCTTCCAGTACCAGTGCCCTATCCTAGATATAAAATTTTGTGTTTCCTCTGAAAGCCTCATGTGGTTTTTCTTGAAAATTAGTGAGTATATTTGAGCCAAAAATCCATCATAGATTGCAACGTATTATTTCTTATACTTATTTTCCCATAAAACACTAAAATAGACATGGACTGGAAACTCCAAAAAGTGTCAACTTGAACCCAATCCTGTAAACATGTTCCTAGCACATATGGCATCTAACAAATAAGATTCGATAAAGAAGGAAGAGGTTTCCCTTGCTTTAGGTTTCTATGCTTCCTCTTCTTCTTTTTTCCTCGCGAAAGAGAACGTGAAACCCTCGAGTAATTCCTCACATTTCATGGATGGTAAACGAGGTAAGCCATTCGACCTGATTATGAGCTTAACCCAGTGGGGACATCATGTGAGGCCCTTTATAGGCTCCTGGCCGAGGATTTGATCCCGGAACCTCATTCGAGCAAACAAGAATACTCATCCACTTAAGCTAACCCACCGGGATTTTTCTATGCTTCCTCTACCCTGATGCTCATTGATGACCAACGACCCATCAACATTGACAAACCATGATTCAAGACATGTATTTCAACACACTAATTTCTTTGTTGATGATCGATTCATACATAATCAACTGTGATATGGGCTATCCATTTTCTTTCTCAACTCTAGAATTGATCTAGGTTGTTCATACGATACCCATGTTCGTTGTTATCTCACGATTTTGACCAACTCGAATCGGCCACTTCAGTTGAGGGGATTCCCTAAAATTTAAATGATGAGATAAACGATCACACATCTGCACATCGGGAAACTCATCTGCACATCTGCGACGTAGTTAATTCATGAAGATTTGTAAGGATTTTGTTGTACTTAGCACTAGTAAACCCATATGGGATTGCTTGAAACTATGTATTTGAATTTGATTTGGTAATCATTTTATCATTTGCATAAGATATCTTAGGAACTTCATGTTGTGAAGGATCCTTGAGAACAAAGTGTTTCACTTGAGCTAATTGTTGTCGTGTTTTTGTTAATTTTGATATGGGTAAGTGTTGAAGCCATGGAACTCTGCCTCGCGCAAGTATGTGTTTCTTATGATAGATCCTTTTCATTCTTGGATTGTTTTACAAAAAGATAACTAAATTAAGTTTATTTTCTAGGGAAAATTCCTCCTTGAAGACAAACAACTCACCAGTCACCAAAGACTCTGAAGGGAAGTAATGAGCAGGTGGGAGAAGCCTCCAACTCAACTACTAAAGAATTGGAATTCTCACCCAAGATGAAGCCAGTGATCAAGATGTCTCAAAAGAAACCTACAATCCCACCACCACTCTACAAGGACACAAATGCAAGCACGACATCCAAGGTACTCTTTCCCACTTGGTCGATTTGTATAATAAAATCCACCATGATGATTTCCCCGAGTTTAGTCCTCATAGTGACCTGAAAGTCAGGGTATTGGATGACCAGGTCTTTCAAAACATAAAATGGTCAGTGTTATACATGGTGGCATCTAGGACCCTGGTTCTTCCTTGCATCGAAACCTTAGAGTGGATCATTCATCACACCAATGTTGAAAAATGTTTAATAAACAATGTGGATGAGGATTGTGTTGGCATTTTATTACCTGTAGAGGTGAGTAAATATTATAAACTTAGGGAGTCTGAAGTTAGACTGAACACAAACTTTGTGGTTGAATTCTATAATCGCCACAACACTGGCCAATTGTTGGCGTCTTGGTGGAAGGAAGATAAGAAATTTGTGAATAGAGCCTCAAGGTGATACAACACATTGAACCTCAGGGAACCCTACATGTTGTTGATGGCCTTGATATGCCATTTATATAGAGAAAGGGATTGGTCCAATTTTTTAGAAGCGTGGATGCCCTTGGCTTATACAGTAGTTGTATCTAGAAGCATTTTTAATTGGAGTGTTATTATTTCTAAACAGTTGACCATCAGGGTAGAGGAAGAACAGAAACCTAAAGCAGGGGAAGCCTCTCCCTTCTTCATGTCATATTATGTATTAGGTGACATACGTGTTAGGAACATGTTTACAAGATCGGGTTTGAGTTGGCATGTTTCGAAGTTTCCATTCCATGTCTATTTTAGTGTTTTATGGGAAAACATGTATAAGAAATCATATGCTACAATCTGTGATGGATTTTTGGCTTGAATATACTCACTAATCTTCAAGAAAATTTATCTGAGGATTTCAAAGGCATCACGAAAGGTTATATCCAGGATAGGGAAATGGTACTTGGAAGAGAAGAGTACATCAGGAGTTTTGGAGCCACTAGTGCCCCACACCTACTTCCATATTGTGTGTCGGATAGGCTAGTGCTGGGGGAGATCTATTATCAAACTATATTACAAGGCTTCATTTCCTCCTTAGTGAAAGACAAGAAAAGACAATTAATTCCATATGGATTCTATGTAGGATATCATTTTGTGAAGGATGCCACATAGGTCAAGAAAGAAGCTAAAAATCAGGTGGAGTATATGTTTTACATTGGTATGTACAAGAAGCATGACCCCAAAAACTTAATGACTCAAAATGCTAATCAGGTGGTATCCCACTAGCCTTATGCACATGACAATTTTGAAGATGCGATCTTCATTGAAAATTCCCTAGATTGGGAAGAGATCCTAAGAAGGAAGGACAAACCAGACCTAACTCGATTTATGGCCATGCCTACAGATGAATAGTTAGAGTGGCTAGAGAAAACAATATGAGCTACTATACAAGAACAAAATGAAAATGCAGAACATGCAGCGAGGAAGGATGAAATACAAGGACTCTTAGCAGAAGCAGAAAGTATATTTCATGAGCACAAACATCAACCTGATGAGAAAGCATTAGGGCCACTGAAAATAACCCCAGTAATATATATGGGAGAAGGGAAAATAACACCCCCAAGGGACACTTCACTAGAGGGAAATGATGGACAACAAGATGTGGAGCAAGTGCAAGTAGGGAAACCAAAAACTGCAATTTTTCCAACACCATCTATCATAAGTGGAGTGGCCTGGGTGATTGTTGATCTAATTACGATTTATGATGATGACAGTGAGGATTTGGAAACCGCAATTCCCTTTGTCAATGAAGCAGTTTCAAAATTACTTGGCACTCAACTACCTCAAGGATTGCAACCCTTGGATGTGGAAATAGGGTTGGATACAACTAAAGTTAATACCACTCTCTTAGTTCAGGGTTCACAAAACCAAGTTGAAGGGGAAGGTGGTCAAAAGGACCAAAATGAGTCACAAGGCAAAGAGCAGGAGGAAGCTCCATGGAATGAAGATGAAGGTAATAGTGGAAGTACCATTTCGAAGGAAGAGGTACCGAATAAAGGAGAAGAGGAAGAAAACCTAGATGTTGAATAAGAACCTATAATTGACACAAGAGGAGGTGAAGATAGTGAAGAATAAGATCTTGATAAAGACTAGAGAAAACCATTATTGAGCCTCCATTTCCCTCGGAACCCAGAGGAGAAACACCTTTGTCATAAGCAATGACAAAGGATGTGCCTCTAAGCACCATGAACATCGATACAGGAATGGGAACAAAAAGTGGAGCAGGGTGGCTTACAACTGCACAATTTCAAGAGAGGGACATCAACAACCTGAGGGAAGGAACTGGCAAAGGTAAGGAACCAACTCTTGAATAGTTTCACACTCCAAGTATTATTAGCAATTCTCTCTCATGGGGTGACCAACCAATTCTAGAACCTATAGATGAAGTGATCGATATCCAGACTATAACTTATGACAAAAAAAAGAAAAGTGGTGGTAATAAGGACCGATAAGAAGAGGATGCTTACTATGGATAGTGTCGTGATGATTACTACAGAGGAAAACCTATTGGATTCCAGACAATCCAAGGTAAGAGAGTTATTGGGAGATGGAATGGCTATATCCAGTGCTACTAATGACAGGGAAAGAGAATATGTGTGGGAAGATGAGTCTATGAGAGAAGAACTTGTGCATCTCAGACATCATATTGAATATTATCAAGACACCACTCAAGAAGTTAGGTTCATAAGGGGTTATCTCAAAGAGATATACAACCAATTCAAATCGAAAAGGGAGGTTTTCATGACCCAGATTGTTGACTGTCAAGAGGCGACCTTGTTGGGCCTCATGGCACATAAGGACATCATAATATGGGATGAGGAAGCCTACAAGGTTCTGGCACAAATTGAATACATTCCAGAGATCCAGAAAGGCCGAGGATAGGAGGATCATGGCATCAGGATGCTCATAGATGAAATCTTGGCTAGGTTCCAAATGATAGCAGAGTGTTGGACGCAACTGGTGGTGGAACCATAGTAGAAAATGAAAGATATATGGGAAGAGTGTCTCAAGAACCGGGGCAAGATAAATCATAAAATGAGGGATATTCATCTCTCGGAGTTCGACATTTTCGATGACTTCACAGACTTGAATGACACAATCAAACAATTCCTAGAGCTCGATGAAAGATTTGAAGTTGATGCACTCGAAGTCAAAATCCTGGAAAGAGGAAAAATTAAGAGGCTCGTCGATGGGCCAATAGGAGCATCATGGATTCTGTAGCACTTAAGTTCCAAGGTAGATCGGTTCAAAAATTGGTTGATGGAAATGAAAGACAATCTCAGTGCACCATTGGAGCAACATTGATTTCCACACATACACACCTACGATAATATTTTATCTAAGTGGTATGAATATGACAGAGGAGATAACTGGAGACTACAAATAGTTTGCATGTGTTTAAGTCCTCTCTATTTTTTTTTTCTTTACTTTAAGTTATTGTTGAAACTATTTGCATGAGGCTATTTTTTTATATAAATAAGGACATCAACCTCGTTTTGAAGGGTCAATGGTTTTTGTAAGAAATGGAGAGTTAGATATAGAATTATTTTGAAGCTTAATATCGAAGCTCATGCAAAGCCGGAGACAATTTTTTTCCAAGCGATCGGTGGATTGCTCTGCAAACAGTTTTCTGCTACAAGCCCTTTAGTAAGATTGTGATTATGTTAAGTTACCTTGAATGATTGTGATTTTTAAATGAATGTTGGTTTAAATTCGATGGTGTTTTCTTTATATTGCATGTAGAAGTAAATGCAAAATTAGTTCCAATATTTAGTATACATGTGATTTGTGCTTAACTATTTCCCCCTTTCTCCTTCAAGTAATATTTTTTGATTGGTTAATGATAGTATTATATGCTATTATTGATTAGATGCATATATTGTTTGACATACCATTGACAGAGGGTTACCCTGTGTCCGGTTTTCTTCCAATTTAGTCATTTTAAGTTATTTCTATTTCCAACATGTTTGAATAGTAAAGAACAAAATCCCCAAAAAGAGATACATCGTTAGAGATGGAACTTTCAAAAACGACATTTAAATCTCATCGAAACTTGTTGGACTATCAATCTGGAGAATCATGCTACTTCAAATAGAGAAGAGTCTAATTGGACCTCGTTTCTGGGCGTGATTCCTATTATTGAGTCAAAGGGAATTTAGACCCCTCAACACCTTGCTAGTTGTAGTGGTAGTATTTTGATTTGCATCTAAAGCATTAGTCATTTTATGACTTTGATGACTAAACCCAATCATCTTAGAAGTGATGCCAAAATTGTCACTGATAGCACTATAGGAATCCATCACAAGTATTGTTGTGATGGTACTGAGCACCCCCAAACTAGCCATTGCAATTCCATATATTGCAACTAGACTGAAACTCACAAATATGACCACTACAATAGCAAAGATTGGAATAATTACATATAGTAACAAATGACTCTTCTATTATCTATCAATGCCTTCATTACATCATGATGTTGGTTTCTTTAATGGAGATATTGGAGATATGTAAAATAAATTATATTTTTTCATCCATCTCTTTTAATATAACATGGAATATATTGTAAATTTAAGACATGACATAAATTATGATAACTTTATTGACATAAAACCAAACTCAATCACCATGCTTAGTAGTTTTCTTACATGTGCCAGTTTATTCACTATAAAACAAGATCAACAAATCCATAGTTTTTAATAAAAAAATGGCTATGAATCTAATGTTGTGGGCAATGGGCTTGTAGACATGTATGTCCAATGTGGAAATATAAACATTGCTCAACGAGTGTTTGAAAAAATGTCTACATGAAATGTTGTGTCATGCACGGTAATCATTTTTTTTGTTCTTCCTAGAATAACCACCCTCATGAAGCCTCAACATTCTTCTAAGAAATCACAAACCCAATCTTGATATATTGTGCGAAGCTAACTATAAGCTTGGGAAATAAGAAGAATTCATTGCAATATAAAAAAGGTCGTTGTCTATGAATAGGTGTGAAATGAGTTCAAAGCTTGTGTGAAATGGGTTCTAAGAATTCATTGCAATATAGAAAAGGTCTTTGTCTCTGAATAGGTGTGAAATGGGTTCTAAGCCAGCTTTGAGAAATTTGTAGAGAATATACAACATCGGGATACTTATTTTAAGTTGGGCCAGCTTCAGAATGATTTGAAATCTTACTATGAAGCTTCATAATTCAAAAGCAGACCCTATGAGTGTGAATATTATTTCTTCTCATGCCTAGATGAGAATAAACAGTGTTGAAATAAATACGTCTATTTTAGGGTGAACTATTTCTAACTAGAGATAATTCATTTTATGCTATAAATGTTCGTAGGTTGATTCTGTAACAACTGGCATTCACATTCCCATATCACAGGAAAACACATTGGTTGAGTGGACATGCATAGGTCATCAGGCTTTTTATTGGAAAGTGAAAATTTTAATCACTTCCATGAAAACTTCAATGCAAAATTCATATAATATTTTGAGAGTCAGATTATGAAAATCCAATAAAATGATTTTTTTTGTTATTGGTATGAAATTTCAAGGTTTTAGATGTAACATATGGAAGCACAGCTCATTTTGAAGAGTGTATACTCATTAAGAATTGCCAACCTGAAGTTCTGAACATTTATCAGCAAGTTTGACAAAAACGTATTCTAACAATTTGAAGATAGCAAATAATATCACACATAAATAGGGAATTTAAGTGAAGAACCACTCACGCAACCCCTCCAATCTCCTCCAGATCCAGATTGGAGAATCTCAAGGCTATTTTTTTAATGCATTAGGAGTTGAAACTAGCATTCTCCAGTTTAAAGTTCAGTTTTAAAATTGAGACAGTTCTATCCACCAATCCAAACATAACCAAGTTATCAACAATACATGACACAGCAATGTATTGTTTACATCATTTCTTACAATAACATTACACTCCTTTTTTACAGTACACAATATAGACCACCTCTAGTGGGCATATTATCTTTGCAAAATGGAGTCGACTTAGGGTGAATTATATAAAATCTGAAACTTTGACACCACCTTGTCTGCAAAATTGACTTGTCACTCTCTAGCTACCATCAAATTCCTCATTTGTAATGGAAATTGTGTTTGTATCTATTTATCACGAGTGGCGTTGGTACACTTCAAAACATAGGTTTTATGCTGATTATCATCTAATAAAACAATGAATGAGAAGATGGAGAAATCATTTCTCTCTCTCCTTCAACTACAATAGCCCAGTTCTTCTCACTGTCTTTTTCATGTAATTTACTTTCTTGATCCATGTCACCATCTCTAGATATTAACTAGAAAATTCCATCTCCTTTAATCTCTCCATTTCCATGGAAACCAGCACATGGCAGTACATTGTGGCTGCATCCTTAATATATTTCCAATATACAACTACTTATGACTATTAAATTATTAATACATATTAATGGATTTTAAAGTTTCCTGGGTGCAGAATTACATGAACAGGCTTTTTGCTGATTTCCTTTAACCAATTCCAAGGCCATTAACTCATCCCATGGAACATCCCATTGTATTTTGTGAGGCCTTGTAAGTGTCTTGTTCGATGATGATCACTGAAAACACAGGATCAATCATTTTATAAAGGCCAAAATTCTATAAAGAGTTACTCAGTTAAACAACCAATATGTAAAAGGACAAGCTCCATATTCTAACTTGGACCATTAAGACACGCCTATTTGTGATCAACAAAATCAAACAATGAGGCACATCAAAGTGCTGCACATAAAAATCTGACCATGTAAACTTTGAAGGTTCTTTGAAAATCTCTGTGCATCCAAAATGTCCACTTGCTTCTGCAAGGTGAAGTACCCATCTCCAAAGTCGAAAAAATCCTCAATATTCCCATCTTAAAACATTACTTCTGTAGTTTAGTTAGTGAATGATAGCTAACAATGTGTAGATACCAACAAATCAGTACATCCAGTTCTCAAAATACCTTCACCATGAGTGTTTGTAGGACATGCTAACTCCCAAAATAATGCATAAAGCATAGGAAAAAGAGGGAGCAAAGAACAATAGTTTGACAGTTATTAGCTATAAATAAAAAAATAAGATAAGATAAATATATTAATTTCCAATGAATGACAAAAAAAAAGGTACGTCGATGTGATTGAAGAAAAAACTACATTTAGAAATAAACACCTGCACGAATACCTAATGTTACTCCAAAAGCATAAAGTAATAGAAGCTCATAGTTATAGATGAACACTATGTTGAAATGATATGGAATTGTTGCATAAAGTAATAGAAGTTCATAGTTATAGATGAACACTAAGTTGAAATGATATGGAATTGTTTATTTATTTATTTTTAAGGTGGCACCAAAGCTGGGCGAAAGGCCCCTAGGGAGACCATTTAGGTCCACCCCATACGACCGTAATTGTAACATTGTGATGAATTTTTTAGTGCCTATTTTCGGCCCCATTAATGGGTGGAAATAATTTTTCAAAGTGGGTTTCTAGATGGTAACTAATCTACTTACTCTTTCTCTGCTTAACTTCATAATCGACCACCCATTTTAAGGATACAAAATGAATTTGATTTCTTATTCAAACAATATATTCTACAATTTTTTAGCCATAAATGATAAGAGAAATTGAAACAATGAAATAATTTCATCTCAAAAAAGTTAAAAACTAACAAGTTTCTTATGACCAACATTAAGTTAGAAAGAAGAAAATTTAGACACCGATAATTTTCCTCATCTTTTTCCTTTTTATACTAGACCACTACATATTAGAAAAGAGTATCTATAGCATCTCACTCAACCCTACTAGTTGTGCGGGATGGGATTAAATGTCCATATTTCCTGCTAAATACTTTCCATAGTGAGTATACCTCCAAACCCCATTTACGAACCTCTTGGTTCATGACTCCAGAAAAAAATCCCTCTGGCTCTTGATTCAAATTTGTAGCTAGGGTTTCACTATGAGCATGGAATGAGGGAAAATGTGGAAAAAATGAGGTGGATTTGGAAGGGGATTTAGTTTTTATATTTCGTGTCCCCCCCATCAATACCTATATTAGTCCTTAATATTAAACTCCCCCCTCCACCCTTGAATACAACTCAATGTGTTGCCTTAGGTTTTGGCACCTTTTTTAACCCCTTTTATGAATGGACATGTTAATGTATTGTCTACTTAGTGAAGTCCCCGTGGAAAAACACTACTCAAGCCATTGATATTTATGTTGGTTATAAAGATTTCACGTGACAAATCTTGTCGTTGATTCAATTATTCTTGCAATTATACATTTTAAATCTATCACCAAACTTGTATCAATGATTCACACGCTTATACATTTTAAATTTGTCACCGAACTTGTATCAATGTGGTTCAATATCCAAGATTATGCACATCATGTGATAAGTTGTACTGTCATTAATAAAAAAATTCATATAATAGTTAGCAAAGCTTCCAAAATGAATGTTTAATGCAAGTTTTTGTGCCATTGTGTAGAATTTTGGCAAGGGAGAAAGCATCACTAGATCAACAATGCTTTGTTTGGAAAAAATTTAAGCCTTTCCCTCAATGCTTCTTATTTGTAACTTTTTTCACCACTTACATGTGAAGATCAAGCTCAAGTGAAGGAAACAAAAGGGATAATTTCAAACATGGTAGAGGACAATACAAATATGCAAGTTGCAAAAAGGGCATTTAAGGCAAGGTTGTACAATCAACAAAGGAGAGAAAGGCTTAGTAATATTCATCATAGATGACCAAATGAAGGAAGATAGAAAAATATGGTCTCCAAGAATGCACAAGTCCCAAGGAAAAGAGGAGAGTAAACCTTCACTGTGCAAGCCACCAAAATATAATGTATGAAGCAAACTAGTACTTAAAGCCATGTTTGCCTTGCAAGCATGAAAATATAGTCCTTTAGTTACAAGTGCAATGGATGGAAAATAATTGTAATTTTAAATATTTCTATTAAAAGAATATCCTCATCATCTATTTTTAAGATGAGGACAAAACCATGTAAGGCTAAAGAACCAAAGAGCTATGGAAATCCAAGAGTCACTTAGAAGGTCAAGTGTCACCCTATTTTGTATAAAGAGACCTCTTGCATTCATTTGTAGGGGTCATTTTCTTTGCATTGTCAGCTATCTTTATATCTAAACAAAGAGGCCATTGTTAGCCATGTTTCTTATACTTTTATAGATCTAGACTTGATTGTGAACTATTCCCTTGTCTCGTAGCTCTCTTGGTGATTGTGAACTATTCCCTTGTCTCGTAGCTCTCTTGGTGCTTGTGAGTTTTAACATTGCATCATGCAGACTACTCTCTTGCTACTTTGTTTATTTCCCACTTATCTATTGATTTCTAACATTAGACATAAAGTAGGGAGTCTCTTGGTGGTTTGTGGACTATTCCTAGTCAATCCAAGCCTCTAATTTTGTATATATTTTATCTAGTACACTATTGTTCCTAACATTATATGCTTGATCAAATTTCATTTTAGGTTGTTGGTTTTATCATTGAGAATTGTTCCTAGTCATCAAGTCCTTTTAGATTTATGAGGAAGACAAGATGATCCAGATTTAGGAGCGGAACGAACTGATTAACAGACTGAATACAATAAACAAAGAGATATGAAGAATAACACAAATATCTAGTGAATAATATCTTCTATTGAATAATGCAATGGGTTGAAACTGTAAAACTGTAGAACTGAAACACTTGCTCGAATGGTGGTAGCTATCTATGAGAAGAGATGTGGCTACTACGCACATCCGTCTGAGAAGAATGGATTACAATGAGGCTCCAGAGGCCTTTTTGATATTACTCTTGAATGCCAAAATCCTAGACATCCAAAAACCTAACCCTAGAAGGTGAAACGCCAAAAGTCATGTGGGTCCCTATGGGTAAGTTGGTGTAAGTTGATACCTCAATTCCCAGGGTCGTAACTTTTGTATAGGACCTCCATTTTAGGCACGTGATAGCCCATTGGAAAGGTCTTTCAGAGAACTACACATTATGTCGTCAAACTTTGAATCCATCTACAATTTGACTGTGGTGAGCCAAAAAAACAATGTTTAGGGCCCCAAAATGACCCTGGAAGTACAACAAGATGTGTTGACATGAAAACGTACAAAATAAGCCAGTTGGATTAGGCGAGAGGCCACCAGTATCCACCTGGAGGATGCGTGGGGCTTCATACAACCCTAGAAGTGTAGAACCCACAATTACAAGAAGTACAGAAGAACATGATGAACAAAAACGGACAAGAGGATCTAGTTGGAATAGGTGGGTGGCCACCAATATCCACCTGGATCAATCTTCCCCCCTTAGGAAGAAATGGTCTCCATTGCATTGAGTTCCCCCATCAAGTGAGGAAACTTCTGCTGGATTTGGCCCCGGGTGAGCCACTTTCCTTGGTGTAGGTGTTTCCCTGCCTTGACAACTCGATAAAGTTGGATATTTTGTTGGTGAGTGCCCTTGATCTGTGTGTCCACTATCTGATCAGTGGATGCTTGTTTAATGTAGGGTTGAGATTTTTTGGTGTCATCTGTTATGTGATCTCTAAGGTGTCCAATAATGGGGGGAAATATGGCCGAAGGAGGTCCACATTGAACATTGGATGCAGGCCAAGGAAGGGTGGAGTGTTGAGCTCAAAATCATATCTACCCATAGCCTTGGTGATAGTGTAAGGCCCATAACGAAGTGGGTGAAGCTTCCGATGGGGCCCCGTGAGACGCTCCTTCTGCAAATGTAACCAAACTTTGTCACCAACCTGAAACTAGTGTGGTACCATGTGTTGATCATGGTGTTGCTTGTACTTAGCATTGGATTTCTGCAAAATCTCCTGGATCTGTTGGTGGATGTGTTGAATCTGCTCAATGAATCTGGTGACTTTGTCGATCGCAGACTGATCATGGGAAGAGTTTGTCTGTGTGATGGCAAGAGGAAGTGCAACATCAATGGGTCCCAAGGGTTGGAATCCTAGACCCACTTGAAATGGGCTATGGTCGATGGAGCTATGGAGAGCCATGTTGTAACTGTGTTGAACATAGGGGAGACTCTCGTCCCATGTACATGGATGCTTAGAATTGTACATGCGCGGGATGTGCACAATCATCTGATTGACGACCTATGTTTGGTCATCAGTTTGGGGGTGGAAAGTAGTGGATTTTGTGAGCTTGGTGTCCAATAGAGATCAGAGACTCGACCAAAATGTGCTAAGGAACCTATTGTCCCGGTTGGAGATGATGGTCTGTGCTATTGCAAAGTGGACCCACATTTGTTCGAAGAAGAGCTTGGCAGTATCTTCCATTGTGATATTCTTATTGCAGGCTATGAGGATGGTCATCTTCAAAAACTAATCAACAACCACAAATACGCAGTCATTTCCTTGCTTGGTGGATGAAAATCCAGACATGTAATCCATTGAGATGGATTCCCAAGGCTTTTAGGGAATAGGAAGAGGGGTGTATAAGCCTTGCTTCTTGATGGTTGGCTTGGAAATGGCACATGCAGTGTAAGATCTGATATACTTGTTGACGTCATGTCAAAGTTTTCACCAATGAAAATGTTTATGGAGAACGACCACAATTTTCTCCACGCCAAAATGTCCTACCACTCGAGTGTAGTGGGCTTCCCATATCAACTTTGAATGCCCGCTTGTAGGAACACAGAGATGGCCCAAGTGGCATAAGAGTTCATCCTGAATGTGAAAACCGATGACAGTTGTGCCTGTACCCAAGAACTGATAGGTGGTGGTGAAGTCTGGATCTTGTTGATAAAGTTGGGGCCACTCAGATGCTTAATGTCCACAGGAATGGAGCATAGTGGTGAGTGCAGCCATAGGAGGCTGACTGAGGCAGTCAATGACACGATTGGAGATACATGTCTTATACTTGATGTGGAGATGGAACTGTTGTAGGTAGGTGGACCACTTCTGATGGTGATTGTTATGCAATTTCCCCTATGTCTGTATGAACTGCAGAGGCTTGTGAGTGGTGTGTATGATCGTCTCTTTTGCCAGAATGTAATGTTTCCATTGACGAAAGGCTTGTACAATGGAATACATTTCTTTGTCATAAGTGGGGTATTTCCAAATAGTATCGGAGAGTGTCTCACTATGGTATGCCACTAGATGCCCTTGCCGAGTGAGAACTGTGCCCACAACATAGTCAGATGCATCGGTCTCAATCTCAAATGGTTGTTGCAGATTGAGAAAGGAGAGTAATGGAGCTGAGCACAATCGATGCTTCAAATCATTGAATTCTCATTCTTTCTCCTTCCCCCACACGAACTTGGTCGTACCACCGCCCTTTTTTCCCCTGGTTGAAGGCCCATGCAATATGGGAGAATCCCAACATGAACTGTTGGTAGAAGTTGGCTAGTCCCAAGAAGATTCAAAGCTCGGTCAGTGTGGTCGGGGTTGGCCAGTCACGGATGACTTGGATCTTAGCTGGATCAACATGTACCCCATGCTCATCAAAAATGTAGTCCAAGTATTGGACCATGTTCATGCCAAAAGATCATTTTTCCAAGTTGGAATATAGCTTGTGATGTCACAGAATGCTGAAAACATGTTGAATATGTCACATGTGATCCTCCCATGTTCTGAAGAAGATGAGGATGTCATCCAAATATACTACCACAAAGGAGTTGGTGAAGGGTCTCAATACATCATCCATCAACCTCATGAAAGTGGTTGGTGCATTTGTTAAGCCAAAGGGCATGACTAGCCATTCAAAGAGACCTTCTTTAGATTTGAAGGTTGTCTTCCATACATCAGTCGGTTCGATGGGAATCTAGTGGTAGCTAGACTTTAGGTCAATATTCCTAAAGAAATTTTCCCTCTTTAGTTGGTCAAGAAGGTCATCAATCCTGGGAATGGGGTATCGGTTCTTGACTGTGATTTTGTTTAAGGCTCTGTAATCAATGCAGAGTCACCATTTCCCGTCTTTCTTTTGCACTAGTACAATCGGGCTTCCGCAAGGGGAGGAGTTGGGTCTGATGTGCCCCTTTTGAATAATCTCTTGGATCTTTCGCCTGATTTCGTCATTTTCCATCAGTGAGTGGCGATAGACTGGTCCATTAGGTAGAGGTGCATCGGGGTCAGATCAATTGGATGCTTGACTTGGCAGTGTGTCGGTACCCCTATAGGTGAGTAAAAGATGTCTATGTATTCTTCCATGATCCTGCCCACTTGCCTCTGTTGCAAAGAGAGGCTCTGTGTAGAGGCCATGGATGTGGCAACGACCTTCTGCTTACTGTGAGCATGGATCACAAAGAAGACGAACTTCCCAGTCTATGAGATGACCTTACTGCATTTCTTATCAGAGATTAAAGAAATAGCAGTAGGTGGCACTACCTCTGGTATCCTATACAATTTTCTACCCAAAGTAACAATAATACTATGAGGTCTATACTCATACAAGCATGATGCTTCCACAAATATGGTTGTCCTAAAATAACATCACAAACTTCAAGGGGAGAAATATCACACTATACCTCATCTTTGAAAGGCTTGATGTTGTAGGGCAGACGACACTGTTGGCTGACACAAAGATCTCTTCCTTGGCGAAGCCAACCGATGGTGTAGGGATGCCAGTGTAGTGTCATTGGCAGGTCCAGCCATTTGATGACCTCTGTTGAAATCAGGTTCTTCTGACTCCCGCTATTGACAATGAAATGAAGCAGATCCCCCTTTGTGAATGTTTTATGCTGATATTATAGTTCTTTGCATTTCATAAGATAAGAGCATAATATGAACAAGATCACTGAGAAATACACATCCACAATAGACACAACATTTATCCTGGGAAACCCTCTAGGGGAAGAAAACCCAGCAAAACT
>ML780165.1:1057251-1079469 GCA_009831015.1 Picea engelmannii | reverse complement strand
ATACAATTACCGACTTGATTAATCCTCAATGGGGATTAATCTAATAATAAAAATAATAATAATGACATGATTAATCCACAATGGGGATTTAATCCAATAACAAAATAATAAGAATGATCTTCGCAGTTACATTATTTCAACACCCTTTACCCACATCTACGAGTGAAAGAGGCATTCTCCTTCCTTTGGTTCGTCTGGTTCTCTTGGTCAGACATTGGTGGTAGCGATAGTGGCACTAGGTTCAACGTCGATAATCTGCTTCCCTCCTTTTGGATTTGATTCAGAATCAGAATTGGCCTCTGACTCAGAAGCCTTCAATTCGGCCATGAGTGACTGCTTGGAGCAACATTCTTCGGTGTTGTGCCAAGGGCGTTTATGGTACTCACACCATTTTTCTGTGTCCTTCTTCGTCTTCTCATTGCCCTTCTTTTGTTGTGGATTGCACTGGTTGTGTTGAGGGTGGCCATCTCGACTTGGTCCCTTGTTGTGTGGGTTGGGGACCCCTTTTACATGCTTCGGCTATGAGGGGTTTGCAGATCCAAACTCTTGCCTTTTCTGCTTAAATTTTTGCTTGATCTTGATCGCGTATCTATAATTCGTGTCCAATGAGGCGATGTCTAGAAACTCCATTTATGTTTGAATGTATCTATGAAAACAACCGCAATATTTGAGCACTAGATGACTCTTAGAGTCTTTGATACCCAATTTGGCGCACAGAGTATGGAAAATATTGGTGAAATTTGGTACTGTCTGGTCCCTTTCTTGATGTAGGGTGGTCCATCTGGTGTATTGGTCCTCGTAGCTTCCAACAGGGTAGTATTGTTCTTTGATGGCATCCCGAAAGGAATCCCATGTAGAGGCCACCACAAATATTGCAGATTCCTCTACTGCCCTTTGCTCTGAGTAAGTATCCCACCAATCTTTAACATGGGGAACGACCTTGAGGAGTGAAAAAGTGATCTTTTCCCTATTGGAAAAATTGTGGACCGAAAAAATACCCTTCGAGAAGATTCAACCATTTATCTACAACATATGCATCTATCTCCTTCAAATAAGGGAATATCAAAATTTACATGTACCTTGAAGGGGGTTGCATGGCCGCTTAATGAAGATGCTTCTCTTGTGGGATTTCGTCGAAGGATCTGCGCGAAGTTGTCCATCATTTCGTTCCTTTGTCGCTCGAGGGATTCCTCGAGCAACATTTTAATAGGATCTCTTGTTCCGTCATCTTTCTTATCATCCCCTATGGGTTGTTTTCAGGCTTGGCACGACCGATCTTGCAACGACTTGATTGGTTTGAGTCCCAACTTCTTGTACCCAGATCTTGTCGGGGACATGCACGAAGAAAAATAAATGAAGAGCAGACTACTCTAATACCACTGATCGAGATTTAGGAGAGGAACGAACTGATTAACAGACTGAATATAATAAACACTGAGATATGAAGAATAACACATATATCTAGTGAACAATATCTTCTATTGAATAATGAAATAGGTTGAAACTGTAAAACTGCAAAACTGAAACACTTGCTTGAATGGTGGTAATTATCTCTGAGAAGAGATGTGGCTGCTACGTGCATCCATCTGAGCAAAATGGATTACAATGAGGCTCCAGAGGCCTTTTTGATATTACTCATGAATGCCAAAACCCTAGATATCCAAAAACCTAACCCTAGAAGGTGAAACGCCAAAATTCTTGTGGGCCCCTATGGGTAAGTTGGTGTAAGTTGGTACCTCAACTTCCCAGGGTCATAACTTTTGCATACGACCTCCGTTTAAGGTGCATGATAGCCCGTTGGAAAGGTCTTTCAGAGAGATACACATTCCACCATCAAACTTTGACTTTGTCTACATTTTGACTGTGGGGAGCCAAAAAAAACGTTTAGGGCCCCAAAACGACCCTAGAAGTACAACAAGATGTGCTAAGATGAAAACATACAAAATAATCTAGTTGGATTAGGCGAGAGGTCGCCAATATCCACCTAGAGGATGTGTGGGGATTCAGATAGCCCCAGAAGTGTAGAACCCACAATTACAAGAAGTACAGAAGAACGTGCTAAACAAAAATGGACAAGAGTAGCCAGTTGGAATAGGTGGGTGGCCACCAATATCCACTTGGATCACAAGGGGTAATTTAGCTAGTAGAGTATTCTTCCTAACATTATATTCTTGACTGGGTTTCATTTTAGGTTGTTGTCTTTATCACTAAGAATTGTTCCTAGCCATCAAGTCCTTTCAGATTCATGAGGAAGATGAGGGGGTTGGCATGAGCTCATTTCGAATCACAATGGTGGATTATTTCCCTTGTTCTTAGTTATATTATTGGCCTCAGTTTCCACTCCTACAAGATTAGTTAGATTACATTTCATATTTCATTTTGCATTGCATGGTAGATTCATTTCATATTCACACCTAGATTACAACAGTCAAGCCATAACTAGAGGGTTCACCATTTTCAATGGAGGAAAGTCTAATTAGACCCTTTCACCAGGTGAACTTAGAAATTTCCCAAGGAACAATTCCCCATGTCAATAGGAGGGTATCACACTATCTCATCAATGGCTAGTATAAGCAAGAACTTGCAAATAATAGATGGGCTTCCAGTAGCACATTATGATATCAACAAGGATGCCACAGTAGATCTATAGTTGCACCGAGTATGGTGGATCCCTAGGAAATGGTGCACCCTCCACATCGGAGTCTCGTTCCTTCAAGGATGTGGTGAAGACCAATCCATCCTCCTCCATGAATGCAAACAATCCTCTCATTCATGCCTTCATAGTAGAAAAACCATAGGATCTCCTAGTTTTGGAAGTGCTAAAAGTGCAGATTTATGTGTACAACATATTGTATCCAACACATACCTTAATATTTCATGCTAATGGGTTTTGATCATCTGCAATAACACTTCATGGGTGGATGGATCATACATGGACCCTGAATTATGAGATACACCTCTACTTCAAAGGTTATTTTGCTTCCTATTTTAAAACCCTACAAGATCGTCCAAAATATGTAGAAGAAGGGTCGTAGTTTTGGGGTAAGGAACATTAGCTTATTTGTTGTCTGGAATGGAACTCCTCTTGATGTGTTAGTTGGAAGCCATGGGTTGGACATAAACGTTGGGTTCTTTGATTGTATTGAATGTAGTGTGCATGGCCTTGCCTAGCTCATTCAAAGTGTCGTTTCGATTCTATGTTGTTGCTCAAAAGGCCTAATCATGAGTAGATCGAGTTGGTAATGGCCATCAAGTTATGGGTATTCATTGTATGGCTCTCACATACATTTCCATAGTCAATCTATTGGTTTCCAAGTCGATATAGCTCCTTCCTAAAGCATGATGATTGGACAATCAATTGTTTGTTGGGAAACAATGACCCAAACTTTTAATGAATATCTGGAATTGTAAGATTAAGTCTTGAGTATAATGGTTATGATGAAGCCATTATGATGCCCATGATTTGAGTTGATATTTACATTGGTTTGAAAATCCCTCCAAAAATATATTTACATTGTTTTTGTACTTTAAAATTATTAGTATGTTACAACCTTTGTTTACTTGGCCCACACCGAAAATATCATTGCTCATCCAAATAATGTTGAGCGTTGGAATCCTCCATTAACTTCGCATGCCGTACCTTCAAAATGGAAATGGTACCTCTTTGTTATAAATGCTCTGAGCGTGCCAAGTCACCTCCTAAACGATGTCACAATATCCAACCCACTCTTGAAAATTATTGATACCTCACCTGGTCTGACCACAAGAAAGGAAGATGGTGATGATTCACTTGAAGCTTTGTGATGGTTTTATGTACTCATTTCAAAATTGTTAACCATTTAACCTTTATTTTGACACGTCATTCATGTTATATTTTGAGCACAAATCGATATTATCTCATGATGGCATTTTGGTTCTATGGTTTTTTTATTTTAATACTTTTTAATAATAAAGTATATTTTATAATAATTCATATTGATAAAATAAAATAAAATGAATTAGTATTTAATTTTATGTATAAGATTAAAGTTATATGTATTTTCATATACGATATTTAAAATATACTTTTCGCAATTACAATATGAATATTAACTTTTTTGCAAAAATTATTTAGGTTTAAATTGTTTTTTATTTAAAAATTTTAAAGTATACTTTTAGCAATTACAATATGAATATTGACTTTTTTTTCTAAAAATATTTAGGTTTAAATTGTTTTTTATTTAAAATTATTTTTGAGTGGTTAAAAATTGTTTTTCTAAGATATAAGATAATATGTAACTCATAGAAATTTATTTTTTTTTATAGATTATTAACAAGTAATTTTAATTAACATGATTTTTTTTAAATAACAATAATGAATCAACCCACATTCATATATATAATAACTAATAATAAGTCTTCTCACTATTGATTATTTACGAAATTAAAATAATTTATAATAACTAATAATAAATCTTATAATAAATATTCTCACTATTGATGGTCTATTAAATGGTCTACTTAATTAAAATAATTTATAATAATTAATAATAAGTCTTCTCACTATTGGTTATCTACTAAATTAAAATAGTTTATAATAACTAATAATAAGTCTTATAATAAATATTCTCACTAAGTCTTATAATTTCATTGCACAATTGCAAGGTAGTATTCTCATGGGAGGAACAAGAGCCGAAGGATAATTTGAATTTTTTTGGAAGGCGGTCGAATCATGGAAGTTTTGTTGCTTAGGTTAGGTAGACCATCGACTACAACTAAGTATTTACTCTGACCATCGTTTTTTGCCTTCCCCACTTAGCTTAGTTTTATTTTTATTTAGCTCTGTTTGGTTTCAGTTATGGTCTTTGTCTATTGAGAGTTAGTTGAGCCTGGGCCCGTATTTGTCTTTTCTTGCTGCAACTTTACTCAGGATATTTAATGCCAACCGATTATTTAACCTATATCCAAACTCTTCCGTTTTTTGCTATCTTTGGAAATTGGTCCGGTGGAACTCAGCGGTCAGTGTGATCTAGGTGTCCTGTTTTTGTTAGTTTTACTTTACCGCTCCCTTTAAGCCTTCTGACAGTTTACCTATGGGCCCCCCTGAAATGATTGGAGGGAAGGGCATAAATTTAATTCCTCCATCCTTTCCAAAGGTTACTTCGCAATTTCCCCATCCTTCGGCTTTAAATGACATAATTTTTTCACTTGATCCTCCTTTGCATCGGGATAACTTAACTTTTATTCCTCATCCCTTACGCTCACCGGCTTGTGTCACTACTCCTCCCTGTTGGAACTCGGTGTCGGCGGAGCGAGCTTTCTCACAGTGTCAAGAGGTTGTAGGCGTTCCGACCCAAAGTACAGTTCAGGTGTTCCCCAAACCTTCTAGTAGAAGGCGAAAGATCTGGAAACCTAACAGGGATCCTAGAATATTGATGATGGGGTCAAATATCGGTTTAAAAGAAACCTGTAATTTGGTGTTGTGTGGGCTAGTAGGTCGATTCTCCTATCACTACCTTTTGCAGGAACCCATCCAGGAGTGGATGGAAAAGACTTGGAGCCCTATTATCGGCTACACTCCTTTGCTTACTTTTCTGGAAAAAGGATGGCTAGGCTTCTTGTGCAGAATGCCTGAGGATTCATAAACTCTGTTATCTTCCCGGTGGACTTTTGGGGCGAGTAGTATAATGATGAAAAGGTGGCGTTTATCTTTTGACCCAAATAGCGAATACTTCTCTAAACGCCACCTCTGGGTATTATTACCTGGACTTCCCCTCCAATTCTGGAATGAAGGGGCTTTACGAGCCATTGGAGACTCCTTAAGTACTTTCATCTCTGTGGACAAAACGACTCTCATTTCAGTCGACAAGAAAGTGGGTCGTGTTTTGGTGGAGGTCGATATTCACGGAGGTTTACTAGAATCCTTTAAGATCTGGTGGCGTGACCGAAGGAAAATTCAGATTTTAGACTACATGGGGATACCATTTAGGTGTAATAGATGTCACTGCACTGGTCATTTGAGAAGGGACTGTGAAGGCCAAAATTTTTCGGAGGAACCTGGTGAAGAGCTGGAAAACTGGAATATTCCGGACAACACTTTGGAGGCAGATCTTTTTGGGGTGGTAGACACTGGCTTTCAGAAGGATTCTAGGCATCTGGAAGATCTTCGGGAAACTTTCTCGAGTAAGTTACAATACTATTGCCCTTCCCTATATCATTCTTTATCTCTATGGGAAAGGGACTTACTGGATAAGTCTTCGGGGTTTGACTATACGACTAGAAATACAATCCACCTTTCGAACTCTGCCAAAGGTGATGATAAAGTCATCTTCTCCGTTAAAACCCTGAAACATGGGGACTGAGGAATGCATGGGACATGCTGAGGTTTTAGAGACAGCTGCCAGTAGGTCATCTCCCTCTTTTAATCTGTCGTTAGGAATGTCAACCTTGGCCTCTCCTCGCACTTCTCAGTCGATTTCTTCGTCCCCAACTCTATTAATCTACGAAGCTAATCTATATGTTTGTAGGGAGTCATAAATTGATGATGATGCCCTTCTGGGTGCTTTCGACAATCTTATTCCACCTAATGGGGATTTTGGGCCGCACATCCCTATACCAGTTTTCCATGGGAAAGAAATTGTATCTGAAATCCTGAAAGGGGAACATGCTTCCTCATCTAAACATAAGGCTGATGGAAAGGGAAAGGAGTTTGCATGATCCCATGGTATTGGTGTTGAGATATCACCCATAAAAACCAGAAGCTCGCGAAAAAAATTGGAAGGGGGTTTAACTCTCTCTGAAGGCAAAAACTCTTCCACTGCTGATAGTGGGGCACTTAGAGTGTTGAAGGCCCTAGCAAGGGAAAAATAATGATTTTATTCTCCTTAAATATTCGAGGGATAGGGGGATCCCTTAAATCTGTCGCGTTCCAACGAGTGTTGGATGATGTTCGTCCAGATATAATTTTCTTACAGGAAACTCTTGTGGAGGATTGCAAGGCTAGATCTTTTTTACAAGTTTTTCGACCGACTTGGGTCGCGTGTGCAGTCAGTTCGCTAGGTACTTCAGGGGTTTTGTTAGTGGCATGGGACCCTAACTCCTATAACTTACTTCCTTCACTGACTTGCGGGGGTATTCTATTGACTAGAAGTTGTTTATCTACTCATTATTGTTTCTCACTTCTCAATATGTATGGGCCCTGCACAGAAAAACGAGCTTTTTGGGATAAGTTGGCGGGCAATGGTATTCTTGAAGCAGGAAACTTAATTATTGCGGGTGACTTAAATATTACTCTTTCAGTTGAAGAGGTTTGGGGAAGTTATAATTTCTTGGTATCTTTGGTAGATCATCTCAAAGAACTATTTCAGTCAAAGAAGTTAGTGGATATTTGCCCAGATCGCTTGGTTCCTACTTGGAGGAATGGATGACAGGGACCCTTGGCTATCGCTAAAAGATTGGATAGGGTTCTTTTATCCGATAGTGTTTTAACCACAAAGGACTTTTACCAGTCATGGGTGGTCTATCCGTATATATCAGATCATGCACATGTCATTTTTCAGATGGATCTAGTTCCTGTTAGCAAGAATTATCCCTTCAAATTCAATCCTTCATGGCTGATGGATCCTAAGTTTTCATCTTTGGTTAATAAAGTTTGGAAGGTGTTAGCGATATTTCTTGTCTTAGGATTAGGCGTACCCAGGAAGGAGAAATCGATGGTCAGGGTCTTCCATAAAAGATCGACTAAATCCCGTCAGCCGTTAGATCTCAAGGAGTTGCGTAAGGTTTAAGCCCTAGTGTGCAGAGGAGGAGTCTCGGGGGAGGTCATCGAGATATTGGAGCATCGGAGTATCGGAGATCCCGTGCACAAGGAGTTCGTGTATTTTAAAACCGCGAACCCCGAAACTCCGATGGGGAGTTGGACTGCGGTCACATGGAGCGATGGTCACATTGACCAGGAGTTATAGCCAACAGGGGAAAACGCACAAAGGAGCGCATCGGGGATCGGTATATCGCGAGTCCTGAGGACTTGCACATTTCAACATCAAAAAGTCTGAAACCCCGACAACGGAGTATAAGGCTACGGTCTTATAGGGAGGCGGTCACGTGGACCAGGCACAGCCAAAGGGCTAAGGCCGAGGCGCAACTGGGATCGGAGGATCGGGATTCCTAAGGACATGTGCGCATTGACATTGCAAATGCCGAAACCCCGATAGGAGTCAGGGATCACCACGACTAGGAGCAGAGGCCGAGAGGAAAGCCAGAAGGACCTGTGGATCGGGTTTGCACAGTGATTCCCGAAAGGAATCTAAAGAGTCGTTTTGGCTCAGAAGAGGGGATTTAAAACGATCCTGAGAGTAGGAAGGCACGGTGATGTCCCAGGTACCGATTCGATGTGGGCTAAATCCCAGTAGCTGCCAGGAATGAACGAAGAAAAGAAAGGGTGGTTGAGGCCTCGCCTCAATCATTAATTGCAAGGCATGGAGGGTCTGACCAACAGTCTGCTCAGGAGGGTCCTGTGTACCCATTCTTCCAGAGAAGCCAAGCCCGATTTCGCGACCAACTGGAGGAGGTCTACACACGCTAGCTCGAAATTTAAATGGCTCAGCTACTCCCCTTACTGGAGCCATGCGCAGTTAAGATGGCGTCTGTCATGGGCACACGATCGTCATGAGTCCGCATGGGCAGACTGTCAGAAGCCATGTAGACGCAATTATTTAATGCAGCGTCTTGTTTTTGCTGCTGTGGTGGTTTTTGAGTATATGTAGGCGTTTTCGCCATTTTTGTAAGCATCGATGGTTGAGCAGAGCTCCCTATTGTAATGTTTAGCAGCTATTTCAGTTTCCAGCTTATGTATCTGTATATGAGATTTCTTGTTTTATGACAGACAGTTCTTCTTTATTCATCTAATTTTTCATCTTATGCTAAGAAAGTTCGTGATTGACTGAGTCACGCGAATTGTTGCATTTCTGTTATGATAAATGATTTATCATGGCATTATTGTATTTTCTGGTGCTCTGTATTTAAATGCAGGAAGATCTTGTGTTTGGATGCCTTCTTCTATAGTCTGTTAAGAACCTGTTGTTTTTGACAGACCTTCGCACTCTTCTCCATAAGTCTTTCGCCTGTTCACCCTTTACTACAACTCATTGTCTGGAATTTACGCAAGACCTCACTTGCTCATGCATACCTAGCCTATTTTCAAAGTTGGAACACTACTATGTCGAGTTTCCTTCCATTCGATCACCCATCTATGAACAATCGTGACATAAAATTGATGGGCGTCGGGCTCTGCTCCTGCTAGCAATCCAGGAGTGACTTCCGACGCTAACATTTCTGGCGTCGTTGCTGAGGACGAAGTTGAATATTTTCCCTGAGATTGAACGACAACGACTACTTGATTCTGAAGGTGAATCGGAAATCAGAATTATCAAGATTGTTGTTGTGCACCTGGCGACTCCACTGTGGCGACTCCATTGTTTCCACATCACTGTTTCAGCTGTGACTACTGTTAGCACACCTGAAAGCTGACCCTAAGGAGCTTTCTCGAGAAGGTTTCAGTAGCCGCTTTCTCAGCCTGAGGAGCTTCCTGGGGTGACGACACATTGAGATCTGGCCTTTGATGGTGAACAAGGACCATACATATTTGAAGCTGCGCATCTTTCACCTGGCGACTTCATGATTCGAGGATCAATTGGCGACTCCACTGGTTCGATATGGAGGAAATCATGGCTCAAAGGTTTTCTTTCTGTGACTTTTCTCATATAGTTGGCTTTCCTAATGCACTTCCTGATAGAGACATCTGGGAAGATTTCCTCCCCGAATTTCACGCAAAGGATTGGGAGGTACCAGCTGAGCATTTACTAGACTTCCACGAGGCTATCCACCGACACAATATCACGCATGAGGATGTCCAGATTAATCTCTTCAGGTTTTCCTTGAAGGGAGCTACTCTTGAATGGTGTCGGTCTCTTCCCATTGCAAGCATCCGCTCTTTAGCAGGTTTTCATACAGCTTTCAATTCATTTTGCAAAGACTACTATCTAGCTGTTCGCTTGTTTGAAAGTTGTTGTAAAGAGTTTTCTTCGCTTCATGAAGCCTTTGTTGGCCCTGAAGACCGTGTCCATGATAAAGCCTTTTCTGTGGAGGAAAGCATTTTCCATGAAAAAATAGAGGTGTTGAATGATATCAGTGGTGTTAGCTCAAGGACGGAAGCATCTGACATCATATCGGATGTGTCTGTTCTTTTAGATGTTCATAAATATCAACACGCCTCCTGTGGAGATTATGAGTTTGTAGAGCAGATGTGGTCCATGGTAGATGGCTCACCTACATGTCGGGTTGAAGCAGATATTCCTAGCAACCCTGTTTCTGAGGATGGAGACCTTCCCGTTTGTAAAGAAGACATTATTGTGGAAGAGGTTCCCTCTCTTTTTCTCCAGGGAGTTTCTCACGATATATTTTCACCTGAGATTAAAGAGAAGAAGATTATGTATGAGCAACCAAAAGCAGCGGGTCCCACTGTCCCTGAAACGAATATTTTTGATGGGATCACCATTCTGGAGGAGGATCATAAAGATAAGGGTCAGCCCCTTTTTGATGAATATTATAGTTATGATGAGCTTCAGGCTTATCCTACATTCGATCACTATAAACATACTGAAGAGCCAATCGACAAGCAGATTTCCTCCATGGTCCCTGTTTATGATGAATATGAATCAGACCTTGAGGAGAGCCAACAAGAAGAGGAAAAAGAACCAGAGGAGCAATCGAAGATGCAGTTTACAAATTGCGCAGAGCCAGTCAGCAAGCAGCCACCGCTTGAGATCAATCGACCTACGTCAGTTTTCCACCCACCTGTGCTTACCATAGATATTCAACCACACATCCACAACTGTGTGGCAAAGGAGGCTGCATGTCGCCAATTTTCTGGAGTTTGCCACTGGTCCTATGAGCCTGTGAAGGAATGCATGGAGTCGCATTTCCTTCATAAATTGGATCCGCCCTATTTCATCTCAACTCAAGCCTGTAAGGAGGAGTTAAAGAGTGTAACCGTTCTGTTGTCACGGTTACACCATCTGCTGATGAGCATTGACAGAAGGAAGGAGCTTCTATCCAGGAAGCTGCTTGAATGGCTATGGTGGAAATCTGCTTTCACCTAGCCCCATCTAAAGTGTTTTATTAGTTTAGGATTGTATATAAAATAAGCTACTTTGAGCATGTATCTTTAGTTTGTTACTTTTATTTTTTTCGGCCTGTATTTTCAGCAGCGGGATGTTTTGAGCATGACTCCATAGCCCAACAGCAAGGCACTGAAGCTGCGGAATGAGTTCTTAGAGCATCACAGGGACGACTCTATCCCCCATGGAGCCTAATGTTAGCGATATTTCTTGTCTTGGGATTAGGCGTACCCAGGAAGGAGAAATCGACGGTCAGGGTCTTCCAGAAAAGATCGACTAAATCCTGTCAGTCGTTAGATCTCGAGGAGTTGCATAAGGTTTAAGCTCTAGTGTGCAGAGGAGGAGTCCCAGGGGAGGTCATCGGGATATTGGAGCATCGGAGTATCGGAGATCCCGTGCACAAGGAGTTCGTGTATTTTGAAACCGCGAACCCCGAAACTCCGATGGGGAGTTGGACTGCGGTCACATGGAGCGATGGTCACATTGACCAAGAGTTATAGCCAGCAGGGGAAAATGCACAAAGGAGCGCATCGGGGATCGGTATATCGCGAGTCCCGAGGACTTGCACATTTCGACATCAAAAATTCTGAAACCCCGACAGTGGAGTATAAGGATATGGTCTTATAGGGAGGCGGTCACATGGACTAGGCGCAACCAAAGGGCTAAGGCCAAGGCGCAACTAGGATCAGAGGATCGAGATTCCTAAGGACAGGTGCGCGTTGACATTGCAAATGTCGAAACCCCGATAGGAGTCAGGGGTCACCACGGCTAGGAGCAAAGGCCGGGAGGAAAGTCAGAAGGACCTGTGGATCGGGTTTGCACAGTGATTCCCGAAAGGAATCTAAAGAGTCGCTTCGGCTCAGAAGAGGGGATTTAAAACGATCCTGAGAGTAGGAAGGAACGGTGATGTCCCAGGTACCGATTCGATGTGGGCTAAATCCCAGTAGCTGCCAGGAATGAACGAAGAAAAGAAAGGGTGGTTGAGGCCTCGCCTCAATCATTAATTGCAAGGCATGGAGGGTCTGACCAGCAGTCTACTCAGGAAGGTCCTGTGTACCCATTCTTCTAGAGAAGCCAGGCCCAATTTCGCGACCAACTGGAGGAGGTCTACACACGCTAGCTCGACATTTAAATGGCTCAGCTACTTCCCTTGCTGGAGCCATGCGCAGTTAAGATGGCGTCTGTCATGGGCGCATGATCGTCATGAGTCTGCATGGGTAGACTGTCAGAAGCCATGCAGACGCAATTATTTAATGCAATGTCTTGTTTTTGCTGTTGTGGTGGTTTTGAGTATATGTAGGCGTTTTCGCCATTTTTGTAAGCATCGATGGTTGAGAAGAGCTCCCTATTGTAATGTTTAGCAGTTATTTCAGTTTCCAACTTATGTATCTGTATATGAGATTTCTTGTTTTATGATAGACAGTTCTTCTTTATCCGTCTAGTTTTTCATCTTATGTTAAGAAAGTTCATGATTGACTGAGTCACGCGAATTGTTGCATTTCTGTTATGATAAATGATTTATCGTGGCATTATTGTATTTTCTGGTGCTCTGTATTTAAATGCAGGAAGATCTTGTGTTTGGATGCCTTCTTCTATAGTCTGTTAAGAACATGTTGTTTTTGACAGACCCTCACACTCTTCTCCATAAGTCTTCCACCTGTTCACCCTTTACTACATCTCACTGTCTGGAATTTATGCAAGACCTCACTTGGTCATGCATACCTGGCCTGTTTTCAAAGTTGGAACACTACTGTGTCGAGTTTCCTTCCATTCGATCACCCATCTATGAACAATCGTGACATAAAACTGATGGGCATCGGGCTCTGCTCCTGCTAGCAATCCAGGAGTGACTTCTGACACTAACAGAAGGATGATAAATACCTTTCGGAACGAGGTCATCAACGCAGGCTAGTCTGGAAATTAAAAGACCTTAAACAACACACAAAGGTTTGGGAAAGGAATAAAGAAAAAATATTATCCAAACGATTAGATACTCTAGAAGCACAGATCAAACAACATTTAGGTCGGGCGGTCGACGGAAACACGACCGTTGAAAAAGAATTTACTTTGGGTTTATTGGAAATAGAAAGAAATGAAATTTTGAAATATAATGAAGAAAAATGGCACTAGAGGAGCAGGGTGATTTGGCTCAAAAGTGGTGACTCTAATACAAGCTTCTTTTATAAATTCGCAAATCAGAGGTGCATACACAAACACATTTGGGATCTAATTGATGATGATGGAAATCAGGTTAAAGGACAAGCAGATTTAAAGCTGGCCGCAATAAAGTATTTTGGTAAGTTTTATAAAGCTCGAGGAGATTTTTTTAATCCGCAAAATATTGAAGTCACCGAACTCTATTCGAGAATGGTTCAACCATAGGACACAGATCTCCTATTGAATCATGTTATGGTTGATGAAATAAAAGGCATTCTTAACAAATTCCAAAGGGACAAAAGTCTGGGCCCTGATGGCTGGACGGTGGAATTTTTCACATACTTTTTTGATTTAGTTAGTGAGGATCTGGTTCAGATGGTGGAGGAGTCCATGAAATTTGGGAATATTCCAGGCAGTCTAAATTCTACCTTCTTGGCTTTAATACCTAAAGAAAACAATCTGTCCACTTTCAGGGATTTTAGGCCAATATCCCTTTGTAACCGTTGTTACAAGTTGATTTCAAAGATCATATCAAATAGGATAAAGCCTTTTCTTTTTCAAATTATGTTTATAATATCTTGGATTCTTGGAAGGGAGAAGAATACAAGATGCCTTAGGAATGACCTTTGAATGCCTGCATAGCCTAGCAAAAAAGAAAGGAAACAAATCTTTGATTCTAAAACTAGATTTGCGCAAGGCATATGATTGTGTGGATTGGGACTTTCTCCACTTGGTTCTTAATTAGGTTGGCTTTGACTCTCAAATGGTAAGGTGGATTATGAGTTGTGTTACTTCACCGTCCTATGTTGTGCTCTTAAATGGGGAGGTTACATAATTTTTTAAAAGTGAGAGGGGCCTAAGGCAGGGATGCCCCACTGTCCCCACTTATTTTCATCTTAGTCATGGAGGCTCTAAGTATTCTATTAAGAAAAGGTAAATTAGAGAATAAGCTTACAAGTATTAAAGTTTCGAATATGATAAACATATTACATATGCTATTTGTAGATGATGTTTTGATTTTAACAAAGGCGGTTCTTTTGGAATGGAAGGAAATCGATGATCTAATACATCTGTTCTGTAAAGTCACAGGCATGTAGGTAAATTCTTTAAAGACCTTGGTGCATTATGAAGGGATGGATGAAGCTAAACTACTTCCTTTAAGACTGTTGTTGTCGTATACCTTTACGACCCTAAGCTGCAGTTTCAAATATCTGGGTTTTTGGTTGAAAACAGGATCACAAAGGGTGGTTGATTGGAATTAGTTGATAACAAAAATTGAAAAAAAGATAGGGAGTTGGTGCTACAGGTGGCTCTTGTTGGGAGGAAGGTATATTCTACTTAAATCGGTACTTGAAAGTCAAGCAGTATATTGGATGGCGGTAGAATTACTTCCTAAATTTGTGATAGCCTAGATCATAAAATTATTCTTTAAGTTTTTATGGAATGGAAATTTGTCTTTGAGTCACATCCATTTGTGTAACTGGGAGGTAATATCACGGCCAAAAGCCTTTGGAGGGTGGGGTATTCGAGATTTAAATCTTTTCAATTTTGCGATGTTGGCAAATACTCTTTGGAACATCCTATTCTGTGAAGGTATTTGGCACAACATTGTGCTGGATAAATATTTAAAACATCAAGATGTGACAAAGTGGTTCAGGTCGGCAAAAATTGAAGAGAGCACACATTCTAGAATCTGGAGGAATCTTCTGAAGACAGTAAATGTGATAAATCATTGGCACAGTTGCCTACCGGGCAAAGGAAATAAAATTAACATTGGAAAAGATTTCATCCTAGGATTACGTGAAAATTATCTCTTGTCACAAAATCTCTTGGACTTTCTTATTAATATGGACATTAAATTCCTTATTGATGCAAAAAATCCTGGTATTATAAAGGATGGTTTTGATTACTGGAGAGATAGCACTTCCTTAGGTCTTCGTGGTGATCTTGCAGAGGAGTGGGACAACTATACAAAGACCCTTACCGTAGCTAGTGTTTCACTGGGCGCAACTGAGGATATTCTTATGTGCACGGGAGGGGATGCTTCGGGCAACACAACTGTTAAAATTTTTTATAGAGTCCTCGTATCTACTAAAAATTATAATCAAGATTTTTTTTGGAAACAGAAAATTTGGAAATGGAACACCTAATTAAAAATAAAACTTTTCTCTTGGCTGACCATTTCCATGAAGGTTTTAACTTGGGAAGGATTTCAGAAACGAGGATGGGAAGGACCTGGGAGGTGTGTTTTATGCAAAACAAATTTTGATCACTTGTTTGTAGAATGCAGCTTCACAACACAGGTTTGGTTTTGGCTAAAATATCTACTGAATTTTACAAGTGACTGGAAGGGACATGATATCGCAGATTGTTTCTATCATTGGGCAAGTGATAGGTCAGTCCTTATTAAACTAGCGACCATTACTTGCTGGAGCTTGTGGATTGAAAGAAATCTCTGTATTTTTGAAAACAAGGCCCCTTCGATTCACTCTGTATTATTTAAAATATTGGGACTTTACCATCCAAACAAAAAATCTAATACAAAATCCTTAATAAAGAATTGCTTCTTACACCAGGAGGAAGGGTCAGCCATGGCATTCTTTGATGGGGCAGCGAGCAACGACAAATTAACCTGTGGAGCACGAGGTGTTATTAAAACATCAGATAACTTGGTTTATAGATGGTGTCTAAATGTGGGTACAGGTTCAAATGCAAAGGCTGAATTAATGGGCATTTGGGCTACTCTAACTTTAGCTATCCATCTAAATATCTAAAGGCTTCAAGCCTTAGGTGACTCTAGAGTGATCATAGATTGGTTGAAGGGAAAGGCAAAGCTGGACGTCTGCTTTCTCGAGGGCTGGAAGAAACACACCAAAGAACTTTACAATTATTTTCAGACTCTAAGTTTCTTTCATATATACAGAGAATTTAATAAGGAAGCGGACAAGCTATCCAAGGAAGCTCTCCATGCACAGGAAGGAAGGATATCCTACTATCAATGGGATCCGGGTGAACCAAGGCCGATACAGTACCTTAATACATACTGATAATCTTACATAGGTTTCCTGCCACGAATATAGTCCTTTTTTGAAGCTGTGGTACTTTATTGTTGATTCTCAGATAGATCATGACTATAATAACCCGACAGATTTTAGTTTCGGCCCTGTTATAATGTAACTTGTAAATTTTTGGTTTTTTGATGTGTCCTTTTAAGCAGGGATGATTTTAAGGATGGAAATTTATTTTAAAATGTAGAAACCTTGGCGAATCTTACTAATCATTCATATGACAACTATAAATGATTGGCGATATTTTTGTAAAAATATTCAAATTTCTAAGGATTTTATATAGTTTTTATAAAATTTTGACAATTTTTAAGGTAAAATAATTTTATCCTATAGAATTTGGGTGAATCGTTTTTAAAAAAAACGAATCTTGTTTTTGGAAAAACCATGGAAAATTAACCCATGAGCGAAATTTAGCCCCTAAAATCATCCCCGCTTTTAAGTGATTTGATATAGTCACTTTGTCCTTCGGAGATGATTGTAACACATGAATAATAATATGTAAAGAAAATTATATCTAATATAATTTTAAACAAATTTCACTTTTAAATAAAAAAAGTCTTATAATAAATATTCTCTCACTATTGATGGTCTACTAAATTAAAATAGTTTACAATAACTAATAATAATTCTTCTTCTCACTATTGATTTCTACTATATTAGATGGTTTACTAAGCTAAAATAGTTTTACCCACTTCTAAGAAATAGAAATATTCCTTTATGAGAAAAAGTGAAAAGGTCAATATTCCCTTTTTGAAAAGGTTAAAAAGTCAAAATGGCATCACACATTTGTTTATTTCATTTATATGTTAAGATGATGATTTTAAGTGGACTCACCCATCAAGAACAAGATAAATGTGAAGAGCGCCCAACGATGATAAGACTCGTAGGATCCCGAAGGGATTATGTAAAATACAATGGCTTACTTACTAAATCCGTAGAGAAAATGAGTTGAGTTGGTATTAATGCTATTAATGATTTATTAGTTATTAGTTTTTATAGTTTAGATATTAAAGAATAATATAAAAAAATTTAATACAATATTATTATAGTATTGAGAAAAGGATTATTGAAGATCTGGAAAGTTTATTATGAGTTTGAAAACAATTGTAAATCAATTGATCTTTAGAGTTGAGAGAAAAAGAATCTCCTCTTTGAGACTCTTGTTACATTTGTTATTCTTTATGGATGTGAAGTCTGGGGTTCTAGTACCTCTCGTGAATCCTAGAGAAAAATAGAGCAAATACAAAAGAATTTTATAACCTAAAATCTCAAAATTAAAGGAAATACGCCATATCCCATCCTCCTCTTAGAAACAAGCCTCTCCCCCATTGAGAGCATGGCTATGACTAGATACCTAATGTATAAGAACAAGTTAAACAACATGGAAGAGGAGGCTTTCTAAAATTACTTGAAAATCAAGTCATAACCACCATCGACTCAAGCGAGGATGGCATAAAGATGTCTGGTCTTGGCTAAACTATTGGGGAATCATGGAAGACACCATTTTGTGGAATAAAGATACTATTAAAAAAACGTCAAATCAAAATTTAAGGAGAAAATGTGGTGTGATAAAAAGTTAGAGGAAAAAAAAGAAAATTAAGGTAATATAAGGATGTAATCAACCCTAATTTAGAAGATCGAAATTATCCATATGTTTTTCCAAGTGTAAAGAAAAAAATAAGCATTGCTAAGATAAGAACAAATTCTCATGAGCTTCATAGTGAAATTGGGCATTGGTCAATTCCTAAAACGCCATGGGATGAAAGAGTGTGTCACCTTTGTGATACTAAGAAGGTTGAAAATGAAAAACATTTTCTCTTAGATTGTCCAGCCTATACCCATATTATATCGCGTTTTCCAAATATTTGTCACACTACCAACCTTCCTCACCTCTTAACTAAACAAAAGTATGGTGATCTTGGAAAGCTTCTCTTAATGTTTTTTTAGCACAGAAACAAAATTCTAAAGAATCTCAAGTAATCACTTACCCTCTTAAGGTTCAATAGATCAATTCAGTTTTAGTGGACATTCACCACCACCATCATCATCAATTTTATAATAAATATAATTTCAAAATAATTAATAATAATTAATATTTTTTTAATTACTATTTAAAAATCATATGATAATATTTAAAACTATATATAATTAATGAAATGTCTCATTTGAAACTTTCTAATTAATTTTACGAGTTCGTTGTTGTGATAAAAAATGTTTAATTTTTCTTTATAAAAAAGAGTTGTGATAGGAAATGTTTAATTTTTCTTTCTCTTGCTAAGATTAAATGAATAAATCATTCAATCTAGAAATAGCTAAGATTAAATGAATAATTCATTCAATCTAGAAATAGCTAATGTTTTGAGGTTTCTTATAACATTGTAAAGTTTTCTTTATCCTTCATGCAATTTTGTAATGTTCTTGACCTAGATCCATACATTTGTCATAACTTTGAGTTTCATTTTCTTTAAATAAATATTTTATTGTTTATTTGAAAGTATTTTTTTTATTGAAACATATCACAAATCTAAATTGATATTTTCAATAATTTGTTTTGTTATTGATTAAATATTAGTTAACATTAAAAAGGTATTTGTTTTAAAGAAAAATAATCCATTAAACTAAAAACCTAAGATATTTGTTTCTTATTTGTTTTACAGAAAAATAATATTTTTCTTATATGTTTTAAAGAAAAATAATCCATTAAACTAAAAACCTAGTTAAATTCTAGCCTCATCTTTAAGAATTTTTTTGTTAGTGAAGATGAGATTATTGGTTGATACAAGGTTAGTACAATTACATTAATTTTTGGCAACATGCTCACAAGAATACATATGAATATTCAAACCAGTGTAATTACTCCCTTTTAACTAGGGGGATCAGAACCCTTTTAACTAGGGAGGATCGGATCTTGGGGATGGGAAAAAACTTTTTCCTATCAAATAATATTTTGTCTGCATTAAATCAAAGAAATATCAATACTCTTGCACAGGTTAGGAAATCTTCAGATAAACAATCATTATCCTCCTACTGGTTGTATAGTAGTGATTTGGGATTTGTGGGTGAACTTGCAAAGGAGTGGGATTAGTTCAGGCGGGTGCTTATTGATTTTGGAGCTCTCATCCATGATATGAAAAATAAATTAATGTGGATAGGAGGAGATAATTCTGGATATCCATCTATTAAAAATTTCTATTGGAGCATAATATCATCAAAAAGATTCTTGAAAGTGGAGACTTGGAGACATTCCATATGGAAATGGAAAGTCCAATTGAAGATTAAATTGTTCATCTAGTTGGCTATGGAAGGAAAAGTACTAACTTGGGACTCTTTGCAGAAAAGAGGATGGGAAGGACTAGGACGATGTCCACTATGTAAACTCGATTCAAAATCTATCATTCATCTCTTTAAAATTTGTCCTTTTGCCATACCAGTTTGGAATATAATAACCAAAGAATTAAACTTAAACATATATTGGTTTGGGAACACCCTATTGGATTGCATTAAAAAATGGTGTGAGAAAAAGACAGTCCCTACTCCGATAGAAGCACTTATTAGTTGGTTCAATTGGCATGAGAGAAACAAAGCGATTTTTTAAGAGTCCAACCCTTCAATTTAGGCAGTGATTTATAAGACATTGGTATTACAAAATAGAACCAGTACTCAACCTAAGGATAGACTTCCGAGAGATATATTGATCACTCATCAAAAGGATTATGCATTAGTTTGGTTCGATGGTGCAACACAAAGAGAGGGAAACTTGTGTGGTGCAGGTGGAGTTATAAAAACTTTGGATGCTACAGTCATAAGATGGACATTCAATTGCGACAGGGGAACCAATACAAGAGCGGAACTCTTGGGAGCAGGGGCCACTCTCATGCTAGCAAATCACTTGTTCATACCTCACATCCATGTGTTGGGAGATTCTAAAGTAGTTATTGAATGACTATTAAACAAAGGAAGACTTCAGGTGTGCTCAATGGAAGGATGGAAATCTAGAATAAAATCTCTTTCAAAGAAATTTCAGTTTATTAACTACCAACACATTTTCAGAAGTTTTAATACTGAAGTAGACATGCTCTCAAAGCAGGCCTTTGAAGATACAAAGGGCACTTTATCCTATCATCATTGGACTAATGGAGCAGAAGGACCTAGGAGACAGATTAGAATCCATTAGACTTTTTGAGTGGAGTTGTTCTTTTTTGATATGCAATATAGATTATATATGTTTTGTATTATGGGAGATATAGTTTTTGTTTTTGGTGATGTCCAATTTGAGTCATCAGTATTGTGTAGTACTTATCTGAGACTATTAGTACTTCTTCATTTTTCTACTTGTAAGTATGAATCTAAATCCAACAGTTATGATTTGTATTATATTCTCGAATATGAGATAAAAGATGTAAAAAAATTATATGTCTAATATAATTGAGCAAATTTTTTCTTTCCTTAAAAAAAACTAGAAAAAACCACAACTCATAAAAATCACACATAACAATAATTGACACAAGGCTTGAAGGTTATAACAATAATTAACACATGACCTAAAAAAAAGACTAAAAAAACATAAAAAAAAAAAAAAATGTGAGCCACAAGAAAAGCATCTAAGTACCTCTAACAAATTTATGTAAGGGAGGTGCATGCTCACTAGATTTGACCCCAAGTCATCTTGACAAAACTAGTCCAAGTTGTCACTAGATCACATTCTAATATATTAGCAAAGGCCATTTGTAACCACCAACACATATGAACTTTCCTTTCTATGAATTAATTAAGCATTATAATAATATAAATTTAATTAATTGTGTGATATACAATTAAGACAATGATAATGACTCTCACATCTTTTAGTAGTGGACATAAATAAAGAGACTACCTGCAAATGATAATGACTCTCACATCTTTTAGTAGTGGACATAAATAAAGAGACTACCTGCAAAATGGTTATAAATATTTGATTTAGATCCTTAGTTTATTCAAAATTTTCAAGTTTGTTAGTATATTGGAATAATCTTTGTAATAAATTATGGTTTAAATGTAATTCTTAAGACAAAATACCATTTTATAAAATTTGAACAATAAGAATCTTAACTTAAATGTGCTTATCAACTTTTAGCACGTTTTAGGAACTTAACTTTAATGTGCGTATCAACTTTTAAGAGGTTTTTTTAGAGTTTTTTTTTTTATGGAGTACTTTTCCTTCATTGCTTTCTTTGGTCTTTCTAATGTATTATTTATTTGAAGACTTGTGAACTTTTAATTGTAATTTATTTATTTAATACTTTTCCTTCATTGCTTTCTTTGGTCTTTCTAATGTATTATTTATTTGAAGACTTGTGAACTTTTAATTGTAATTTATTTATTTATTTATTTTTAAGGATTTGTGAATTTTTAATTATTGATTTAATTTATTATTTGGATTTTATTATTTTTATTATTTTATTAAAATTACGAGTTATTAATTTTATTTTGATTATTTGATGAATTAAAATTTGAAATCTTATGTATTAATATTTAAAAAAATGTTTTTATTATGATATTAGATTATTAATTATAAAATATTTTGTGTGTAGGTTTTTACAGTTAATTATAATGTTGTTTGAGTTTTTTAGAAATAAATTATGAACAAAATTTCGAAATTTGAATGGACACTTTACTTAATATGAGGGACAAATAAAGTTGAAATGATCATTTCATCTATATTTGCCAATAACAATAAGTATAGTGTCCACTCAAAATGATGTTTCAAAATTTTATACATTGTTTATCTCCAAAAAAAACTCAAACAACATTATTATATATATATATATATATATATATATATATATATATATATATAT
>ML780165.1:1001571-1057021 GCA_009831015.1 Picea engelmannii | reverse complement strand
AATCAAGGAGCTTAAAATATTATTTAGCATTATAGTATTTGATAAGTGTTTAATCAAAGTTTACATGTGAGAGTATAGAAGGATAAGATTTAAATGAAAATTTTTACAATTCAAAATTATACATGATTGCGTCATTAAAGGGGCACCAAGGCTATTATCTTTATTTGCAAGGGAGTGATATGTTGTTTAAGAAAAGTATTTTTGGAGTGATATATCATTGAAAGAATAAATCATTAGTAAAATAAACATAAGAGAAAGAAAAAGAGAAGAAGAAAAAAAATTAGAGGAGAGGAAAAAGTGGAGGATGAAAAGGAAAGAGAAAATTGAATAATGATAAAAAAAAGTTTGGAGCCAAAAAATATTTTTAGCCATAATAGGAGTAGTTCAACTCATAATTAGATGAAATTTAAAGAGTATGTCTTTAATGACGGAGATTACCAAAGTACCAATGAGGGCTTTTGGCCAATTCTGCTTCAATTTTCCAGAAAATCCAAAATAATGGTTTTTTAAGATTATGGTACAATGCTCAGTGATCAAGAATCATATTAAGATGACATTTTTATAGAGAGTCCAAAAAGAAGACGCGAAGATACCCAATTGGGATTATGGCCAAATTCTAAAGGAGTTGGAGTGGAGGTGCCCAAATATGGAAAAATCCACTATTCTCAGACACTTTTTGGGGATTTCTAAAATCTTCAGAGTAGAAAAAGGGACCCCAGATCATGAATCTATAAAAAAATATTTAGTCAACATTTTAATCATCAATATAGACAAATTTGTCTTGAGGAAGTTTTCCCCAGTTTTGCTCCATTTGGGAGATAACCATTTTCTGCTAAAAATTCTAAGTCTATAGGAAATGCAAGAAAGACAAAATGGTTCTCACCATGTTTCTTTCTACAAGTGGTAGAAGTCAGCCTTGAAGAATAATTGTACCAGTGAAATAGTTGCAAAAAGGGTGAAACTGTTGATTTCAAAGAGCCATAACTTTTATCTCAGAAATCAGAACAAAGCACGACTATAGTCATTGGAAAGATAATTGTTAGGGTCCTAACCCGCACATAGGTAGAACAATATATTCGGACGTAATAAATTTCAATATTAATAAGGCCTTGCAATAAAATAGAATAAGTCGAATGTAAGAAGATAATAGAAGCTTCCGCTTCTAGAAGGATCTTCCTCTAGATGCTTCTTTTGATAGACATATTTAGTATAAATAGGAGTCGAGGGTATGAGAACCCTAGCTTGGAAATTATTGTAATAGACCTCTACTCGAATGGAGGTTTCCCCCTCGAAGAGGCTCGTGAACATTGCTCTCAGAATCAAAGTGTTATTTTTGTTGTTATTCTTATATCATTTCAGTGTTATTGTGGTGATTGTTCTGGTTATATTGTTGTTATTCTGCCATTTCTAGCATTTTATTTCTGTTCTGCATACTTTTTATATCTGGTATATTACAAGTGGTATCAGAGCACTTTCCTTGGCAGAAATTGTGGGTAAATTTTTTTTCAGGGTAGAGACATATTTTGACGTCTTTAAGCCACGGAGATCTGTCGTTACGCGCATAAACTCACGGTTGAGGGATTCATACACACAGGAAATACAAGTGGTTCTTAAGCGCACATCTGTTGGCCACCCTTGTAACCCTTGTTGGTATCCCTTCGAGTGGTAGTGCATCAGACAACACCTGTGCACAGATCGACCTAGATTTCCTGAAGCCCTCTTTAGATAAATCGATCGGCCGCCTGACTGTTATAGTGCCACTGAGAACAACACTCGGGAAGATAATCTCTAGTGCCTCGGTAGTTGGGTAGTACAGCTAAGGGTACGGTCTATCCTCCTTAGTTAGTTCCCTGAGATGTTGGGTTGAGTACTATTGTTGGACCCCGCACGTATATCAGAGAGTTATAGCACAGGGAAAACCCTTGTCTGTAGAACCCTTGAATACCTAACCCTTGGGGACATAAACATAAAAAAATTAAAACATACAAGATCTATTACCATTATTTGCGACCTATTGCAATGGATTCATCTCTTCGCCCTTATCACATTCATACATATCATTTTTCGGAAAAATTTTGACCCCACCTGCCCCTTTTCGGTTCCCTCGTCCTCATGGCCCATACCCATAGCCAAGACTTGGAAGCTCACTTCAATACCTTGCAATCTAGTCTCACCAAGACCCAACAAGAAGTGAAACAACTCAGTGCCAATGTTGCCGCCATCAATACAACCATGGAGTCCTCAATGGAGGAAATCAAACAAGACCTGACCACCCAGCTTGAATCTGTCTTTTCGACACTCTGCGCCATGCTTCATATCCCTACAGATAACCCTTCCTCTAATTCACCTCCACATACTGAAGGTGAACATTCCTCCCATTCCCATAACTTTTAGCACCATCACTTTCAACGTGACCTATGCCTTCCGCGGGTGGATGTGACTAAATTTGATGGCTCGGACCCCACTGGTTGGGTAACCCAAATGGAACATTATTTCTCTTTATACGACATTACAAATGACTTGGCCAAACTCCGGTATGGTGTTCTCCATCTAGATCAAGAACGTTGGCAATGGAGAAAAACTACCCATCTAGGGTATATTGCTTGGACATAGTTTGTGGTAGAGCTTTATGAACGCTTTGACACTAACACCAACCATTTGGGCTATTTGACAAAGTTGAAACAATCAGGAACAATGGAAGACTTTATAACTTTCTTTGAGCGCCTGGCTTTTCGGACAGAGGGCATGTCTGATGCTTTTTTTCAAGAGTGTTTTATTAGTGGCATCAAGGATGATATTTGGGCCCATGTCCTCATGGCTCGGCCTCAGAGTTGGGTGGCGGCTACTAAAAGAGCTAAAGAAACACAACAGGTTGTATATTCTCAAAACCGAAAAACCCTCCTTTATCCTCACCCTAAACCAGTAAATCCCACTACTCCCTCCGCTCCACTAAAGATCCAAAAATTGACTAGGGATGAAATGGTTGAAAGCCAACTCAAATGCTTTTGTTATAATTGTGATGACAAATATTTCCCGGGCCACAAGTGTAAGGAACACAATATTTTTATGGCCATCTTCGAGGATATTTCAGAATATGATGTTGAAACTCCCCTTGTGTCTAAGTCACCTGAAACCACTGACATAACCCCTCCCTCAGACCCTCCCGAAGTAGAACCAGTCATTTTCCTCAATGCTCTCACTGACTTCTCCGCTCCCCAAACCCTCAAGCTAATCAGTTACATCAAGAATCAAAAGGTCATCATTCTGGTTGATAGTGAAAGAACCCATAATTTTATTCATCGCCACATTTCCCAAGAAACTCATTGCTACATCCATGTCATCAATAATTTCCAAATCATGATTGCCAATGGTGGCTCCATGAAATGTGGAGGGCATTGTGAAAATGTGCGTCTCCAAATTAGTGACTACCACCTGAAATCTCATATGTTTTCTATCGACATGGGCGGTTGTGACATTGTGTTGGGTGCAGACTGGCTGAGGACTTTGGGTCCTATTCTCATGGATTTTAAGGAATTAACCATGCAATTTGACCAGGAGGGCCACCAATATAAGTTCCAAGGCATCACCATCGGTTCGCTTGAGATCATTATTTCCTATCTCATGGAAACACTGCTCAAGAAAGGTCATTTTGGTGTTATTTCCCAACTCCATGCCATGCAAGCAATAGTGACACCATCGGTGTTGCAAGACCTCCAAGCCATCCTTTCTAAACATCAAGTGGTCTTTTCCACTCCCCAAGGACTCCCTCCTTCCTGTGTTGTTCATGATCATTCCATTCCCTTTGTACCCGGAAGCCTTCCTCCCAATATCAGTATGTATCGTCACCCATTTTCCCAAAAAAATGAAATTGAGAAAATTGTCCAAGAACTCCTTAATGCAGGCATTATCCGCCCTAGTACGAGCCCCTACTCTTCTCCTGTGGTCATGGTCCTGAAGAAAGAAGGTTCTTGGCGAATGTGTCCCGACTTCTGTGCCCTCAACAAACTTACCATTAAAGACAAATTTCCCATTCCTGTCATTTATGACCTCCTGGATGAATTGAGTGGCACCCAATTCTTTACTAAACTTGATCTTCGTTCGGGCTACCACCAGATACGTATGAAAGAGGAAAACATTCCCAAGACTACCTTTAGAACTCATGAGGGCCACTATGATTTTTTGGTCATGCCCTTTGGCTTGTGTAATGCCCCCTCTAGCTTCCAAAGCCTCATGAATCATGCCTTCCATCCTTTTCTACGTCATTTTGTCTTAGTTTTCTCTGATGATATCCTCATCTATAGAAAAAATTGGACAGACCATTTTCTCATGTGGATCGATTTCTCCATCTACTCTCTTAGCACCAAATTTTCCTGAAACAGTCTAAATGTGCTTTTGGCGCCTCAGAAGTAGAGTACTTGGTTCATCTAGTTGGCAAGGATGACATCAGGGTGGATCATAAAAAGATTGAAGCTATCCAATACTAGCCTCACCCAAAGACTCTCAAAATCTTGCATGGATTTCTAGGCTTAATAGGTTATTATTGCAAGTTTGTTAAGAATTATGGAAAGATTGCAACACCTCTCACTGCTTTCCTAAAAAAGAACTCTTTCACTTGGACTCCAACCTCTGCTCAAGCTTTTCAAACCTTGGAGATGGCCATGTGCACCACTCCAGTCCTGGCCCTTCCTGATTTCACAAAGACCTTTATCTTGGAATGTGATGCTTTAGGGAAAGGAATTGATGTTGTCCTTATGCAAGAGGGCCGGCCTTTGGCCTTTACCAACAAGCAACTATCTGAAAGAAATCTAGGAAAATCAATCTATGAAAAGGAAATGTTGGCTATTCTGCAAGTCATTGAGCTGTGGCGCCCTTATCTATTGGGGCAACGCTTCCAAATTAAGACAGACCATCAAAGCCTCAAGTATTTTCTGGAACAACGCATTTCCTCCCCGGAGCAACAAAAATGGGTGACTAAGATCTTTGGATATGATTATGAGATCATTTACAAGAAAGGCAAAGACAATGTGGTTGCAGATGCACTTTCTCGAAAATATGAAGATGAAGGATCCCTTTTTTCTCTTTCCTTCATTGTACCAGATTGGCTCCAAGTCGTTCGCTAGGAATGGTTACAAGATCCCAAAAGTTCACATCTGATCCAATAATTGCAGTCCAATGCTTTAGCTTCCCCAGGGTACTCTTGGCTCCATGATGAGCTTCGATACAAAGGTCGTTTGTATTAAGTAAACAATCAAAGCTTAAATCCATGGTACTCTCTAAGCTTCATGCTACACCCACAGCGGGGCACTCCGGGTTCACCAAAACCTATGACAGGGTCAAACATTCTTTTTTCTGGGATGGTATGAAACAGGACATTCATGATTTTGTCGCTGAATGTGATGTGTGTCAACGCAACAAGGGAGAAACAGTCAAATCTTCGAGCACACTACAACCGCTTCCGATTCCACCTGCTATTTGGAGGGATATCTCTATGGATTTTATTACAGACTTACCCAAATCGGGAAATAAATTAGTCATCATGGTGGTTGTTGATCGCCTTTCCAAGTATGGTCATTTCTGTGCTCTTCAACACCTATTTACAGCATCCATGGTGGCTCAAATTTTCATAGATCAGGTCTTCAAGCTTCATGGCATGCCACACTCTATTGTTTCTTATCGCGACCCAACTTTCACAAGAAATTTTTGGCAAGAACTGTTCAAGCTACAAGGCACCCAATTGCATCTCAGCAAAACTTATCATCCCTAGATTGATGGTCAAATGAAAGTTGTCAACAAGTGTTTGGAAACATAGTTGTGGTGTTTTGCCTCGGAAAAGAAAAATCAGTGGGCTCAATGGTTACCCCTAGCTGAATGGTGGTACAACACTTCATACCATACAGGTACACACATGACTCCTTTTGAAACGATATATGGACATAAGCCACCTTCAGTTCTCTCATACTTATCTGGTTTCTTGAAGGTCTAGGCAGTTGACCAAACACTTACATTTCGAGAGGCTATTCTCCGTAACCTCAAAGAGAATTTGGTCATGGCATAGAATCGCATGAAGAAACAAGTAGATCAAGGTCTCTCTGAACGTCAATTTGCAGAAGGGGACCAGGTGTTTCTTCGACTGCAACCTTACAAGCAAAATTCCCTCAAGGCCGAAAATTGTCAGAATCTAGCACCCAAATTTTATTGTCCTTATACCGTTCTCAAGTGTGTGGGACATGTGGCCTATCAGTTAGCTTTGCCCAATCATTTGAAGCTACATCCTATTTTTCATGTTTCATGCTTAAAGAAGGTGATTGGAACTAAGTGCCAAATTCAAACCAACCTTCCTAAGTTAGCTGAAGAAGGATCCATTTGGCTACAACCACAAGCATTTTTGGACCAGCGTGAGCGTCGCCTACATCAGAGAACTATCAAGGAAGTGTTAGTCTAGTGGAAATATACAACTCCAACAGATGCCACTTGGGAACCAACTACCATTTTGCAGCAATTTCCACATCTCAAGCCTTGAGGACAAGGCTGTTTTTAAGGGGGAGGACATGTTGGGGTCCTAACCCACACATAGGTAGAACAATATATTCAGATGTAATAAAGGTCAATATTAATAAGGCCTTGCAATAAAATAGAATAAGTCGAATGTAAGAAGACCTAATAGAAGCTTCCTCTTCTAGAAGGATTTTCCTCTAGATGTTTCTTTTGATAGACATATTTAGGATCTTCCTCTAGCAACACAATATGACGCCATGTGTCATTTGTACGGATGACGTTAACAACTAATTGTGCAAGAATTTGTAGATGATGTCAGCATGCTGATGTGGAAACACTGGAGACCCCCACGTGGAGTTCGTATAACTAACTAGGCATGACGCGGTAGATGACATCAACATGACATATGTACAACTGATTAGGCATGATGTGGAAGACAACGTTAGCATGACGTCCGTACAGTTGACGTGGTGCCTGACTAGGTATATGACGTGGCATCTGCACAACTGACTAGGATGATGATTTGGTAGTTGATTGGGTCGATGACATGGAATCTGTAGGTTAACATGGCAGCTAACTGGGATGATGACATGACATCCATACAGGTTGACGTGGCAGGCCATACATGCTGACGTAGCATGCCATACATGTCGATGTAACAATATGTACATGCTGATGTGGCAGGCCATACAGGATGACATGGTAGATCATACAGGTTGACATGGTAGCTCATATAGGCTGATGTGGCATCTTATACAAGATGATGTGGTAGATGATGTCAGTATCCGATGTGGCAAGTGATGTCATAATCCGATGTGGCAGCTAACTGGGTTGCTGACCGTACAGATGACCATGTGCCACGTGGACCAATCACAGGCTGTCATATGGAAGCCTGAATTTTTCCAATGAGAGTTGGCCATGAATTTCAAGATTGTGCAAGTGCATTTATTAAAGGCCCAATGGCACACAAATCGAGGCAAAAATCCCAAGGGGTCTAGAAGTCATAGTGACAGAATTGGACGAAAGAATAGTCATTTTTGCACAATTTTTCTCCATGAATCCAATGGTGTTGTCCGTTTTGTGATCATAGTAGTAGAATTTGAGGGCTACGGAAGAAGCCCAAGTTTTCCATTAATGCTTTGGCATGCATTTTGAGGCAAGTAGCCTAGGAGGTGATAGTGACAAAATTTGACAAATTTATAGTCATTTCTACACGATTTATCACCAGGAATATGATGGTGCAGTCAAAATTTGAATTTGATCAATGTATTTTCATGGATCATGGAAGAATCCCATGCTTGTCATTAATACATGACACATTTTTCGAGGTAGATTTTCACTTTTCATAATAGGGTCGAGTTTATAGTCAAAAGTTTCAGAATGACGAGATGGATCTATTAGTTCTATGTATGCTGAGTTTGAGCCACAGATTGAATTCTTTGGCACAAAATCCAATGTAAGTTCATGCATTTATGATTTTGCCTTATTTGTTATGTTGCACAATTGGGTGCTTGAAAAATTACCTTAATGAGCATGTTTCCTTAAAATTTGATGTAATTTCCATTTGGATTGAAGATGGAAGTTGCCATGAAACATTGTAAAGGATTTGTAGCCTCTCGATGAGAGTGAGAGGTAGTTGTTTTTCCTAAGCCTTATTGGCGCAATGATTTTGTAACCATTGTTGAGTGAGAGGCATTTTTCGTATGCCTAAACATTGTAATGGGTCTTGTAACCACTGTTGAGTGAGAGGCATTGTTTTGTTTAATTCCTGTTTGGGAAATCAATGTAAACTTGTCCATGAGTGATTTATAAACTCTGACAAGTATGGTATTGCTTTGAAAACATGATTATGCATTGTCAACTACATATTTGTATTGATGCAAGTGTTGGCATCGACATCCTCATTCCAACATACAAAGGTGAAGGAGAAGAAGGGTGCATCTTTCAGAGACTTGTTATGCAGATCAAGGAGCGGGAAATGCATCGTGGAGTGTAAGACTCTTCCTAGAAGCTTTTTGCAAAGATTCAAGTTTCTCTCGATACTTCTGGAGGACCAAAAGTGCTTTTTGTGGGGAGGTATGATCTAGGAGGATATCCACACAAGGAATTATTAACTTTGCAGACCATGGATAAAAATTCATTAAAATGCTAATTAATGATAAGTGGCAAAGAATAATTGATTAATCATGAATGATTTAATTGTAATAAATGATTAGTACTTGAATTAACTTGGAAAATCTCATGTATTATTCATTTAATTGTAAAAACGATAAATTAGTTGTGAGAATCCAACTCACAAATTAGTTTCCTAATTTTAAGGGGAAAAAAAGGAATACATGGAGTGAATGGAAATCTCATGTATTCTTTGTAAAAATGGGAAATTAATTTTATGTGAGAATCCAAGTCACAAATTAGTTTCCTAATTTTAAGAGGAAATTAGTTTCCTAGTCTTAAGGAGGAAGTGAAGGGTCTCATGAGTTGGTTTGGACTCTTCCTCACTTTATTACAAGTGGATTCCTAGTCTCAAGGAGGAAGTTAAGGGTCTTTCTCATTTTTGTCCTTGGGTAGGTACTAGATCCTAAATTTATGGATCTTGTCTTTTTGGATTATGGAGCTAGGAAAAATTATTTAAACCCATTTATTGGGAGAGATGAAAAGAAGGAATTTGGAGAGAAACAAACACTCATGCTTGTGGTTTGTATTTAAGCTTAATTGGGAGAGTTGAGCCCCTTGTTGGGAGAGTATGTGAGCCCCTACATTGGGAGAATTATGCCCCACATTGGGAGAGCCTTGTTACCCCTTCATTTGGGAGAATATGTAGCCCTTTTTTGTAAATGAGAATCAACCACACATTGGGAGAAGCAATGAAGCGATTCATATTCCAATGGATCAAGAGACATAACCATACCAGTGAACTTCATTAACAATGGTGATCTCTTGACATGTTTTTTTATTTCATCTCAAGTTTCCTTATGCATGCTTTATGTATGCAATTATGTTTTATTAAATGCATTAAGTAATGGATTATGAGATAAACAACATATTTCACCTAGTTATATTCAATTTTGATTCAAGTCTTCATAAGCACTTCAATTTCACCTTTAATGCAATCAAGTTCAATTAAAACGAACTTAAATATGACTTTATCAAGTGGCCTAGAACCAAGTAAATATTGGTATTAGTGTCACCCAGGACTCATATTAGGAAGAGTGCATATACTCATGATGGTGTCTATGTAGTGATATAGAGGTACATTTGGAGTGCATTAGCTTGGAAAATAAAAAATGAACTAATTTTTTAATAACAAGGTATTTTTGATGAGCAAGGGAACACTCAAGCAGAGAGTGTCATGGAAATTTCTTGTTAACAAGGAGATAATATGTCCTAAATGAAGACTGTGCATGCCTATTGTAGATTATAGTTATAGGGTCCAATGTACATGGAAGCAAGACAGAGCTTGTAGAGTTGGTTGAGACAAGAAAGAGTTGCAGAGGGAAGTGAAGAGCTACAAAGAAGTTAATGAAAGGTTGATACGGGATCTAGAAGAGTGGAGCCAAATTTAATGTTCGATTGCTATAAAGTTTGAATGAATTGAAAAGACAAATTGACAAGGATTCTCACATAAGACATGAAGTTCACAAGTGAAGAATGACATTAATAGGCACAGGAAGATCAGAGAATCCTCCTTATTCTTAAAGGAAAAGTAAAAATCTTTGGTCATGAATGTAGAAGAGTATTGGTGATAGCAGAGCTTGATACAAAAGAGGTGATGTGTGACTCATGGGATGGGTGGGTCATCTCTAGGTACTAGCATAGGAACTCCTAGAAAAGAGTTGAACCAATAAATATTTCTAAAAGGTATTTAGAATAGGAAATCCACTTTTGTTATAAGAGTGCATAGTGGAAGTAGGATACAAGTGAAAGGAAATCAAGGGATATAATAATGAAGGTCCATTCACTTTTGAGTGCCAATGGAGAAGTGAAACATTCTATTGGGAGTAGTTTGGTCTTGAGTGGAAAAAATAGTGTTTCACATGGAATTATTCAATGAGGTGAAGAGAAGTATGCAATGTACAACTAGAGGTAACGATAAGGGATGCCATATTGGGAAGGGTTAAGCTAGCCTGAGGATACTATAGGATTAAGAAGAATGGAATGATATGAACTACCTCATTTCAATGTGCTAGAGGGTTTCAACAAGGTAAATTTGGGACATAATTTCTTAAGCGGAATCAATTGCCGATAGAGAATATTGGTTGGAATTGCAAGATGGCCAAGTAGAACTTGGTTGTAAAATGTTCAGATTAGGGAACAACAATTCACATATGAGAAAAATGACAATGCACATGTTCACAAGAATCTAGAGGGATTCAAGGATGGATACATGGAGCACAAGAAGTTGAAACATATATGCACTAGAAGTGATGCAGAATATATATAGAAAATATAGAATGGATATGCATTAGTAGGCATGTTGACAGTGAATGATTGGTGAATATTGATGTGAATTAGTGCATGTGGGACATACTGGAGCATACATATGGCATACTTGTAGACTAAGAGTAATCTGATATTATATATGCAATAATGATGTTATGATAATCGAATATGACTAATGATCGATTATGTATCTAGGAAAAATGTGTATAGCATGGTTGAAGATGGTGATGATGATAATATTGCATATAACCACCATACATATGAAGACAAATAAGGATAGTAATAATGTTAATCAAGAGAATGGTGAAAGGAGCCTGTGAGTTTCTACAAAATACCAGTTGATCATGTAGCATCAAGTAATATGATAATAGCCATGCATGTATGAATTTGATACATAAATGTTGAAGGAACCGAGGTAAGAGTTCATCAGTTGAATTTCAATTTTTGAATTGATTTGTAAAGTAGAATAACTTGTGTATGCAAAGATTTTTTAATACTCAAATGAAGTTATATCAAATTTAATTTCATATTATGTTATGATGGTTATGGGATCATAAAAAGGTCATGTTAGGAGACATACTCCCACTACAGAAATGGATGCCAATAGAGCTGGCAATGTGTGAGACCATGATGTGGTTGGAAATGGAAGGGCTATATCACCATACAAGTGCTTAATGGTATTCCTACTTATAATTAATGTTTGGATTGCAACCTCTTTGGTAGCATTGAAGAGAACTAAAGGATTATATTCGTAGTGTTGTGTATGGTTCGAAGAGGAAGGTATCCAAATGATTGAGAAAGCAAATGAGAAGAGCTTGGATGATGTGTTGAGGGGTTGTCTAGACCTTCCAAATCACCATGGTGGAATACATGACTTACATATGTGGTAATATGGAGTCAATGCAAAGATGCATTGTGTATATGTGGCCATGGGTAATGTAACATTGGTTTATTGGCAATGTTTGTTGGAATTATGTAATGTTGAGTATGTGGATAATGTATAATGAATGATAGTTTAATTCCATTTAATATTATTAATAGAGGGAAGTGAATCGAATATTTAGTATGTTACAATTTAGAGATCACTTCATGAGCTATTGTAAATTTGCAATAAATAAATAATGTTCATTAATACTGACAATTTGTTTGGTTGAATGAAAGTTTAGAGAAAATGCAACTATAATGGTCTTAGATGTGGCAATTGTGTAAGCCCATAAGGAAGATTGATACTTGTTATTATTGTTGGAATATTCACCAATACCGAGAGGGGGGGTGAATCGATATTGAGCACTTTTTACCATTTTTAATCACAACATTAACTTATCAATGATTCCATTTACTTATGATTGCATTTAACATCCCATAAACATATAACCAAAAATAGTACCATTCAACAATGCATCACAACATACACAGTGCACAACAAATTTTTACATGGAAACCAAAATGGGAGAAAACCACAGAATGATTTCTTATATATAAAAAGATTGCATTCATAGGAAGCACCAAATTCAAAAATTCTCCAACACCAACTGGAAGGAGGCACCAACCCCCTATTTATAGGCTCCAATCTGAAGGAAGCTACAACTCCCTATATTTTCTAGCTCCAACTAGAAGGAGGCTCCAACCCCCTAATTTTATGAGCACCAACTCAAAGGAAGCTACAACTATTTGTATTCTCCGGCACCAACTAGAAGGAGGCTCCAACCCCCTTTCCTTGCCCCTTCCTTCTTCCCTAAAATATAAATGGAGACTTAACCTGTCACTGAAACTGATACTCAACCTATCATCGATAATCAACTTTACATTGCCACTAAGACATATACATCATCGTCATCAAACCAGATCCATTCACATAGATCATATGTCAATATCACCAAGAACATATCTCAAAACATATGCCCAACATCATCAAGATATGCATCCAAACCATGTGCCAAGATATACCTCAAGCATGTGCCATAACCTCCATAAACCATGTACCAAAAATATGCCTCAAACATATGCCATATCATTCATGATCTACCTCAATCATGTACCAAAAAATATTCCATGAACCATTTACCATAGTTACCTCCATTTTATGCCTTAAGCATATACCATGAACTTCAAGAAACAAGCCTCAAAATATATAGAATAACATACATTTTCATTATGTAAAACTTGTTACATCAAATCTTGGGCCAACAAACCTTCCTCAAATCTAGCATCAAGAGAATAATACCTTTCTAAAAAAAAATTCACAAATCTATGATTCATACACTATCAACCCACAGAAATCCGCACTTTTCTTTAATGTGACCCATGTACATCTACGTATTGCTCCACTACAATTCGTGGATAACCTAAAAAATCCACACCTTTCTCCACTTCGACCCGCGGATAATCTCAAAAAACTCCTTGCTCTCCTCGAGCTCCTTTCTCCTAACACAGATTTGATTTTTTGAGATTACTAATTGATTCAGGTGGATATCAGTGGCCACCCACCTATTCTAAATGTCTCACATACAAATGTCATCTTGGCAGTTTTGTTTCTATCTTTTCGAGTCCTAATCTTTCAGGGCCATTTTGAGGCCCTAAACAACATTTTTTGGGCCCACCACAGTCACAATTTAAAAAAAAATAGAGTGCGATGGCATAATGTGTAGTCCTCGGATAGACCTATCCATCGGGCTATTGTGCACCTAAAACGAAGATTGTATGAAGAAGTTACGAACCGAGGAAGTTGATGTACCAACTTACCCCAATGAGGCCCACATGAATTTTGGAGCTTCATCTCCTAGGGTTAGGTTTTTGGATGTCTAGGGTTTTGGAATTCGTGTTTGATGTAAAAATTCCTTCGGAGCCTCATTGTACTCATCTTATTGCGAATGAGTGCAGTTGTCACATCTCTTCTCAGAAATAAACCACCACCATTCTAGCAAGCTTGTTTCAATCTGCATTTACAGTTTCAACATATTAATTTCTTCATTGAATAGAAACCAAGTTTTATTGTGTCTCTGTTATTTTTCATTGTATCTCTATGTGCATAATATAGATATATATTCATTTCATTTTTCTCATAAAATCCATATTAGTGGTATCAGAGCAGTCTTCTCCTTGTCGTTCTTAGTGCATGTCCCCGACAAGATCAGGATATAAAGAGTTGGGTCTTGAGCTTGTTTATCATGAGGAAAAAATCTCTTGCATGCCCAAGCGAGCTTCCATGGCAGGAGAAAAGAAAGATGATGGGAAAATAGATTCTTTCACATTATTTCTCAAGGAAGCCCTCGTGCAATAGAGGAACAAAATGATGGATAGTTTTGTGCAAATCCTTTGACAACTACCAACATGAGACACATCTTCCTCGAGCAGAGGCACTGCCCCCTTCAAGGTACATATCAACTTTGATATTCCCATATTTCAAGGTTAGATAGACACATATTCTATAGACAAATGGTTGAATCTGCTAGAAGGGTATTTTTTGGTCCATAACGTTTCCAATAGAGAAAAGATTACATTTGCGCTCCTTAAAGCCGTCCCCCATGTCAAATATTGGTGAGAGACTTTTTGTGAGAAAAAGGAAATAGAGGAACCCTCATTATTTATAGTCGCACTCATATGGGATTATTTCATGGATGTTATTAAGGAACAATACTACCTTGTTTGAAGTTATGATGACCTGTATACAAGATAGACCACACAACGGCATGAAAGGGGCCAAACAGTGTCAGAGTTGACAAATATCTTCCATACCCTGCGCACTAAGATGGGTATCAAATATTCTGAGTGACATCTGGTGCTCAAGTACCATGGTGGTTTGCATAGATAGATTCATACATAAATGGAGTTTTTGGACATCTCATCCTTGGGTGTGGCCTATCGATATGCCATCAAGATCAAGCAGAATCTTAAACAAAAGACACGACAGTTTGGGTCTAGGAACCCATTACAGTAGAAGCATGGCAAGGGCAGCCCCAACCCCTGAAAGAAAAGGGCAAAGAAAATACAGACAGCCTCAGGACAACTATTCTAAGCCACAGACAAAGAAAGATAATGGAAAGATGAAGAAAAACACTTAGAAGTGGTGCGACTTCTATAAGAGTCCCTGTCATAACATTGTTGATTGTCGCTCTAAGAAGTCATTGGTGGCTGAGGTGAAAGCCTTTGATTCTGATGTGGGTTTCGAATCAGATTCAGAACCAGAAAAGGGGAGAGAGATCATTGAAGTGGAATCTAGTGCCAATGTTTCTACCACCAAGATCGATCCCGATGAACCCGATGAGCCAGAGGAAGGCAATCACCTCTTTCATTAACAAATGTGGATGAAGGGTACTCTTCTGCACTTCATCGTTGATAGCAGTAGCCAGAAGAACCTCATCTCAGAGGAGTTCATCAAGCATTTGGACATACCGACAACGCCACACCTGCATCCATACACCATCAGATGGCTCTGCCAAGGAAGGAATCTTCATGTCAACCAACACTGTCGCATGTCCTATGACATCAAGCCCTTCAAATATGAGGTATTTTGTGATTTCACTTCTCTTGAAGTTTGTGATGTTCTTTTCGGCCAACATTATTTATGGAAATGCCATGTTGTATATGATTCTAGGTCTCGTAGTGTTATTATTACTTTGGACATGAAATTGTACAGGATACCTGAGGTACTCCCACCAACTTCCATTTCCTTGATCTCTTCCAAGAAATGCACAAAGGTCATCTCTCAGACTGGGAAGTTTTTCTTCTTCATGATTCAATATCAAAGTGAGCAGAAGGTTGTAGCCACATCCATGGCCAACCTCTCCATGCAGCATAAGCAAGTGGATAAATTCATGGAAGAATTAAAAGACATCTTCTCCTCACCCACTGGGGTACCTCTACACTGTCAGGTCAATCATTCAATTGATCTGACCCCCGACACACCACTACCCAACGTGCCAGTATATCGTTTCTCTCTATTAGAAATTGATGAGATCAATGGTCAGATCCAATAATTGCTTCAAAAGGGGAAAATATGACCTAGCTCATCACCGTGTGGAATCCTAATCATGCTTGTGCAGAATAAATATGGGACCTGGCATCTCTGCATCGATTACTAGGCCCTAAATAAAATCATATTCATGAACCGGTACCTGATTCCATGAATCGACGATCTCCTTAACTAGCTAAAGGGGGACAAATAATTCAGTAAGATTGATCTGAAGTATAGATACCACTAGATCCCAATAGAGGAGACACATTCAAGTCCAAAGAAGGTCTTTTTGAATGGTTGGTCATGCCCTTTGGTTTGACAAATGCCCCAACAAATTTCATGAGGATGATGGAAAATATCCTGTGGCATTTAACCAATTATTTTGCGGTGGTGTATCTGGATGACATCCTCATCTACAACAAGAATTGGAGAGAACACTTGCAGTAGATTCAACAGATTCTGCACACTCTACAACAACACAAACTATATGTAAAGTTGGAAATATGCTCCTTTGACATGGATAGGATCCAGTCCCTAGAATACATTGTTGATGAGAATGGGGTGCATGTGGATCCATCCAAGATCCATGTCATTCATGACTTTCCAGCCCCAACCACACTCACTAAGATTCAGATATTTTTAGGCCTTGCCAATTTCTATCGCAGGTTTGTGTTGGGATTCTCCCATATTGCATGGGCCCTCAACCAAGTAACCAGGGGTAGTGGTAAGGAAATTTTGTGTGGGTCATGTCACAACAACAAGCATTCGATGATTTGAAACAGTGCTTGTGCTAAGCCCTAGTGCTCGCATTACCTAATCTACAATAGCCCTTTGAGATCGAAACAAATGCTTCAGACTATGTTGTGCGTGCAGTTCTCACTTAGCACGGACACCCTGTGGCCTATCATAGTGAGACACTATCAAATGTTGCACGTAATTACCCTACTTACAAAAAAAATGCACTCCATTTTTTAAGCCTGCCGCCAGTGGAGGCATTATATTCTCGGGAAGGAGACAGTCATCCACACCGATCATAATTCATTGCAGTTCATGTAGACATACATAAAATTTCAGAATGATCCCCATAAGAAGTGATCCACATACTTGCAACAGTTCCATCTCAACATCAAGTATAAGGTAGGAAGCACCAACCATGTCGTTGATTGCCTCAACCACCCTCCAGTTGGAGCACTCACCACAGTTCTAAAATCCTACGACCATGAGACCTCTGGATGACCCAAAATCTATGAGAGAGATCCTGACTTCCCCGCCACCTACCAGATGTTGGGTGCAAACACAACTAACATTGTTTTCCATATTTAGGATGGGTTGTTGTGCCATTTGGTCCATCTCTTCATTCCATCAAGAAAGCGTGTGAATCTTATTTGGGAAGCCTACTACAGTTGGGTGGCAAGAGAATTCAACATAGAGAAGACAGTGGCAGTGTTGCAACAATATTTCTATTGGTCGAAACTTTGATAGGATGTCAACATGTATATCAAGTCCTGGAATTCCTATGCCATTGCCAAACTGAACATTAAGAAATAAGGCACATACACCTCCTATGCCTACTCCTGAAAGGCCATGGGAATCCATATCTATGGACTACATGTCAGACCTTCCATCAACCAAGTGGGGAAATGACTTTGTTTTTGTGGTGGTTGATCATTTTTCTAAAATGGCGATTTTGGCTGCCTGCAAGAAGAGAATCACAATAGAGGCCACTACCAATCTCTTCTTTGAATGAGTGTGGGTACATTTTGGGATACCATAAGCCATCATCTCATATGGGGACAACTGGTTCCTCAACACATTTTGGTCGAGCCTTTGGTCACTGCTGGACACCAAACTCTCCAAATCCATTGCCTTCCACCCTCATACGGATGGCCAAACTAAGGTCATCAACCGAATGATCATGCATATTTTTCACATGTATAATTCCAAGCATCCCCACACATGGGATGAGAGCCTTCTCTATGTTCAAAACAGCTACAATAGAGCCATATGTAGCTCAACTGGACACAACCCCTTTCAGGTGGGGTTGGGATTTCAACCATTGGGTCCCATGGATGTTTCACTACCCCTTGTGGCCACCCAAGCAAACTCATCCCATGTTCAAACTGAAGCTGCAAAAGCTACCTGTTTCATTGAGTAGATCCAACACTTTCTCCAATAGGTTCAGGATATTTTGCAGAAGTCCAATACCAAGTACAAGTAGCACCATGATCAATATCAGGTGCCACACAAGTTTCAGGTGGGAGATAATGTTTCGTTGCACTTGCAGAAAGAATTCCTTACCAGACCCCATTGGAAGCTTCATCCACTCCACTACAGACCTTATACCATCATCAAGGCTATGGGTGACAATTCTTTTCAGATCAACATTCCCCCCTTCCTTGGCTTGTACCCATTGTTTAATGTGGACCTCCTTCGACCATAATTTCCACCATTATTAGACACCTTAGAGGTATCATCATGGTTGACACCGAAAGATATCAACCATGATTGGATGGAATAGGAATACATTGATGAGATCGTGGAAAAAAAGGTCAAGGGAACTTTCCAATAGAAGTTTCAACTTTATCGTGTTGTCAAAGCAGGGCAACTCCTACACTAAGGCAAGTGGCTCACCTAGGACCAAATTCAACGTAAATTTCCTCATCTAATGGGGGAACTCAATGCAATGGAAACCATTGCTTCCTAAGGGGGGAGGATTGATCCAGGTGGATATCGGTGACCACCCACCTATTCCAATTGGATCACATACAAATGCCATCTTGGCAGTTGTTTTCTAGCTTTTTGGGTCCTAACCTCCCATGGTCGTTTTGAGGCCCTAAACAATGTTTTTTGGGCCCGCCATAGTCACACTATAAATAGAGTCAGAATGTGATGACATAATGTGTATTCCTAGTATATAAATTTCCAATAGGATATCGTGCGCCTAAAACGAAGATCGTATGAAAAATTTACGACCGTGAGAAGTTGATGTACCAACTTACCCCAACGAGGCCTTCATGATTTTTGGCACTTCATCTCCTAGGGTTAGTTTTTTGGATGTCTAGGGTTTTGGCATTCATGTTTGATGTAAAAATACCTTGGGAGCTTCATTGTACTCATCTTCTTGAGAATGAGCGCAGTGGCCACATCTCTTCTTAGAGACAAGCCACCACCATTCTAGCAAGCTTGTTTAAGTCTACATTTTATAGTTTCAACATATTTCTTCATTGAATAGAAGACAAGTTTTAATGTATCTCTGTTATTGTTCATTGTATCTCTATGTTCATAATATAGATATGTATTCATTTCGTTCTTCTCATAAAATCCGGATCACCAATCCTCCTAGCACAAGTGCAAACCTAATTATCCTAGCTCCATACACAAACACACACACTTGCTTGGATAAAAAAATGAGAGGTTTTTGATGTGTGTTTATACTTTTCCAAGTGCCTCCTTCATTTGAATTTAGGGTTGACTTGTAACTTCTTGTCAGGAATGATTTTAAGGATGGAAATTTATTTTAAAATGTGGAAACCTTGGTGAATCTTACTAATCCTTCATATGTCAACTATAAATGTGTGGCGATAAGTTTGTAAAAATATTCAAATTTCTGAGTATTTTATATACTTTTTATAAAATTTTGGCGATTTTTAAGGTAAAATGATTTTATCCTATAGAATTTGGGCAAATCATTTTTAAAATAGCAAATCTGGTTTTTGGAAAAACCATGGAAAATTAGCCCATGAGCAAAATTTAGCCCCTAAAATCATCCCTGCTTCTTGTTGCAACAAATTTTATTCTTTAATTAATTTTGGGGTTGACTTGTAGCTTCTTATCCTTAGATCCAGGGCTTCTTGACCATACTTCAGGGATTCATCTTTAAGAGGGAATGACTTCTCAACTCTGAGGAACCACGTGACGTGCGACCTATTAGCACTCTGTAAATTCGTTTGGCTAAGAAAAAAAATGACAGAGGTAACCTATAGACCAACTTTAAGACCATAAACTAGCCTTTCTGACCTAGAGAGGGCTCTCTCTGAGACTTAGTCTCTAACATATAATGGCTTTGGATTGTCAGCTAGTTTATTGCGTTTGTGAAATATTTATGGTCATTTTGGCAAGGAAATATAGAACCTTGGGCTATGGAGTCAAATTCCAGAAAGAGAGAGAAATAAATGACTTGGTAACTGAAAACTTGATAGGGCTAAGTAGGAAATGATATTTCAGTTCAAATGTCATTGTGTGTGGCGAGAGAAAAAGTACATAAAGCAACTCAGAGCACCATTGAAGATGAATTCTAAATCACTTAGAAGAAAACACGGGAGTTTAAATGGAGAAGTCTAAAGCACCATGCGATGAATTCGAAAATTATTAAACATTCTTATTTAAATAGGGTAAAGACATGGATATACAAAAAAAAAGAAGTACATACATAGAAGAGATCAAAATACATCAGACCACCACCATTAGAATCTTTTCGTCAAATCCTCGGGACCCTTTGCATATATTTCAATCGGGTTTGAAAGTTACATTCAACAATATACTGTCTACACTACTTTGCCAACCAAACCTGCTTACATTGAAAAGATGCAATATATAGAAAAAGTTGCGCCCCTTGGGCTACCATGCCTCAAATTACTTCTCCTAGAATTTTGGTTCTGGTTATTCCCTATCAAATGACCTTTCAAATGGAACTTACTAAAACAGGAAACCCAATTGCCCACAATCTTGTCATAACTGACGCTTATATCATGATCGTTCAATCATCAGTAAGATTCAATCATTTAGGAGGTGATGCGTCGACATTACTCCTTTGAGTGGTTACCCAAACAATCGAGCAATCTGTCATAATTTTTTCACCAGTGTAACATGCTCTGGTTGTTGTCGCGCAATCATTGGTTGTAGCATGCATGTGGTGATTTGGTATGGTGGATGATTGTGGGTTGTCACTCATGTTTTCCAGATGGCGACGATGATCAGAGGACCACACATCTCCTTCAAAACTATTGTGTGTTCCTCCTACACTTGTCCTTTTCAACAGGTGGGTTTACAACATCTACGCAACACATATACATCACGCGAATACCCATCAGATTCCTTGCTTCCCTACAGGAGACAGGACACAAGGAGAGAGGAATTTTGTGCCACATTCAAAAAGACAAAAACGGGGTCGGGCCAATTATGTTTCTGATCTCATCTGCAGTCTTGATACTCTTAGCATTTTCCTGAGAGACTAGTTTCTCCTTTTCAGATTCCTTACCTGTCTTCGCAAGACCGTGTTCCCCTTCAGCTTCATTTGAGAACTGGCCTGAGCCACGCAGACGTTTTCCATGGCCATTCCACATTCTTTGAAGTGATCCACGGTTCTCTCCTCTGACATCCTCTGTTCCTCGCGCAGTTGAATGATCACGTCTTGTGCTTCTTTGAGTTGTTTCTTGAGCCAATTTGCATTCCCTTCTCGGTTCTTATACACTGATGTTTCAATAGTCATTTCCACTAACTATTTTCTCAATTCTTTGTTCTCCTAGTACAACTCAAAAATAACAAGTTGTGCTTGCTCTAGCTGTTGCGGCGACTCTCGAACATCCATGCTTTCAGTGCCTGGCCTTCTTCATCTTTCACAGCTTTCTCGGCTTGAACCCTCAACGGGTTCTAGCCGAATAACACGCATGAGTAACTTCTCAGCAACAGATTGGGCACACAGTTCGTTTGGAGCTTGGGCCTCCCCAGGCTTCTTTTTCTTCCTTGGCCTACCTCTTTTCCAGGGAGTTGGTTGTTGGGGTGATGAGCCTTCTACTATCTTTCCTTTCCCTGGAGCCCCCCTCTATTCCTGCCTCCACGCTACAAGATGTTGATTACCCCATGGATAGAAAGGGATATCCTTTGGGGTCCCTGGGGATGTCGGCTGAAAACAGAAACGAGTCCCAGTCCTTGCCAGTCATATCAATTCCTCGACTGTTAACAAATTTATTAATGAGATATGGGATAAGTTCTTTTTCGGTTGGTTTTCTTCGTCTTAGACACTGCCTGTCGTTCCTCCTAGACTTTGGTGCAAGAAGAAAGGTAAGATCAAAGTCCCTTTTCCTGTGAAATTCATCAGCATCCTGATGTGATGTGGGCATATTCTGTCAGACCTTATTTCACAGATGAAAAACCTTCTAATCACCTTTAGGAGCTTTTGAAAAGGCTCCCGTAAATACTGACACAGAACGTCCACTCCAATTTCCCCATTCAAGAAATTTGGTTTGATGAATTATTCATCAAATGATACATCTAAAGGCATGCCCTTAGAACATATTTCACCATGTGGAGGGATCTCCGTATTGGTTGACATAGTTTCCTCCGTCACCCAGAATGTGATTCCTACAATGACCACGCGGAACCCATTAAAACTGAGAGTGAATTGTTGAGCCAATTTCACATTGTATCCTTGGATTTTCTCGCAATAGTGCATACATCCGACCTATTTGAAAGATGCCCTAACCTTTGGATACTCATTGATTAACACCAAGTCTTGAGGCTCGGGCCTCACAGCTTTGCCACTTCGCGCCTTCTTCCTTATGTCTTGGGATGTTGTCATGGTGCAAACACGTATTTTTTTTGCGCATGCGGTAATGAAATATGACACTCTCTTCACGCAGAAAATGGAGAATGATATTCTTAGTAGAGACTTGTCAAAGTGGGAGTAGCAGAAACTTTGTGTGACAAGCGAAAATGACTCTAGGAATTCACTGTGTGGCCAAAGGTGCTATGAAGACTCTCGGCGCAGAAAAGGCTCAACGTTGCAATAAACAGTAACAATAGGATTGTCACAGTAGGGGAGCATGAAAGAAAAAGACTCCAAGGAAGGAAAGGATGATTGCGAGGGGGACTATTGCTCGACAGGCTAGCTCGTGGAAAATTCCAATAGGCTTTAGACCGTGACTGAAAATGAAGGAGACGTGTAAATTTTGACTAAAAAGGTTCACAACATAGCTGATGGAAATCAACCTTTGTCACAAAGAAAAGACCCAATACTTGCAGGGGGAATCACAAACAATTCACAAACTTGGATAGAAAAAGGGAAACACGTAGGGTGACTGGTATTTATAATCGAATGGGTGAGGGATGGAATCATGATAGAGGACGTTGAATCCATGGTGACGAGAAGTTTTGAAGCATGCTGGAGATTTTCACAGCACACTCGCGCGGCTGGTAAGAGCTGCAGAGTATACGTGATATGAGCGTCGTGATTTTTCGAACTATCTTAATTCATAATTAGGTGATGATGGTCGTTATACCTTTTAACATGATATTCACCCTAACTTGTGACTCATCTAGGAATGCCTTGATTTTCCCAAGATCATGTCATGACTTTGAAAACTTTGGACAAACCTCTAACTCTAGCTATGAAAATCATGGTGCTAACACCACCTACCACTAGAAATGACATGACGAGGTCTATCCATCTATGAGGTTTTTTCATTTATTTTCAATGTCATTCATCCTCTTTTTATCGTCTCAACTTTGGGCTTCATGACCACACCTCCGAGGCTTTTAACCATGCTTCCAGGGTTTCTTGTAGACTTCTTCAAAGAGTCTTCCCATGAGGGCCATGCTTAAAGCTACGCCATAGGGGGACCACTTCGGAGACTCCTTCAAATACACCCATTACTTCTAGAGGCTTATAGACTTCTTCTATAGTTGACATCAATGACAACCAATTTTCCAACAATCTCCCCCTTTGGCATTGATGGCAACACTCATGCTCCCCCTATGACGATTTTTCCACCTAACTGAATGATCATTGAAATTTATCTCCACCTTTGAAATCAATGGAAAAGGGTAACTCCCTTGATGATCTATTTCCCCCTGTATTCTTTGGAAAAACATGTGTAGATAATTGCAAGGAAGAAACGACTCCAAGTTTTTGTCGAAGATACTCAAATGTTTCTCTTGGGAGAGGTTTGGTCAAGATATATGCAATTTTTTCGTTTGTATCAATGTATTCCAACATGATATTATTTTTTGTAACTTTTTATCGCAGAAAGTGGAACTTAATCGAAATATGTTTGTTCATGGAATGCATCACTAGATTCTTGGAGATACTTATAGCACTAGTATTGTCACGAAATATTGGAATAGGGTCATCATATTTTACTTTTATGTATTTGTAATGTCCCTTTCCAAATAGGAGCTCTAGAGAAAAGGATTAATGGTCTAAACTGCCCCATTAGACTATATTCAGGGCCAGAAAGGGGTAAACAAGGTTACTATAGGTCACTTCAGTCAAAGGTGTTATATTTGGAAAGTGACATTGACCTAAAAGTGGTTAAAAGCGCTTTTAATCCAATTTGAGCTAAAAATAGAACAAACGAGATAAAATTAGAAGTCAACAACAAATTAGGGTTTTGGGAAGCTATAAGAGAAATTTCGGTGACCTAATTCATTATTATGTATATTTCGACTTGTCATTGAGGAGAGAGGCGCATCTCAGGAGAGATAGTTCATTGGATTCCAAGAAGAAGACACCAATTGGTTGATTTTGATGTTGAGAGACACACCCTAGTCATTGGAAATATCACACAGGTCTTCCATCATTCTTCAGCAGTAGTTACACAGGTTCCAGTAGTAAGGGCAGACTTATTCAAGGTGAGGGCGCAACTTCTGAGGAGGTTCAGTGGATCGACTTGTCCTATCCACGGAGATTTCAGAGATTCCCCTCCAACCCAGTTGAGAGGAATGCAAGGGGCATCTTTTGCATGGTTCCTTGTCAGATTTCGATAGAGGAATCATCTGGGGCGCATTTTCCAGACTTGGGAGTGCTACACTTTGGGAGGACACATTTGGGTTTCTCAAGCGATCATCAGATCAGATCCAGGGAAAACCTTCCAATCCATTTCATAGTAGGCTAAGGTGATAATTTTGAGACACATCTTAGCCAATTGCGATGGTAGAATCACTAGGGCGAAGTTTTCCAGTGGTAGAGGGGCGCATTCCCCTAGGGGGATCCATCTAGGGTCCAGACATACCAGCAGAGGGGCCGATCAGTCACCAGGACTGAGAGATAGATTAGGGAACACCATTTGGGATAGTTTCCAGGCCATTCCGAGAGGTTTATCCACCATGGCGAACTTTCCAAACTTTCAGTAGTTACCGTGCGAGTTGCCATAGTTACATCTCATCCATTGATCCCGCAATACTAATCTATTATCGGGTATTATCATTTAGTTTGCTTATTGTATTCTGGCTAAGGTTCCTTTGTCATTTGATCTAGCCGAGTGATTCATTTTTATTCAGGCGCATTCAACATTGTACTAACAAAGATATCATAATATAATATTTGTAGTCTTTTGTCTCATTTATCATCTATATAGTCATTTATATGATGTAACAATGAATTATCCATAGTAGATACATCATATTAGCAAGGTTTCCTAGACTATCCAAGTCATGAACATTATAGTGGTATCAGAGCTTTAGTCCTGCCAGCCTGTGACTAAACACGATGAGTGTAGCAGAGGACCCAATGGGTTGTGAGCACGTAGGTGACAAATATGTCACTTACAACAGACGCAAGGAGGGAAGACCTAGATATGATTTTCCCTCTTTTCCTCCCACCTCAGAGGAAGAGGAAGAGGCACAAAGGGAAGTAGAGAGAAGGGAAAAGCGAGAGGCTGAGAGTGAGGATGTTAGGAGACATATATGAGAGACCAGAGGGTAGTGGTAAGGCTCTCATGGACCTATAAGAAACCTTCATGCAGGTACTCAGAAATATGGTAGTCAGTTAGCAGGCCATGACTCAGTCCTTGGTGTAGATGGTCGATAGACTAGCCATAGTGGGCACCTCGAACACCAAGCCCCACATGCAGCACAGGGGAACTAAGGGGCAAGCAGTAGACCCCAGTCTCCTACTCATACATACACCTCTTCGAGTAGGATTCCCAGGCCATTGTCCCCTAGTTTCTAAAGGGCACCTCCAGTAGTAGCACAAAAATCAATAACATAGAGGCCACCCACTCAGGCGGAGGACATTGCAGAGTATATGAGGGAGTATAAACATTGGGATGTGACTTCCATCAGGACATGACCCTGGTCGAGTATTATGGAATCAGACTCAGGAACTGCCCTAGAGAGACATAGAGAGGAGGACAACAACAACAACATGGGCATAATATTGATTTCATCCAAAAATTTGGTATAATCACCATACCTTCTTTTTATGGATCATCTAAATGCACTGCTAGAGCTTGCGTACAAAAGTTAGACACATACTACAAGCTCAACTAGATGACCAAGCTAGAGGCCATTATTTTCGCTACCCTACACTTGGAGGGTGAGGTACATGAGTGGTGGCATCATGGACTGGTGACGTTGGGTCACAGTCACATCACCTCCTATAGGGAGTTCACAGAGAGACTCGTGGACAGGTTTGATAGGAGGGATCCCGAGATCCACTTCAAGGATCTAGCCTAGTTGAGACAAACTGGCACAATAGTGGCATTTACCACAGAGTTTTAGCGGATAACAGTGGCAGTGATAGATATATCAGAGCCCAGGATGATCATGTTATTCACAGAGGGACTCATAGAGCCATTAAGAGGATGGGTGAAAGAATACAGGCCTCACACTTTGCAGGATGTCATCCTACAGACTCGATATTTGGCAGACTCGTTGCCAAAGACTAAACCCTTTTCCAAACCCTTCATACCATAGAAGGATCGAGACAAGAATCCATTCCAAATAGAATGGAAAGGAAAGGAGAAGTTGTATGATGAGATAAGTCAAGAGATTATGAGGAAGAAGCTTTGCCTCAACTGCAGAGACCCTTGGGTCCTAGGCCATAGGTGCATGGGCAAGGGAGAGATTCATTATATTGAGGTGGCATCATATAGTGTGGACAATGAGGAGGAGAAGTAGGAAAGAAGATCCACTAGCTCAGAGGAGGAGTCATCACGGGTAGAGGAGCATCCTCCCCATAGACCACTGACACCGGTAGGAGCCCACCCACCGATAGTTCCACAGCCTCCTGAGCAGGCTAACAGATGGAAACCAACAAAGAGAGGAGTCATAGAGACCCTTTCTGGTGTTCCCTGGTATGATACCCAATGGATTAGAGGCACTATTTAGGGGCAACAAGAAATTGCCTTGATAGATTGTGGGGCCACCCAAAACTTCATTGACACTTCATTGGTATCGAGATGGGAACTTCAAACATAGGAGTTTGAGGGGTTTGATGTTGCAGTAGTAGATGGCCACACAGTGGAGTGTCTAGATAGAGTTCCATACTTGGAGATAAAGTTAGGCAACTACACAGTGAGAGACACATTTTATGTGGTTGACCTATATGACACAGATGTGCTTTTGGGAGTCCAGTGGATGATCACCTTGGGAAAAATCACCACCAACTACCAAAACTTGGAGATGGGGTTCAAAGACCATGACATGAAGAAGGTTGTTTTGAGAGGTATGTCGACAGGAGCACCCAGGATAGTTTTGTCCAAGAGGATGGAGAGGATATTCAGACATGGGGAGGAAACATATGCCGCAGAGTTCTTGATCACTACGTGGAAGGATTCAGAGGGTCGAAAATAGTATCATAAAAAAGATCAGGAATTTGTTGGGACAACATCAACAGGTTTTTGCGTCGATTCCACCAGGGAGACCACCTGACGAGGGGTTTGAGCACACCATTGAGTTGGAGGAGGGGGACAAACCTATGATCACACCCCCCTAGCGTCATCCTAGTAGGTTCAAGGATGAGATAAAGAAACCAATCAAGGAATTTCTAGCGATGGGACACATCAGAATGAGCAACAACGCATTCACCTATTCAATTGTCTTAGTTCTGAATAAGGATGGCATCATGAGGATGTGCATTGATTACCGAGACTTGAACAAGAAAACCATCAAGAACCGGTATCCTATCCCTCTCATTGACGAGTTGATAGATGAATTGCCTGGGGCAGTTTTCTTCTCAAAGATTGATCTACACTCTAGGTATCATCATATCAACATCCAAGAGAAGGACATAGAAGACGAAATTGCGATGTCACTTTGGACATTTCGCATTTCTGGTTATGCCATTTGGTCTAACCAATGCACCAACTACCTTTCAGTCTTGCATGAACCACATATTCAGGGATTAGTTGAGGAAATCAGTTTTGGTTTTCTTTGACGACATCTTGGTGTACAACAAGACATGGAAGGAGCATATGAGGCACCTGGATGAGGTATTGAGCATCATGGAGGCATAGTCACTATATGACAAAGAGTCCAAGTGTGATTTCGGTGTGACATAACTACTTTACTTGTGCCACATCATTAGTGCACATGGGGTACAAGTAGGCCAAGAGAAGATGAAGGCCATTTTGGATTGGACAACATCGAGGAAGGTGACAGATTTGAGGAGTTTCTTCGAGGTGTGTAGCTATTTCAAGAGGTTTGTCCAGGGTTTTTCTCAGCTTGGAGCACCAATGACAGATCTTACCAAGCATGGGGATTTCATCTGGACTGAGGAGTCACATAAATCTTTTGATCACACAAAGGAAGTCATGGGCACTTGTCCAGTGTTGGCATTACCAGACTTTGTTTTTCCATTTGTACTAGAGTGTGATGCATCTGGAGAGTGTATCAGAGCCATTTTGATGCAAGGAGGACACCCCATTATATTTGAGAGTAGAAAGCTCAGTCATTCTGAGAGGCTGTACTCCATTTATGACAAGGAAATGCTTTCAATCATCCATGCCTTGACCAAATTCAGATAATATTTGGTGGGCAACAAATTCATGGTCAAAACAGATCACAACAACTTGAAGTATTTCCTTGAGAAGAAGGAGGACCTCAGTGAGCACCAACATAAATGGGTGATGAATTTACAAGCATTCAACTTCGACATGGAGTATATCAAGGGGAAGAAGAACATTGTGGTCGATGCACTATTGAGGAGACCTGCGACATGTTCTTTGATGGAGATATCAACAGATTGGAAATCCCACTTGTTAGTGGAATATTCGAAGAACAAGTTCTCTTGTGAGGTTATGGATGGGCAGATACAGGATGATAGATATAGGGTCATTGACGATGTCATATTCTACAAGGATAGAGTCTACTTAGTGCCAGATTCGGGGTTCAAAAAGAATATCCTCAGAACACTTCATGATTCACCACTAGCATTCCATCGGGGTTTTTTCAAAACCTACCGACAGATCAAAGAGAGTTTATCATGGAAGGGCCTCAAATAGGATGTTATGAAACATATCAGTGAGTATGTTACTTGCCATCAGAACAATTCAAAGCATACTCTTCCATCAGGGCTACTTCATCCACTTCCCATTCCAAAGCATAAATGGAAAAGTATGTCGATGGACTTCATCAAAGGCCTAACCAAGGTCAAGGGTAGGGACTATATCTATGTAATGGTTGAAAATTTGACCAATTTTTCTCACTTCTATGCCATACCGACATAGTACAATGCAGTTCAGGTAGCCGAGATATTCTTCAGGGAGGTCTTCAGACTTCATGGGTTTTCGAGGAACATAATCAGTGAGAGGGACAATCCGATCATTGGGACATTTTGGAGGGAGTTCTTTAGAATGTTGGGGACAGAGTTGACACCCAGCACCATCTATCACCCTCAGATAGATGGGAAGACTGATATCATCAACAAGTGGGTTGAAGGATATTTGAGGAACTATGTAGGTGGACAACAGAGAACCTGGGTCAAGTGGGTACATTTAGGAGAGCATTGCTACAACACCACTTTCCACATGTCCATTGGTATGACACCCTACTGAGCATTGTACGGATATGATGCTCCCACTTTGGTAGACTTTGTTTTTGGGGAGAGTAGAGTTCCCAAAGACAAGTATTGGATTATAGAGAGTCGAGGGATTCTCAAGTTGTTGAAAGAGAACCTGTAGATGACACATAACTGACAAAATATGAGTGTGGAAAGACATAGGATAGAGCGCAACTTTGAGAATAGGGATATGGTTTTCTTGAGACTCCAACCTTACAGACAATCATCTCTGAAGAAGAGTGGGGTTGAGAAGCTCAAACCTAGATTTTACGGCCCTTACAGAATCATGTACCGAGTAGGCAAGGTTTCTTATGAGCTAGAGCTTCCAGAGGGGAGAAATATTCATAATGTTTTCCACGTATCTTGCCTCAAAAAGGAAGTGGGACAATTCATTATCACATCAGATGAGCTTCCCCCATTGGATGAGGAGGGACATTTGGAGTTGGTTCTGGAGGAGGTACTAGAGTTTCGAGAGTGAAAGCTAAGGAGAAGGGTCATCAGAGAGTGTTTGATCAGATGGAGAGGGCTTCTAGTAGAGGACGTTACTTGGGAGAGCGAGCAAGTGTTGCAACACCCTGGATTGGTATTGCTTTAGGATAAGCAATTTCAGGAAGGGAGGACTGTAATGTCCCTTTCCAAATAGGAGCTCTAGAGAGGAGGCTTAATGGTCTAAACCACCCCGTTAGACTATAGCCAGGGCCAGAAAGGGGTAAATAGGGTTACTAGAGGTCACTCTAGTCAAAGGTGTTATATTTGGAAAGTTACATTGAGCTAAAAGTGGTTAAAATCATTTTTAAGCCAATTTGAGCTAAAAATAGAACAAACGAGCTAAAATTAGAAGTCAACAATGAATTAGGGTTTTAGGCAGCTATAAGAGAAGGTTCAACAACCTAATTCATTATTATTTAGATTTTTACTTATCATTGAGGAGAAAGGCGCATCTCAGGAGAGATAGTTCAATGGATTCCAGGAGGAAGACACCAATTGGTTGATTTCGATGTTGAGAGACACACCCTAGTCACTGAGAAGATCACACAGGTCTTCCATCATTCCTCATCAGTAGTTACATAGGTTCTAGTAGCAAGGGCACACTTGTTCAGGGTGAGGGCGCAAATTCTAAGGAGGTTCAGGGGATCGCCTTCTCCCATCCAGGGAGAGTTCATAGATTCCCCTCTGACCCATTTGAGAGGAATGCAAGGCACATATGTTTCCTAGTTCCTCATGAGATTCTGAAGGAAGAATCATTTGGGGAAAATTTTCCAGATTAGGGAGTGCGACACTTTGGGCAGACACATTCGGGGTTCCCGAGCGATCATCAGATCGGATCTAGGGAAACACTTCCGACCCATTTCACAGTATGCCAAGGCGATCATTTTAAGACACATCTTAGCTGATTGTGATGGTGGAATCACTAGGGAACATCTTTCTAGTTGTAGAGGGGCGCATTCCCCTAGGGGGATCCATATGGGGTCCAGACACACCAGCAGAGGGGCCAGTCAGTTACCAGGACTGAAAACTAGAGCATGGCACACCATTTGGGACAGTTTCCAAGCTATTCCAAGAGTTTTAGCCACCATGGTGAACTTTCTGGACTTTCAGCAGTTGTCGTGTGAGCTACCATAGTTTCAGCTCATCCATTGATCCCGCAGTGCTCATCTATTATCAGGTATTATCATTTAGTTTGATTATTGTATTCTGTCTAAGGTCCTTTTGTCATTTGATCTAGCCTAGTGATTCATTTTTATTCAGCCACATTTGGCATTGTAATCACAAAGATATCATAATATAAGATTTGCATTCTTTTGTCTCATTTATCACCTATATAGTCATTTATATGTTGTAGTAATGAATTATCTATAGTAGATACATCAGATTAGCAGAGTTTCCTGGACTAGCCAAGTCAAGAACATTACAGTCTTGCAGGGTTTACTTCATCCAAAGGATCTGAGTACAACATGTTGTTGTTGTAATATATTGTTCTTATGTTATAGAAAATACTGAGGACTACTTCTTACGTAACTAGGATACCAGACAATCACCCAAGTAGAAGGCTTCTCCACTAGTACTTCTTCTATTATCAATTCTTCCTTCCCAATCTACGTTTGTGTAGGAAACCATAGTTAGGCCATTCCTTTTCAGATACCGGAATCCAAACTCTGTTATTCCTTTGAGATATATGAAGATCCTCTTTACTGCCAGAACATGAGTTTCCTTCGATGCTACTTGAAATATTACAACCTATCCAAATGCTTGCATTACATATGGTCTTGAAGCTGTCACATAGACTAGGATGCCAATCATTTATCTATAGAGTCTTCAATATTATTTCTTAGATTCATTATCTTGTCTCAACTTACAACCAGTTGCCATAGGAGTACATATGGGTTTACAATATTCCATTCCAAAATTCTCCAACATTTCTTTGATGTGCTTGTTTTGGGAAACGAAAATACCTTCATCTAGATGAGATATATGAAATCCCCCAAAAAACGTCAACTCACCAAGTAGGGACATTTCAAACTCATTCTACATGTCTTTGACAAACTTCTTACTCATCCTGTCACTGTCACTTCCAAAGATGATGTCATCCACATATACTTCAATGATAAGTATGTTTTCCTAGTTCACTTTTATGTAGAGATTGCTATCTGCATTTCCCTTTCTGAATCCTTGTTGTTGTAAGTACTTTTCCAATCTTGAATACCAGGATCTAGGGGCTTGCTCGAGTCCATACAAATATTTCTTCAATCTGCAAACATAATATACTCTTTATGATAGTAAAAACCCTTATGGTTGTTCGATGTTCACTTCTTATTCTAATTCTCCATTTAGAAATGTCGATTTTACATCTATGATATAATATGATCCATCTAGAGGATACATAGGTCAAAATCATTTTTATTGCTTTCATTATGACAACAGGAGAAAAATTTTCTTCAAAATATACTCCTTCGACTTGAGAATATCCTTTTCATACTAGCCTTTCCTTGTTTCTGGTTACCTGTCCATCTTGGTTTAGTTTGTTTATGAACACCCATTTTGTACCAATCACATTTTTGTCCTTAGGTCTTGGAACTAGTTCACATGTCTCATTCTTCTCTTTTTGGTTCAATTCTTGTTCCATGGCCTTGATCCAATGTTCATCAATATTGGATTCCTAAAATTTTTTGGGTTCAATTGCGGATAGTAGTGCTAGGTGTCTTTGTTCTGGTGTACGTACCCGTTTTCTTCCTCTGGTTTCTATTCCTACATTTTTTTCTCCAATAATTTGTTTGAGTGGATGATTATTCTAAACCCAACGGTTAGGTGTCTCGAAGGTATCTAAAAATATTGTTGGTCATTTTCTTCTTGTTCTGCTTCTGGATGCTTCTCTTTGTCTTCTTCTTCTTCTTCTTCTTCTAGCTCTTCTTCTTTTAGTTTTTCTTCTGCTTCATGTTCTTTTGAATTTTTTCTCTCTTCTTTGGTATTCAACACATTTGTTTCATCAATATTTACATTGATTCTTTCCACTATTTTTTTTAGGTTGTAACATTTGTATGCCTTGCTTTTGCTTGAGTATCCAACCAGTATGCCTTTATCAACTCGATAATCAAATTTTCCAATCATGTTATCTTCTCTTTTTATGTAGCATTTTCTTCCAAACACTCTAAAGTTCTTGACGTTTTCCAGTATTCCATTCTATAGCTCATATGGAGTCTTGTCACTGTCACTTCTAAGCATTAATTTGTTCAATATATGAACAGTTGTATGTATTTCTTGTACCCAAAAGATATTAATCAACTTGGAATATTTCAACATGGTTCTAGCCATATCTTGTAAAGTTCTATTCTTCCTTTCAATGACTCCATTTTGCTGAGGTGTCCTGGCTATTGAGAATTTCCTTTTTATTCCATGATCTTCACAAAATTCCATGAATTCTTTTGATGTGAACTCTCCTCCATTATCTGATCTCAAGCACTTGATTTTCAAATCAGTCTCATTTTCAACCATTTCTTTGAATATCTCAAAACATTCAAATTCCTTCGACTTTTTCTTGAGAAAACAGATTGTGATCATTATTTTAAAGTTATAAATAAGTAGCATGAAGTACTGCTCACCATTCATCCCTTTTGTTCTCATTGGTCCATATAGATCGGTGTGCACAATCTCCAATGGTTTTGTTGTAGAGCATTCATTTTTTCTTAACTCAGTTCTTGTTTATTTTCCATGTAGACAGTGCTTGCACATAATATTGGTTGGCTTTGAAATTTCAGGAATTTCTCTTATTAAGATTCCTTTTTATTTATTTTGACAAGATTTCCAAAGTTCATGTGACCCATTCTTATATGTCAAAGCCAACTTTCACTTTCATTTCTCAAGAAATATCTTTCCTTTCCAATATCAGTTAAGATGTATATGTTGTTTGGAGTCCTTATTGTTCTAGCCACCAATTTTGTTGATCCTTCTTTCCTTATCTCACATTTCTTTGAGTCAAATAGAAGTGTATGTCCTTGGTCACACATTTGACTCACACTTAGCAGATTATTCTTCATATTTTCGACAAGTAGGATGTTTTTTTCCATGACATCTTTACTTCCAAACTTCACTGCACCTTTTCCTATAATTTTGGCTGAGTTATCATTGCCAAATGAAATTTATCCATCTCTTTCTTTATTTAGAGTTACAAACATGTCCTTGTCACCTGTCATCTAATGAGGAATTGTCTTCTCTTGAGTAGAGGCTTTTCTTAAAGAATTTATTTTTGTTTCTTTTCTTGTCTACTTTCTGATATTTATTTTCTTTATTGGGAGCTTCTTCTTCATCATTCTCTTTATTCTTAGCATAATGAAATTTAATAACAAAATGAAAAATTTTACCACAATTAAAACATTTAAAAGGAAGATTACCTTTGTAATTGCCAATTCCTCTTTTTAACTTCCTTACAAAGTTATCCATTTCTTCATCTTCATTTGAATCATTGTTATAGTTGCAGTCTGACTTTGGCTTTTGCTTCTTCTCCTTCGTCTTCTTGGATGTTTTGAAAGTTGCTTCCTTTTTGGATGGATTATCATGCTCTATTCTCATTTCATAAATTGTAAGGATTCCATGCTCATCCATGCTCAATGTAGCAAGATATTCTCTTTATTCTAGGGATGGAATCTTAGGATCAAATCTCATTGGAAGAGACCTTAAAACCTTTTGAACAATCAATGGTTCTTTAATTTCTTCTCCTAAGCCTTTAATAACACTCATTATTTTATCAACTCACAGAAAATAAGTTGCAATATCTTCGTCTTCCTTCATTTTACGTTGTTCAAATTGACCTATGTAAGTTTGAAGCTTGGCCCCTTTGACTTTGGCATCTCCTTCATAAACATTTTGAATTTTTTCCCAAACATCCTTTGCATAATCACAATGCATAACTTTGACATATATTGAATCAACGAAGCCATTCAAAATATCATTTTTATCCTTTGAATTGTTTTCATCAAGATTCTTTCCATCTATATCTAATGGGGGGGTGGAAGGTGACTTGTATCCATCTACTACTGCTTTCCAGACATCAAATCCATGTGCTTGCACAAATGTTTTCATCCTTCTACTCCATAAGGCATAATTATGACCATTAAATACCGACGTTCCATTGTTAGTGCACTCCATGATCTACCTTACTGTGGTTATAATATCTCTAAAGGACATGCTTTGATACTAATTGTTGGAATACTGACCAATACTAAGAGGGGGGGTGAATCAATATTGAGAACTTTTTACCATTTTTAATCACAATATTAACTTATCAATGATTCCATTTACTTATGATTTCATTTAACATTTCATAAACATATATAGTACCATTCAACAATGAATCACATCATACACAATGCACAAGAGATTTTTACATGGAAACCAAAATGGGAGAAAACCACGAAATGCTTTATTATATATCAAAATATCACATTCATAGGAATTACCAACTTCTAAAATTCTTCTGCACCAACTCAAAGAAGGCACCCACCCCATGTTTACAAGATTCAACCCAAATAAAGCTATAACTCCCTAGATTTTCTAGCTCCAACTAGTAGGAGACTCTGTTATTACATAAAGTTGTCAGGGTTCGCAGGATGACCAAGTCCTTTCTTGCACAGGAAACGTCCAAGCGTAGGAATCAAAGGAAGTCTATTTTGGGCTGAAAAACAAGGAGCAGGCAGGTTCAATTTTCAACGACGGAGATCCCAGGAGCATTTCAGGTCGGCGGATCTCATGCTTTCAGAATGTGAAATTTGCATGAGGTTTAATGAACAGGAAGAAGCCCCGAAGTTGTAGATCAAGCGCCATGTGTCCCTCCATATCAGACGGTCATAATTTACTTCGAGACTTCGGGCTTCGGGAGTTTTAGGACTTTCCCTCTCGAGTTCCTCTGGAGTGTCTTCTCCCAAAGTCCACAGATCTATGCCACGTGTCTTTATGAATCTAACGGTGGTAGTTTACTTCAAGACTTTGGGCTTCGGGAGTTTCAGCTTCCCCACTCTTATTTTCCTGCAAAGTAATATCTCCCGGAGTCGACAGATCTTCGTCGCCTGTCCTCCTTAGATCAGCGGTCATGATTTACTTCGGGACTTCGAGACTTTTTCCTCTCGGGACTTCCCCTCTCATTTTCCTCTGGATTACTTTATCCTGGAGTTGCAGATCAGGTGCCACACATCCTCCAGAGAGAACAGTCAAGATTCACTTCGGGGGTTCGGGTTTCAGGAGTCTTAGCCTCTCCACTCTTGATTTCCTCCGAAGTACTTTTATATTGGAGTTCACATATATTTTCCATGTTTCCTTCCAGATATAGCAGTGGTATTTTACTTCGAGACTTCAAGATTCAGGAGTTTCAACCTCTCCACTCTCGATTTCCTCCAGAGTAATTTTCTCCCGGAGTTCATAGATCTCTGTCGCATGTCCTCCTCAAATCAATGGTCATTGTTTGTTTCCAAGCTTCAACATTCATTTCAGGCCTCCATTTCACCCGGTCCCGTACTAATCCATGAGTTATGAAAGCTCTATATGCAGACCCCCCCTGACTTTGAAGTGTTGAAGACACTTGGCACCCATCAGTTTCGACACGTGGCGCTCATCTGTTAGAGACACGTGGCATCCATCTAGCGCTAACACATGGTACTCATTTCAAGCATTTTTGGACATGTATTCAACCTAATTTCAAGTGACACATGTCACCCCTTCGTCCACGACATGTCAACATAGTGACCTCAGGCCGCCACATCATCTTCGGGAGATCATCCTTAGGGAAGTGTTCTTGTTCAAGCGCCATCTCCATGCGCGGTTTTAATGGATCTTATAATTGGTGGGAAAATAAAATTTAGCGGTGGCACTAAATTTAGCAAGTGTGCCCAGATCACAGATCACGACCAGATCAACGACTATGTTTCATTGCAGGGACACAACATGCTCGAACGATAAAATTCTTGAGCGATACCGCAATTGAAACCATGGTATATCAGAAGAGCTACGTGGTGGAAGGTGGTGAACTGCAGGCTCAAAAGCAGTGTGAATCCAAACCGCCTTTGACAACCCCGCAATCACATGCTTATATAACAACAAATTTGAGAGCATCAAGTGGTCGCCCCCTAGGTGTTAAGCCTCACCCCGATCTCGAGGAGAGATCAATTAATGAACGAGGACTGGTAGTTGAAACCTCGTTTCATTCCATAAATAGAAGGCATGGAAGCTCTAGCCGAGGAGACATAACTGTCAACCGAAGGTACCTTGATTGACAGTTTCTTCTTATAGGGCCATATGAGCTTGCGTCTAATAGAAGAATACACGCACAGTCTAACAAAGGGGTGCACAAATGAAGAACCTTGGATGTGATGGCTAGCTGGCACTCGTAGCTACAGTCTACTATTTTGAGCATAAATACATCAGATGAATGTTGTCGAAGAGGGGGGATTCAGAGAGGCCAGAGAGCCGAGAGAGATTTAGGAGCAGGGCACTGTATTTATTTTCAGTTTGTAATCTCGAGGGGCATGGATTGTAAAATATCATGTTAATGAATATTCCTTTGAGTTGTTTTATCAAATTGTTTTCTTAGTTTACATGTTGTCATGTTTTTATTGTTTGGATGTAGCAACCTTGATCTATGGATTCCTGAGGTGGTAGAGGATATGTTGTCATCTTGCCCATCTTTCATCGTTCATCACTCAGACTCTTGTTGTTTTTCTTCTTGTCTGGATGTAGCATCTTTGATTTGTGGATTCCTCGGGAGGTGGAGGATCTGTTGTCATCTTGCCCATCTTTCATCATTTATCACTCAGACTCTTGTTGTTTTTCTTCTTGTTTGGATGTAGCAACCTTGATCTATGGATTCTTGAGGTGGTAGAGGATCTGCTATCATATTTCCCATGTTTCATCATTTATCACTCAAAATCTTGTTGTTTTTGTTCTTTTTCTAGATGTATCATCCTTGATCTATGGATTCCTGAGGTGGTAGAGGATCTGTTGTCATCTTGCCCATGTTTCATCGTTTATCACTCAAACACATTATGTCTTGTTTCTTCTCATCATCACATATATCTTTTGTCTAATAGGCAGTTTAAATTCCTTCATTGAGCACAATACTTATGACTCCATTTCCCAACGGTTTATGAATGATATGCAACAACCTTTGTTACCTTTTCCTTTCTTTGCAGTCTTGTTGATCCACCCACTCAAACTATTTTAATCCATTTACATTTTGATGGGTACTGGGATTATCCTCTTGTAGTCTGAGGGTGACTCTCAGTGCTAACATTAATGGTGTAGTTGTCGGGGACGAAAGTGAATATATCTTCCCTAGGAGAACAACAACGAAAACATCCAGTTTTAGATGGTGAACTGAAGTTGGACACATTTTTCTAACTACTCATCTTTCACCATGGCGACTCCATTGTTTGAAAATATATTGGTGACTCCACTGGTTTGAAATGGACAAGATTTTAGCTCAGAGGCATGATTTCTGTGATTTTTCAAAGATAGTTGGTTTCCCTAATCCAGTGCCTAATAGAGATGAATGGGAAAGTAGCCTTCCTAAATTTCGAGGAGAAGAGTGGGAGGCACCATCTCAACATTTGTTGGATTTTCATGATTTTATTCATCAACTTCATATCGTGCATGAAAATGTTCAGATTAAGATTTTCAGGTATTCATTAGAAGGGATTGCTCGTGATTGGTTTCGATCTCTTCCCATTGCAAGCATCGACTCTTTAATAGGTTTTCATGCAACTTTCAATTCGTTTTGTAAAGAGTATTTTTCAGCCGAGTATCTTTATGAAAACTGTTGTGATCAGTTTTCTTTGCTTCATAAAGATTCTACTAATCACGAAAACCAGATTTGTGATGAAGCATTTATTGTTGAAGAAAACATTTATCATGAAGATCCTGAGGTGTTGAATGATATTCATTATGATAGCAATAAAACAGAAACATATGGCATCGTATCAGATGTATCTGTTGTTTTAAATGTTTATGAAGATCAACATGTCTCTTTTGAATATTTTGATGTCGAAGAGCAAGTGTATACATTAGTAGATATTTCTCCTGACTATGAATCTGAGATAAATGATGAGTTAGTTAGAAAAACTAGGGAAGATTCCTCTCTATTTTTTCCTAGCTTTTTAGAATTGAAGGAAGATTTTTTTTTTTCTCTTACGAAGAAAATGAAGAGGATATTTCTATTCTTGAAATTGATGTTTTTGGAAGCCTTGCTTACGATGAAGAAGTTATTTCAAATACTGAATAAGAACAACCAATTGTTTATGAATATCCCAGTGAAGATGATAAAGAGAAGAGCTTCTTCATGGCTTCTTTGGAACCTCGTATCATGGTTCCTATATATGATGATTATGACTTTGATCCTTGGGAGGGCCATGAAGGAGAATAGGAAGAGATAAATGTGCAACTTATCTCTTTTCCATCACTTGTAAATGAGAAAATATCACCCGGGATTAGCCAACCTGCATCAATCCTTTATCCACCTGTACACTCTGAGAACACCAAACAACAGGTGAGCAATAATGAAGTAAAGGAGGTAATTTCTTACCAGTTTAGCATGCCTTATTATCAATTTTATGAACATGTGGGGTTATATATGGAGTTGAGTTTTCCAAAAGAATTAGAGCCTGCAAAATTATTCATCTCATCAGCATTTGGGGGTAGTGTCCGTGTTCCAAAACATGTTTTCATTCTGTTGTCATACTTCCCTTACCTTTTGTGGATCATTACAGTGAAAATAAGAATTATGTTACCAAACAGTTTGGGTGGCTATGGTGGAAGTTTTTTTTCACCTAGCACATTGCAAAAATCGGTTAGTTTACGATTGTACATAAATAAACTCCATCTGGAGCATGTATGTTTGTTTTATTTTTAAGTTGAATAGTGTACATATCAACCTGTTGTCTTCAGCAAAATGTATTTGAGCTCGACTCCACAACCCAACAGCTAAGGCACTGGAACTGCTTGTTCTTGGCAGCTCACAGGGAGCATGCCATCCCCTGTGGATCCAATGTTATAACATAAGGTTGTCAGGGGTCACAGGATGACCAAGTCCTTTGTTGCACAGGAAATGTCCAAGTGAAAAACTCAAAGGTAGTCTATTTTGGGTTGAAAAACAAGTAGTAGGTGAGTTCCATTTTCAACGGCAAAGATCCCAGGAGAATTTCAGGTCGGTGGCTCTCGTGCTTTTAGAATGTCAAATTTGCACGAGGTTTAACGACCATGAAGAATCCCTGAAGTTATAGATCAAGCATTGCGTGTCCCTCCAAATTGGACGGTCATAATTTACTTCGGGACTTCAAGATTCGGGAGTTTCAGGACTTCCCCTCTCGAGTTTCTTTGGAGTGTCTTCTTTCGAAGTCCACAGATCTCTGCCACATGTCTGTCCAAATCTAATGGTGGTAGTTTACTTCGGGACTTCTAGCTTTAGGAGTTTCATCTTCCCCAGTCTCGTTTTCCTCTAAAGTAATCTCTCCTGGAGTTGACAGATCTTCGTCGCGTGTCCTACTCAGATCAAAGGTTATGATTTACTTCGAGACTTCGAGACTTCTGCCTTTCCTTACTTCCCCTATCATTTTCCTCTATAGTACTTTCTCTCAGAGTTGTATATCAAGGGCCATGTGTCCTCCAGAGCAGACGGTCAAGATTCACTTCGGGGGTTCAAGTTTCGGGAGTTTTAGCCTCTCCATTCTCGATTTCCTCTGGAGTACTTTTCTTTCAGGGTTCACAGATCTTTGTCGTGTGTCCTTCCAGATCTAACGGTGGTATTTTACTTCGGTACTTTGGTCTTTGGGAGTTTCATCCTCTCCACTCTTGATTTCCTTCGAAGTACTTTTCTCCCAGAGTTCACATATCTTTGTCGCGTGTCCTCCTCAGATCAACGGTTGTTGTTCGTTTCCAAGATTCAACATTCATTTTAGGCTACCATGTCACCCAAGCCCGTACTACTCAGTGAGTTATGATAACTCTATATGAAGATCCCCCCCCCTCCCCGTGACCGTGACTTCGAAGTGTCGAAGACACTTGGCACCCATCAGTTCTGACGCGTGGCGCTCATTTGTTAGAGACACATGGAATCCATCTAGCACTGACACATGGTACTCATTTCAAGAATTTTTGGACATGTCTTAATCCTGTTTAAGCGTGACACATGTCACCCCTCCTTCCACGACATGTCATCATAGTGACATCAGGCCGCCACGTCAGCTGTGGGAGATCATCCTTTGGGAAGTTTTCTTGTTCAAGCGCCAAGATTAGCGCCATCTCCATGCGTGTTTTTAGTGGATCCTAGAATTGTGAGTGGATAAAATTTGGAGGTGGTGCTAAATTTAGTAGGTGCGCCTAGATCGCAAATTGCGACCAGATCAATGACCATGTTTCATTCCAGGGACGCAACATGCTTGAACGATAAAATTCTTGAGTTGTCCCGCAATTGAAACCATGGTATAGCGAAAGAGCTACGTGGAAGAAAGTGGTGAATAGCGATCTCAAATGCAGTGTGAATCCAAACCACCTTTGATAGCTCTGCAATCACGTGCTTATATAACGACAAATCCGAGAGCAACATGTGGCCTTCCCCTAGGCATTAAGCCTCACCCTGATCCTGAGGAGAGATCAATTAATGAATGAGGACTGGTAGTTGAAACCTTGTTTAACTCCATAAATAGAAGGCATGGAAGCTCTGGCTGAGGAGATATAACTATCAACCCAAGGTACCTCGATTGACGGTTTCTTCTTGTAGACACATCTGAGCTTGTGTCTGACAGAAGAATACATGCACAGTATGACAGAGGGGTGCACATATGAAGAACCTTGGACGTGATGGCTAGATGGCACTCCTAGCTACGATCTATTGTTTTGAGCATAAATACATCAAATGAATGTTGTCGAAGAGGGGGGATTCATAGAGTCTGGAGAGCCGAGAGAGATTTAGGAGCAGGGAACTGTATTTCTTTTCAGTTTGTAAGACTGAGGGGCATGGATTTTAAAATATTATGTTAATGAAGATTCCTTTGAGTTGTTTTATCGGACTGATTTCTTAGTTTACATGTTGTCCTGTTTTTCTTGTCTGGATGTAGCAACCTTGATCGATGGATTAGTGAGGCAGTAGAGGATCTGTGGTCATCTTTCCCATCTTTCATCATTTATCACTCAGACTCTTTTTTTTTTCTTCTTGTCTGGATGTAGCTTCTTTGATTTCATGTATTCCTGAAGCGGTAGAGGATTTGTTGTCATCTTTCCCATATTTCAACATTTATCACTCAGACTCTTGTTGTTTTTCTTCTTGTCTAGATGTAGCAACCTTGATCTATGGATTCCTGCGGCGATATAGTATCTATTGTCATCTTGCCCATTTTTCATCGTTTATCACTCAAACTCTTGTTGTTTTTCTTCTTGTCTGGATGTAGAATCCTTGATCTATGGATTCCTGATGCGATAGAGGATTTGTTGTCATCTTGCCCATGTTTCATCATTTATCACTCAGACACATTTTGTCTTCTTTCTTCTCATCATCCCTTAAATATTTTGTTTGATAGGAAGTTTAAATGCCTCCATTGAGCATGATACTTATGAATCCATTTCCCAATGGTTTAAGACTGATCTGCAACAACCTTTATTACCTTTTCCTTTCTTTGGAGTCTTGTTGATCCACCCACTCAAACCATTTTAATACATTTATATTTTGATGGATATTAGGCTTATCCTCTTGCAGTCTGAGGGTGACTCTCAGTGCTAATAGACTCCAACCCCTTAATTTTATGAGCACAAAGTCAAAGGAAGCTACAAATCCTTGTATTCTCTATCACCAACTAGAAGGAGGCTCTAACCCCCTTTCCTTGTCCCTTCCTTCCTCCCTGAAATATAAATGGAGACTCAACCTGTCACTGAAACCGATAATCAACATGTCACTGATAATCAAACTATCATTGTCACTGATATTGATACATCATCATCATCATCATCATCATCATCAAAACAAATCAATTCACATAGATCATATGCCAAGATCACCAATAACATCTCTCAAAACATATTCCCAACATCATCAATATATACATCCAAACCATGTGCCAAGATATACCTCAAGCATGTGCCATAACCTCCATAAAACATGTACAAAAAAATGTGCCTCAAACATATATCATATCATTCATGATATTCCTCAACCATGTACCAAAATATATGCCATGAACCATGTACCATAACCTCCAAGATACTCCTTAAGCATATACCATGACATTCAAGAAACAAGCCTCAAAATATACAGAATAACATACCTTTTCATTATGTAAAACCGGGTACATTAGATCTCGAACCAACAGACCTTCCTCAACTTCAGTATGAAGAGAAGAGTACCTTTCTCAAAACATTTCTAGAAATTTGTGATTCGTACATTGTCAACCCGCAGACATTCACGATTTTCTTTACTTCAACCTACATACATCCATGTCTTTCTCAACTACAACCCATATATAACATCAAAAATCTGCGCCTTGCTCCACTTTTACCCACTGGTAATCTTAGAAAACTCCTTTCTCTCCTCGACCTCCTTTTTCCTAGGCCATATTTTCTTTGTTGAGATCACCAATCCTCCTAGCACAAGTGGAGACCCACTTATGCTAGCTCCATACACAAACACACACACACACACAGTTTCTTGGATCAACAAATGAGAGGTTTTTGATGTGTATTTATACTTTTCCAGGTGCTTCCTTTATTTGAATTTAGGTCCTACCTGTAACTTCTTGTTGCAACAACTTTTATTCTTTAATTAATTTCGGGGCCGTCTTGTAACGTCCAGTCCTTAGATACAGGGCTTCTTGACCATACTTCAGGGATTCATCTTTACGAGGAACAATTTCTCAATCGTGAGGAACCACGTGACATACCAAACACTGTTGGAAATGACATGACAAGGACTATCCATCTATGAGGGTTTTGCATGTATTTTCAATGTACTTCATCCTCTTTTTCTCCTCTAAACTTTGGGCTTCATGACCACACCTCCAGGGATTCTTAACCATACTTCCATGGTTTCTTGTAGACTTCTTCAAAACGTCTTCCCGTGAGGGCCATGATTAAAGTTACACCATAAGGGGACCGCTTAGGAGACTTATTTAAATACACCCATTACTTCTAGAGGCTTCTAGAATTATTCTAGAGTTGACATCAACGACAACCAATTTTCCAATAGTTGCAAAAGCCAAACATTATGGGAACAAATTTCATACTAGGAAATTTGGTTTCCTATATGAAAGAGATTCGTAAATTAATAAGTGAAATTTCTATTATGACATATAATGATGATATTATGTGTGTAATACATATGAGATAATGACTATTGAAGTTGGAAAGATCAAGAAGAAGGCTACTACTATGAAACTAGAAACCTATGATTTCCATAGGTCACAGACTACCAACAAAAGTTTGGTAGTAAGTTGGTGCTCTCCTTGCACAAGAAAACCTTGCAAATAATGGATCGCCTAAGGTATTGTGTATTGGAAAAGGGGACATGTGAGCCTAGAGGGTGAGTATAACAAGTAGGAGGAAACTTAATAATGCATATGGCATGGTGGCTAGAATCATGAGGGTGTCTCTAAAAGGACAATGAGATGAATTATTTCCTATGAAAACTTTGTGAAGCACAAAAATAGCCATACAAATAAGTATTAGTTATGTTTACCAACTTGGTTTTGAATAAATGTTATATTGTGGAGTTGAGGACTCCTGTGGAAAATATAATTAGTGTATGATAATGGCTATAAAATGTATATTTTATTGATGTCTTCTATAGGAACAATTGAAGAATGAAACCACAAATTGAGTACTAAGAAAGCAGAGCACCAAAAGTAAATATAGCTCAAGAACAAAGGCATGTAATAAGTAAAGTCCAATTGACTTGTTGAATCTCAAAAGAAGAAAAGTGGAGCAAAAGGATGCAATACATGAACCACATCTAAAACTATTTGAAAACTTGGAGATTCATTATCATGGATGGAGTTCCTAGAGCCATAGCTCTTAGACTTCTTATCTCACCTTGTGTTATATCCCTAGAGGGAAGTGGTATAACCTAAGGGACTATGGTGCAGAGAAGGGGGTACAATTCCTTGGGTTGTGTAGGTTGATAGGAATGAGAGCATGTTGGTTGGAATTGTTGTGGGAATCGATAAATTGTGAAAGTTGTTATAGTTAGAGTTCCTAGAGCCATAACTCTAAGACTTCCTTGTTGATCCATATTGGATCCTTGGAGGGAAGTGGTACACTTCCTTAGGTTGTGCATACTAAGGGAAATAAGATATTGTTGGTTGAAATTGTTGCAAGAATTATAAATTATGAAATCATGATGTATGGCTTTCGAGTTAGAGTGTCTATGTATATATGTTTTGGGATAAAGTTCCTATGTGATATTAGGTCAAATATCCTACATGATCATTAAAGGATGTAGTTCCCAACATTATACAATGTATGTACACATGGATGGTGTTGTGCACCAAGGATAGTGAAAAAGAAAGGAGAGGGGATGTAACATCCCCGATTTTAATCCCCATAAATTATAATGTAATTGTCAAAATGCAATTTAGGTTGGTGAGCCGATGTGTTTTAGGCCAAAGAGCCTGTATAGATTGATATGGCCAGTGGATGAGCTATAGAAAAATGTAAATTTTAATTATTAATACAAAATAAATAATTGGTTTTGATACAAGAGGGAGGATAATGATGGGGGGCTATGATTCCACAAGAAAGGGGGCTAAAGGGGGTCAAAGGGGGTCAAAGGGGTTCCCCATTTCTATTAACCCAAGTTATTTCATATTAATTTTGATATTTTTAGAATTATCAAAATAGCATTGAACGATGTAAGGGTGGTTGGTGGGAAAAGTTTTCTCACTAATTTATGAAAGAATGGGCTAAGTACAACCACTTTTTGGAAAATCTGAGAGTCAAAGCTTGCACGAAGAAAAGGAAATTAGAGTGGTTTTTTGGGACAATTTTTACATGTTGTTTTTGGGCAACAAGACGGGAGCTTGGTGCTAGGAAAAAACACCAACCATGCTATCCATGGAAATACATATTGTTGGGCTATGTTTGATGATAAAAATTAGGCTAGATGCCTATAATAGCTTGGTGGAATTGTGGGTTAATGCTGAGAATGAGGTTGTGTGCCTATAAATGCATTTCTTGTTGAGGAAATGGATTAAGATCATTGAGAAGAATTTTGTGAGCACTCATATAACAATTGAGAATTCTTGGAGTCCCCATTTGATTCAAAAACCCTTAGATGTTAAATTATTTCTTAATTATTTTTGGCACATGGGCAGACCCAGGGTTCAACGCTTCAATAGCGCACCAACAAAACCCTAAATACTGGCCCTTTCGACAACACCTGCGAAGCAGATGAAGTCTCACCCGAGGTAGAGGCAGGGGTGGTCATAAGACTAAAGTTTCTACAACCTATCTGGGACATAGATTTGTGATCAAAATACTTACCAGAGCACTTAGCAGTTAACATTCATTAATATTCAACCCTTATTCACATCGCAGGAAGAAACCCTAATTATAGAACAACGCAGTATTCAACCATATGTAACACATCCAAGCACTAAGAACATAGAAATAGATCAGATCTAGCATTCATTCACATTACTAAGCACTAATCTACTACTCAAAAGCAACTAACATACATATTACAACACTAAGTATACATCACATCAATAACATATCAACCACAATGCACAAAGAAACCACAACATAGGATATACGTGGTTCACCCTAGCGTGGGGCTACGTCCACCAACTCTTCTTATTCTTTATTATTTTCCTTCAATATTATTACATGCACAGAGCCTCAAACCAACTCCACATAGGACAGGAGATCTTCACGCACCTCGCCAGATCCTCCTTCCTCGAGCTTGGTATAGCACAAATCTTTTCTTACAATCACTTGCACTTATCTTTGCAAGTTCTCAACACACAATATGCACAGAGCTCTTCAATCACATAGATCCAACTACTTACATTACTTGCACTTAGCACAACATCACACACTCCCCCATACTTCCTTCGCCTAGTTTTCTATTTATACATTACAAAATGGGCCTCACATGGGTAAAAACCCATGGGCCAACATCCCATACCCGTTACATAATCCCTAACCCAAAAATCCCTAAAAGGGGGGAGAGATCCTGCGATCTCCGCTTCACTTGGCACTCCACCTTCGACCAGCCTGTCGAAGTCCCAAAATTGGTCAAACGTGACCAAGGTTCTCCAAAACTTGGTCAAGGGCCAACAGGCCCCCAACACTCACCTATGACTCGTTCCGAGTCACTCTGATCTGGGTAATTCTACCTCAAAGGCCTCAATATTAGCTTGAGCTACCTCGACCTGCTTCTTCGCCAGAGCCTCCTGCTCGACGAACTCCTGAATAACTTTCTTGTTCATAGGTCCTTCCAAGCATTGTTCCACTGTGGTGACCATTTGTTCCATTTCTCCAACTCATCCTTCAATCTCCTCAAAAAGTGTGCAAGCTTCATCCTGCACTGGATGGAGCCTCTAGGTCACTTCCATGACTTTACTCTGGATAGCATGGACCTGTTGTTGAACCGTGTGCTATTCTTGGGACCTTTTCATCCTCTCAACTGCTGACAATGGCTTCAACTACGCTTGCACTATTGTTGCTTATTTTTTTTCCTCTTGAAGTGTGACTCTAGTGTCCTTAGTTCAGGGTCCTTTATGAGACACTTGTAAGTTTGTGCACTTCGACTGCTGAGTTGTTTGCATTCCAAGGCCAATGCCTTGATTCTATGGACTACGCTTCAGGCGGTTTCTTCTCTTTGATCGCGCACTTCCTGCAGAGTTCTTGGCACTGCTTGTAACTCTAGTTCTACTACCCTCTGTTGAAGCTTATGAATGACTTAAGCAAGATTCACCACTTGACTCTCCACTAGGTCTTCTTCCATCTGTTCTAAGCCTGTCATAGAGAAAAGTTCTCTGGTGACTGCTTCTTTAAGTCCCACCTACTCCATGAGCAGTTGTTCTTTCTCCTTCTAGATTTGCGCTCTATCCTCTGTGAAATTCACTTGGAGTTTGTCTTTTTTCTACTATGCAACCCATGGTTGCTCTATGGATTCCTCCTTTTCTTGCTTCAGGGCCTCTGTGGCCTGTTCTTTTTCTTCCTGGAAACGATGAAGGTGAGCTTCAGTTGCATCTGCTATTTTGCGTAACTGGGCATGTTCATCTCCCAACACTGTTTCTTTTGATGGTGGTGGCGCAGTAGACATTGTGCAACTGGAGTAGAGGGATTTTTGTACCCCTTTTAGCTCTACTTCAATCCTTTCATACATGGTCTCCTATTTTTCTTCATTGCGCTATAAAATATCCTCTGATGTATCTGATACAGCGGCGATGATGAGGTCGATGTCATCCACCATGAGCACAGTCTGCAACTTGGGATTACTATATTTTGACTTCTTCCACGATGAAGATTTCATGGTGGACCCCTTTATTTTTTTGGATGCCTCAACCTCAACAATGGGATCCTTATGCGGTGTCACTTTGCCTTGTTTCTGCTTGTCTTCTTCCCCATTGTCCTCTTCTTTGTCTTCTTCGTCACCCCCTCCCCCTCCAGGTGAATCTGAAGAAGTCTCTTCTGATGCATTGTTCAGCTCCTGTACCTCTTCCTTCTTCTTCCTTTTGTTGCTATCGGGTGCATCATACTCTTCGCGACTGACCATAGGACTTTCGATTAGGTCAGGGTCAGACAATTTTGCCTAGTTGACTAGTACTAGGAACTCTACAGGCCATTCCTTAGTTATTTCCTCCATGTCCTCCTTTGTGAGCTTATAGTAGGATTGGATCTCTTCTTTATGTTCATCTCCACGTGCAGTGATATAAATAAAATTTCTATCTGCACATAACTTCATGAGGGGCATGAACCTGTGCAGGGTATTCAACGTCATGCGAGGGAAAGAATCAATAGCCCTCTTTAGTTGTAGGTAATAGGTGTGTAACACCATGTTTGACTAACATTGTTTCTCCATGTTGCTCGAATACCAGAGCATAGTGAACTTCGTAGCTAGTGGTTCAGATGGATCAATTTCAGGGAAGGTCGCTCCTTCCGGTATCTCCCAAGCAATGAAGGCGATGAGGATCAACAAACAACTGAAATGGAACTCGTAGCCATGATCCTAAGCTTCATGAAAGTCTTTCTCTAACTGGTTGACGAGGTAGCTATCCCAGTTCATTTGTATCCCTTACATGCATTTTCCTGTGAGGTCAACGACAAACTTCGTGACCTACATGGGTTTGTTTTTCCTGACTAGCTTACTAGAAATCAACTGGCAAGCTAGGCGCACTGCGCCATTCTGGATGGATGCTACCTTGTAGCCCCACTTCCCCTTCTCCACATCTCCATATGTGTCTTTGATTTGCTGCACCAGGGTGCGAACTGCAACCTTCCCTGGATAAAAATATTGTGGGTCTGGTCCTTGCATGCTTAACCTAGTGATCCTATGGATCAATGTCGAATCTATGGTGATGCATCTATCCAGCCACATACAACCGCCATGGAAGAAATCCAATAGGATCTTAACGCATGCGTTAACCTCTTGATGAATTCCAAAGTGTGGTATCTTCATCACATTCAAGATGGTGGACCACGCGATGTCCATGGTCGATGGTTGTGGGATTATCTTTGAATTCTTCCCCTTTTTCTTGGTCAAATACTTATGAGGTGCGAGCATGACATAGTTCTTGCGGTCTCCCAAGTTATAGTTGTTTATATTCAACGTTAGAATCCTCTCCAACTGTGGTTTGACTGCGCGTATCCCCTTCGGGAGGTACATAGTAATCAATGTATAGTTGAAGTCCCTCGGGACACTGTCACGACTCACCGCGCTAGCCAGAGGCGGGATGTAGTCGGGCAGGATTGATGGAATGAGCTTCCCATTCTCCAAGTCATCACAATGCTTGTTTTGTTGCTCTGTCGCAGCTCGGGATGGTCCAAATCCATGAGCAGTCAACGAGGATGCTTGCACTCCTCTCGTCGATGAGGCTTGAACTCCTGCAGACATGACCTTCTCAGCCATGAGGTCTATGAGGATATATTCAATGGATTTCTCTACTGCATTGAAGTCACCCGACATGCACACTCGAGATCAGGTATCTCAGTTTGGTGATCAAACACTCAATGTAACAGAACGGGTGGCGAGGTCTCAATAGGAATAACGTGATAACAATGAATTCTCTGCAGGATCGGATATTCACAATTCGCAAAAGTGTTCTCGGTGCAACATTCGACGGGATAAATAGACAACGTCATAAAGGATTCCTCCAATGGACACGAGAGCCTTCATCAATGCGATTCCATCCGTTAGGGAACAATCTCAACGATCCAATGGAAATCTTTCTGGCCATAACTGCGCTTCTAGTCGTTATGGAGCGTAGATCTAATGGTCAGGATGCCTCCAACGGTCATATTGCTTCGTTGTTGCGAAGTGCCAATCTACGTTGTTCTGATATTCCGACGGAGTTCAAATTCTGCAAACCTTCTTTCTGCAAAGTCCTCTCTAGAACTTCCTGTAATTTTCCTAACTTAGCTTTCTTCTTGCTGAGCTTTCTAGCTTTCTTTCCTGTGATCTAAGTTACTGGGTTTCTATTTCCATTGTTATTCTTATCTGTACTCAACATAGTAACTTCGCGTTGTTGATGGTCTTTCGCAGGGTTCGAAGGTAATACTTCTTCTTTTTCTAGAGTAGGTGCTCTACTCTCCTGCATGGATATGTTTCTTAAGCCTTCTTCCGTTCTTTCAACTTCGATAGCCAGGTATCTGGCTCTTAGTAGCTTTGACTTGTCCTCTTGTTCTTCTATTAAGCGTGCTATTCTCCTAGCCATGAAATCCCTTAGTTCTTGTTTTTTATAATCTATAGCTTCCTCTTCTTTTTTCCTTCTGACTTGATATTTCTCAATCAAGGTTCGTCCTAGCAAAAGAGAAAACGGGGCGTTGTTCTCAACAAATTTAATGACCTCGAATTCTTCCTCTATCGAATATCCATGAGAACTCATAGGTATCTGGGTAAGTCTTCCACATAGGGTTATCAATTTTCCTTTAAACAATCCTATTCCTCCCAGCGAAAGAATCATAGCTGGCTTTCCCAAAATTTCCCAAGTTCTTTCTGTCATGATATTCACTTGTGTGTTTGCATCCAATACACAATTTATGTCAAAGTCTCCTATTCTTGTTTCTATGCACTCTTTCTCTTTTAAGATCTCTGATAAGCTGATATTTTTTTTATCATTAAATGTTTCTTGCATCTATAATAGTATAGTCTCTGATTCTCTCTGGAGGTCTAGCATATTCTTAGTTTCTTGGCCTTTCTCATTGTTTTCTTGTTTCGTATTCATCTTTTCAAATTTAGCAATCATTCTAGGGCAATCCAGAACTTCATGTCCAGTAGCTTTACAATAAAGGCAAATATGACCTCTACTAGGGCACTCTTTAGCAAGATGTCCCGGTCTTCTGCAACTATAACAAAGAGTTAATCCTCTCTTTCTCTTAAATGATCCCCAACCTTTCCTGTACTATGCATTGGGATCACAGTAACTAACCTGCAAAAAATTATTTATAGGATCCTATATCCATTTGTTAGTCCAAAAATTCTTTCTATGCATAGGAATAACCTATCTTTCATTACTTTTATCAGATCTATTCATTTCAAATCTTCTTTCTTCTAGTTGTGCCCTAGTTTTCAGACTAGGAAAAAATATATCGAACATACCTAGATCCATTCTTTCGAAACAAACTTTTCCACTTATCTTACCTTTATCAGAGCACAAAGCTTTAAGATCTTACCTCTTTTATTCAGATCTGATTCCTTTCTTAGCACAGAGCTCCGCAAGTCAAGTAGAATATTGTGCACTATATCAACACATCTACACACAGATCTTTCTCTTTTCTTCAGTTCCCAGCAATCACAGTTTTAGGTCCCGACAACGGAACCATTTGTTGGCACACAGGCAGACCCAGGGTTCAACACTTGAACAATGCACCACCAAAACCCTAATTACTAGGCCTTTCAACAACACCTGGGAAGCAGATGAAGTCTCACTCGAGGTAGAGGTAGGGGTGGTTGTAGGACTCAAGTGTATACAACCTAGCTAGGACACAGATCTGTGATCACAATACTTACCAGAGCACTTAGCAGTTAACATTCATTAATATTCAACCCTTATTCACATCGGAGGAAGAAACCCTAATTACAAAACAACGCAGTATTCAACCAGATGTAACACATCCAAGCACTAAGAACATAGAAATAGATCAGATCTAGTATTCATTCACATTACTAAGCACTAAGCTACTACATCAGAAGTAGCTAACATACAAATTACAACACTAAGCATACATCACATCAATAACATATCAACCATAATGCACAAAGAAACCACAACACATGATATACATGGTTCACCCCAACATTAGGCTACGTCCACCAACTTTTCTTCTTATTTATTATCTTCCTTCAATATTATTACCTGCACAGAGCCTCAAACCAACTCCGCATGGGACAGGAGATCTGCGCGCATCTTGCCAGATCCTCCTTCCTCGAACTTGGTACAACACAGAGCTTTTCTTACAATCACTTGCACTTAGCTCTGCAAGTTCTCAACACACAATATGCACAAAGCTCTTCGATCACATAGATCCAACTACTTACATTACTTGCACTTAGCACAACATCACACACACACACCCCGTACTTACTTTTCTTAGTTTCTATTTATACATTACAAAATGGGCCTAACATGGGTAAAAACCCATGGGCCGACATCCCATACCCATTACATAATTCCTAACCCAAAAATCCCTAAAATGGGGGAGAGATCTCATGATCTCCGATTCACTTGGCGCTCCATCTTCGAATAGCCTATCGAAGTCCCAAAATTGGTCAAACATGACCAAGGTTCTCCAAAACTTGGTCAAGGGCCAACAAGTATACATAAACATCCAAATTGATTCGAAAGATACGATCATCTTGACTATTTGCAAAATAACATGTGAATTCATTTACTTATCCAAAACCTCGTTAATGATAAATAAGTTGTGATAAAACTGAGTAAAATTGAAAAGACAAGAACAAGGCACATTACACAAGTTGTTAACGGAGTTCACCCATCTTAGGCTATGTCTCCAGGTCCGCTTCCAAATCAGATATTGCTCTATTAATGCTCAAATGCTTGATACAATTGGATCCAACTTATTTTTTTTTAAATGACCTTCTAAATTGTTGCTCAAATTTAGAAACAATGATCACCACCAAATTCCTCTCGAAATTATGATAAAATGAGTATAAATACCCCATATTTTTCTCAAGGAATTCTACGGCATGTAAAACAATGCACTATCAAAATCTTGGCACCTCTTGCCATGAATTTCGATGCATCCACTCTGCAATCTTGGCACACAATTCCATGTCATTCATTGGTTTAAGGCGTCGATTTAAATAGGGGGGTTCGGGGGGTCGAGCCTCACCCAACCCCCTATATGCTCACAACAACTTAAATGGAATACCCACGATGGTTTCAAACAAAAATCCCTCGTGGCGCATTGGTCAACACATTGTTTGTAAGTATTTGGAATATTTTGGCCAAAGGTCCCGAGTTCAAACCCCATGGGCTCTGTTTTTAGGCATATACTTACAACTTTAACTTTAACATATTAAAGATCAATAGAATATTCAACAATATGATTATCCCAGTTCATTATGGCATATGGTTTAATTTGTTGGTCATGTGTGAGGAGGTCGGGGTTTCGATTCCCTTCCAAACCCAACGAATTTTTATACTCCTTAGCCAATATTGGCCAATCGGAGGATTCCACATGGCATTCTCTGGTTGGTCCACCTATTTACAGTTAGTGCCACACCAGTGCATACTAAACCTGCTTGCTTCAGCTTCCACTTGTCAATGCCACGTCATTTTTTTACTGCCACATCACTATATAGCCTGCCATGTGTCACCCTTTCACTGATGCCATGTGGATCATACAGAGGATATATCATCTGTATGGATGACACATGGAAACTTTTTACTGGTACAACTGGATGCTAAAAATGCAAAAACTGAGTGACACATGGCAGCTTCTCGTGCTAGCATGTCAACATGATGACATAATCATGTGCCCTATCAGTTGTATGGATGGCCATGTGGTAGCCTATGGGCCTACCAAGTGGCAGCCCCATTTTTCCATTTGTCCCCTTTTTTTTACTGAAACTTTGAAAATCCATAACTTCCTTGTACATCGTTCATTTGAAGTGATTCACACACCGTTGGAAAGATATCATTAATCTCTACATAATGGAGTCATTTTCATTAAAATTTGAGAAGATAAATTTTTTAGAATTCCTAGATCTACTTGAATCAGTCCTCCCCATTGGAATCCTTTTGCACCAACAAATGTATGGGTTACTCAACAAACAAGTGAGGATAAATCTCCCTCAGTTTCCCGATATCGATCCATATCGCTTTACTTGATTTTACCCCTTTAATACCAAATTAAAGATACTACACATCACCTTGTTGTGAAGTACTAATCCTTCTATCAAGGATGACATCTTCCTATAGCTCATCTAAGTAATCAAGAAAAAAATCATCAACTATTGAAACCTGAACATATTCATTTTTATCCATAATCATAGGAGGTGTTATCACTCCAAGAAACTCCTTAGGGTTGTAGTCTAAGGATGCTTGGTAACTCAAAAATAATGTGTATATATGCTTGGAACAATGGGGTCTTTAAAGATCACTGTAATAGACAACTCATCATACTTCTAAAGAGACAGTGCTTTCAGGAAACAATAATCAGATCAAGTAATTTGAAAGGGGGAGGATGAAGAACACTAATCTTGATTGCCAAATACAGTTGGGTGTAAGGCTTAATACAAGACAGAAAGAAAATCCTTCAATTCAAATCTATGAGCTCAATAAAGAGATAACAGTCTTCATAAGCTAAAATAAACTGAAATGAAGTACAGAAATGGAAACATGGATATTTCTGATATTGAAAACGAAAGGGAACTACAATTTTATTATATCAAAAGAGTTTATACAATAGCACAAAAATGTATCCCAATTTGAAAACCCCTAGTGCTCCAAATGTCTTTGGCTTTATAGCCTTACAAGATGAAATCTAGATCCTTGAAAGATGGATCAGATTTACTAAAAATAGTCAAATCAAAACAGATACAACAAGTGTAGGATGAGATCCTATAAAAATGGATC
>ML780165.1:973175-985017 GCA_009831015.1 Picea engelmannii | reverse complement strand
AATGGCCTAAAGTCGACATAAATAAAATAACATTACTAATCTAAATTACAACTAATGGCCTAAAGCCGACATAAATAAAATAACATTACTAATCTAATATGCCCCAATTAAGTGGTAATGAGCCAATATTAGGGCTTAACACCAAATTAATTTGAAAATCCTTAGATGTTAAATTATTTCTTAAGTATACATAAACATCCAACTTGATTCAAAAAATACGGTCGTCTTGACTATTTGCAAAATAATATGTGAATTCATTTACTTATCCAAAACCTCATTGATGATAAATAACTTGCGAGAAAACTGATTAAAATAGAAACAACAAGAACAAGACACATTACACAAGTTGTTAACGGAGTTCACCAATCTTGGGCTACGTCTTCGAGTATGCTTCCAAATGAGAGACCAATCTATTAATGCTCTAATGCTTGATACAATAATGGATCCAACTTATGTTTTTAACAATGACCTTCTAAACTATTGCTCAAATTCAGAAACAGAGATCACCACTGAATTCCTCTCAAAATTATGAGAAAAATGAGTATAAACACCCTATACTTTTCTTAAGGAATTATATGGCACGTAAAACAATGCACTATCAAAATCTTAGAACCTCTTGGCATGAATTTCGATGCATCCCCTCTACAATATTGGCATGCAATTCCATGCCATACATTGGTTTGGGCACTAGTTTAAATAGGGGAGGTCGGGGGGTTGAGCCCCACCTGACCCCTATATGCTCGCAACAACTTAAATGGATCATCCGCGGTGGTTTCAAACAAAGAGTGCCTATGGTGCATTGGTCGATGCATTGTTTGCAAGTCATTGGAAAATTGTGGTCGAAGATCCCTGGTTCAAACCCCGCGGGCTTCATTTTTAGGCATATAGTTACAACTACAACTTTAATATATTAAATCCCAATAGAATATTCGATGATACGATTAGCCTAGATGGTTGTGGTGTATGGTTTAAGTCGTTGGCCCGGTGCGAGGAGGTTGGGGATTTGATTCCCTTTCGAACCCAACAAATTTTGATACTCTTTATCCAGTATTGGCCAATTGGAGAATGCCACGTGGCATCCTTTGGTTGTTCCACTTGTTGTACAGTCAATGACATGCCAATGCACAATCAACCTGCCTGCTTCAGTTGCCACCTGCCATTTCCACGTCATCGTCGTACTTCCACCTATCACCTTCCATGTCAATGTATGTCCTGTTAAGTGTCACCCTTTTAGTGGTGCCACATGGACCATACGGATTCCACATCACCCATACGAGTGACACGTGGAAAAATTTTACGGGTCCAACTAGGTGCCGAAAATTCCAAAACTGAGTGACACATGGGAACTTCTCGTGCTTCCATGTCAGAATGATGATATAATCATGACTTCACCCTGTTCCCTGTCAGCTGTAAGAATGTCCACATGACAACTTGCGGGCCTGCCACGTGGCTCCCCTATTTTTCCATTTGTCCCCTTGTTTTGTTGAAACTTTGAAAAACCATAACTTTCTCATACGACGTCTGTTTGAGGTGATTCATTCTCCATTGGAAAACTCTCATTGAAATCTACATAATGGAGTTGTTTTCATTAGCATTTGAGAAGATCAATTTTTGAGTGTTCCTAGAGCCACCTGGATCACCAACTAAAATATTTCTTAGCCGACCATGTTCTAGAGCCCTCAAGGGAAGTGGGAAGGCCCAGAGGACTTTGTGGTAGAGAAGAGGGATCCCATTCCTTTGGTTGTGCAAGTTGAGGGTAAAGAGAGTTGGTGGATGGAAAATGTTGTTGGAGTTGGAAAACTAGGTTTTGGGCTACTAAGAGTAGAGAGTGGACAACCAAGAGGACCATACTTCCTTGTGGACTCATAGCCTCAACTCAGAGGTGGTTTTCTATTGCGAGAAATGGAACAACAAGTTTATGATTGGGAGGAACATCCTTTGTGTGCAACCAATTGGTTTCCCCATTAAAAGATAATGTTTCTGTTATTTTTCTATGTTTATTTCCACTTTGTAATGTTTAAATGAATGTTGTTGACTATGTGTAAATAACATGCATTCATGGTTTAAAATTGCTAGTAGTTGCATAAAATTTTTTATGGGCATGTTATCTTTGTTAATCTTGTTTTTGTTAGGCACTTTTAATCCATTTTAAGTAGGCTGAGTACTTTACCACAAATAGAATTGTAAAGAATCCTAAGTAATTTCTTTACCTTTCCTAAAATCCAATAAACCAAAATTTGTTTTAAACCACATCAATAAATAATAAAAAAATCCATGATATACATGATTACATGATTGGATTTACATGTTATCATGGAATGCTATACATGCATGAATGGGTCTCTAAACTAAACCCATGCTATTGTTATGTCCCTGCCATAGTAGAGACATTAAGTTTTGAACGATTTGCAATATGTCTCTGCACTATTCCCGAGACACTGAAATAAGGTTTAGGCTATAGTTTTCTTGAGTGATGCCTGCATCGGGCATGACAGCCAGGGGGTTGCAGAAATATGACATTAATGACATTGTCAGGGAGCAGGGGGAACAGGTGGTTGGGCTCAGACAAGTGAAGAGTTCCCGGTTTCATGTATGTTTCAAGCGTGGGTAAGAGAGTTCCTATGTCTGCATCTTAACTCGTCTACTTCCTTCAAGCGACCATTCCAGCAGTCTTTCAAAATTGTGAAACATATCAAGTTATCATGGAACATCAATGGCCTCCATGACAGGTACACTTCATATTCTCTCTTCGTTGTTTTTCCCTGTTTTCCCTGTTTCATGTCTGGTTATTTCCCTTGTTTTTCCCCGTTTCATGTCTGGTTATTTCCCTGCTTCCTATACCGCTACCGATATTGAAAGTTATGATGTCGGTGGGTTCACCGGTCTAGCCTATGCTCCGCTGGAATCTTCCATAGGATTTGCACTTGCATATGCAACTCTTGGAAATATTCCATAGTACCATTATTATCAATCTCCCGAAAGAGTTGGATGGAGCGAACAAGGATTGGTATTGTTGAACTAAGGGGTTTAATGGGACACTCGTGTCGAAACAGATTTCACTCACCAATTACAGTTTTAATCAGTTTACCATTGGAAAAACCGATTTGACGAGCCTTAATTCATGTAAAAATTGTTGTCGTCGCCTGCAAAATTTACATTGGTTGGAACGAGCTGTCAAGTTCCTTTATCAGAGATGTTAGGTATTTGGCCAAGCCTATGCAGGTGAATGTATCTAGCTGTAATCATAACTCGAGATTTCTCTACATGTTCGTTGACACGTGTTCACGTCCACGTTATCCCACGTGAATTATTGTTTGGGTAGAGAACCGAGAAGTAATCGAGAATATCTATTGTCCTGATAGTGGAATTTGGATTACACCGATTGCAATACAACAAATTTTTAGCTTACAATGATAAAAAAAAAATGAAATCTTTTTTTTTTTTTATTGCTGATCAAATGTTAAGGGTAATTAAAAAAAAAACTTTTAGTATTTTGGTGAAAACTTTGGATCTTGATCTTCTTTTTCGCTCTGCCTTATACCATTTTAAATTCCTCATTGATATCTATAACTTTTCTTTTACACATTTTGTTTTGTTCATCTCCATTTGTTTCAGATTTTAAAAATAAATTTAGAAGGAATGTATACGATGCGCTTGCTGGCCTTAAGAGATTGCCCCTCGAGTTTGTATATCAACCAAACTGAGCTCACCAACTCCCTTCGTAAAATAAAGATGTCCTGAAGATCTCACCTTCCTTTCAGCTTTTCCCATGGGAATCGTCTAAGAATCATTCCGAACCATAGATGAAAAAATCGTATATTTTTCAGCAATGACATAACAAATCACGATGGAAAACCCTAGCCAATTTTTCGACCAATAAAAAATGGTGATTTTTACTAAATTTCTGGTATAAATTAATAATAAGGAAGACCTGATCTGGAAGTTGAGATCTGGGCGTGGAAATGGAAGGGATATGCATGAGGTTTTCCATAACCTGTAAGTTCTCCCTGCAAAAAAAACCATGATATAAAACTGGAACAATATGGTGTGATGAGTTTGGCAATTTTGAGGTGCATGTCACCCGCGGTTAGACAGGGGCGTTAGAGAGTATACCTTACTGTTAAGAAATGTTTCTTTATTGGAAAATATATGTTCCAATAAAAAATAATGTATATACATTGTCCAAAAAGGTTTCCAACAATCTCAGATATCAATTTAAAATTTATTTACACTGTCATTTTCTTAAAAACTATAAAAAAATTACCCAGATCATGTAATAAGTATTATTACCAAAAATTCTATATTTTTCTAAAAATGGGTATTCAATTGCCTCAGTCATGTAATCAGAAAGCGTTATCCCATAAAAACATTCACATATTACTATAGATGATTATTCAATTACGTGGGTAGACCTTGAATGTAGAAAGCCCCTTGTCCCGCCTGTTTATGTGAACGCCGTTAGGCATGCCTAGAGCTATTTCACAGTCAAGCCATCTTCAAAGAACCTAGAAAAATAATGGAAATAGATACAGTGTGAGCAGGTATTCCTATATTTATCAAAGAAGATTGCACAGACCTTTATTGGGCCGCACAATGTACAAATTTAAGTTTCGGTTCCCTTCATATTTCTCACTAGTGAGTCGAAGTTTAGCAGTGTTGGAGGGCATAGCTCTTAGCAGCAATCCAAATTACAAGGTATTGAGCAGCTCCTACCCATGGATTGCACGGAATGTCCTAACTGACAGTTCTCCTCGACTCAGATTAACCTGAAGCACGTCCTCTTCAGTTATTGGCCATACACATATCGTAGTGAATAGACCAAACTGGAGATAGACCTTGAAAGATATGCTATGGACCCTGCAAAAGTAAGATGTTTTGTGGAGTTTTCTTTTGAGCCTAAAAAAGTCATAAAACAAGTTTGATTTGTGCCAATGAGAAGCATGAAGTATTGACCTATGATGGATACCTATCACTAGACAAGTTAAGTTAATTGGGACAGAGGATACATTGGTTCCTTTAAACTTTTCATAATCAACTATTATGATAAAGGGGAAATGCCAAGTTGAGAAAATGCTTGTTTTATAAAAAACAGATCCATTACTTAGGGCATATCATTTCATATCATTTCAAAGGATGGGATAGTTGTAGATCCTAAGAAGATTGAGGCAATCAGAGAATGGTCAGTGCCTAAAAACATGACAGAAGTCAAATTCTTTATGGGTCTAGCTGGTTATTATAGAAGGTTCATTGCAGGGTTCTCGAGGATAGCTCACCCTATCACTTCCTTGCAAAGGAGAAGAAGTTTCTGTGGACAGAAGAATGTGAGAGAAGCTTACAGCGATTGAAGCAGCTGTTAACTAGTGCTCCAATACTGAGGATTGCAGATCCGAATGAAGACTTTGTCGTGTGTACAGATGCATGCAAAGAAGGAATGGGAGGATTCCTCAGTCAGAATGGATTCGTAATTTATTATGAATCCAGAAAGTTGAAAGAGCACGAAATGAACTATGCAACTCATGATTTGGAGTTGGCAGCCATAGTGCATGCTCTAAAGAAATGGAAGCATTACCTCATGGAAAGGAGGTTCGAACTGAGGACATACCATAATGGTCTGAAGTATTTGTTTGATCAACCAACCTTGAATGCTAGGCAGAGTAGGTGGTTAGAATTCCTTTGTGAGTACGACTTTGATATCAAACATATCAAAGGAAAAGAGAACAAAGTGGTTGATTCACTCAGCAGGAGAGTGCATGAATTGCATGCTACGACCATTAGCATGTACCAAACTGAAATTAAGGGAAAATTTTTGGAAGCTGCAAATGCAGATTTGCAGTACAGGGATTTGGTAGCAAAGCTACAGTAAGGCGAGATGCCACAGAAAGTGGAAAATTATAAATTGGAAGCTGATGGGATACTTCTGTACAAGAACAAAATTTATGTACCTAATGTCTAGGAATTGAAACTTATGATTTTGAATGAAATGCATAATGTGCCTTATGTTGGGCACCTTGGATATCAGAAAACTGTGGTATCAGTCAAGAGACATTACTTTTGGCCATGTATGAAGAAATAGATTGCAGAATACATCGTCAGATGTATGGAGTACCAGAAGGTTAAAGATGAGCACAGGCACCCAGCAGGGTTGCTACAACCGTTACCCATTCCTGAGTAGAAGTGGGAGGTAGTGACAATGGATTTCATCACAGGATTGCCCAGGACATGCAAGCAACATGATTCAATCATGGTGGTGGTGGACAATCTTACAAAAGCTACCTATTTTATTCCATTGAAGACTACTCACAAGACAACTAACATTGTTGATATTTTTATGAGGGAAATAACACGGCTGTACGATATTCCCAAGACAATTGTGTCTGACCGAGACCCGAAATTCACCTTCAAATTTTGGAAAGGGTTATTCAAAGTATTTGGAACGAATACGAACTTTAGCACAACCTATCATCCTGAGTCTGATGGGAAGACAGAGCGGGTGAATCAAGTGATAGAATACATACTAAGGATGTATGTGATGGACAAACCATCTAAATGGGAAGACTACCTACACTTGGTAGAATTCGCCTACAATAATGGGTATCAAGCATCGTTGAAGATGAGCCCATTTAAAGCACTTTATGGAAGAAAGTGCAATACTCCAGTAAGCTGGGATAATCTAGCTGATAGGGCAGTAGTTGGGCCAGATTTGCTCAAGGAAATGGAAGAGCAAATGCTGAAAATTAAGCAGAATTTAAAGGTTGCCCAAGACAGGCAGAAAAGTTTTGCTAATAAAAACAGAACCCACAGAGAGTTTAAAGTGGACGATCATGTTTTCCTGAAAGTGAAAGCTAACAGAAGTTCCCTGAAGCTGGGAAACTGTTCCAAGTTGGCAGTCAGATTTTGTGGGCCATTTGAAATCCTAGAAAGGATTGGACCAATTGCATATATGCTTGCATTACCTGCACCCATGACTGTATATAATGTGTTTCATATTTCATTGCTTAAGAAATATATACCTTATGCTAATCATGTAATCGATTGGAATGTGATTCAGGTGGAGCAAGAAGGTCTCCTGCAAGTGCATCATGTGCGCATATTGGACCAGAAAAACAAACAACTCTGGAATCGAGCCATAGGGCTTGTAAAGGTCTAGTGGACCTGGTACGGTCCCGAGGACGCGACATGGGAGCATGAGGATTCTATGCGGGCAGAATACCCGCATCTTTTTGAAGATTTTGAAAATCTTTCTGATGTTGTGTAAATAGTTGCACTGAGGACAGTGAAAAAATATGGGGAGGGGATTGTAATATCCCCCAGTAGAGCCCCAATTGTAATTATGAATTGTAATTATGTTTATAGGCTGGTGAGCCAAGTGTATATAAGCTGGTGGGCTTATGTCTTTATTAGGCCGAAGATTCTAGGTGTTAAAGTCCAAGAGCTTGTTTTTGTATATGTAATTATGTAGAACATTAATAAAGATTAAACGTCATTGTGTGCAGACCGACCACGAAGAAAGAGTGATGGGGGCCTAAGCATCCACAAGGTGCGTAAGGGAAATCAGGATGAAAGGTTGGAAAGAGGGGCTAAACTTAGGGGCTTAAGTCTTTGAGAATAATGATTTATTATTATTCCAAAGCTGTGTGAAAGACATGTTTTTATCCTAAGTCTTGGGAGAGGCAACACATGCAGCTCCAACATGTGCAAAAGGGAACACATGCAGCTCCAGGAAGACAAGTGTCGACCTGGGTGCATGCAGTTAAAGCTGAAGAGTCAGCTTGTGTTGGGGGTTCGTCCTCCATTCTGATGTCCGTTGTTTGAACCATGTTGCCTTTGCGTCTGATCTCTGCATACCTCACACAGCTCTGAAACCCGAAACCGTGAGGCCAACCTGTGATGTTTTCTTGAGAAGCCAACACATCCTCCATCTGAACCGTTAGAGTCTGTGTTCGACCTTTGTGTTGATTCCTTGTCATGCACCCTGAAAACCAGTGGCAAACCCGTGGACTGAGCTATGTCTCCTGTGTGTCGTGTGAATCCAGCTTATCCTCCCTTACAGAGTCGAGTCCATACCTGAACCGTTCTTGGGTTGCGGCCTTCTGTTTTCCTGAGTGGTGTTGACCAGTTACCGTTGCTGTCACCTGTAACTTGCTGGAACTGAGTCAAAAGTGGCTGAAGAATCGGGTTGTCGGGCCCATGGTTGAAGAGGTAGGTTTTCAGGCCTGTGAGCAGCTCTCTCTAAGTGAGAGAGTCTGCTGGGAAGTGGTTTTCTCCCAGAGAGATTCCAACACCAGCTACGAAGCTATGAGAATTCCTAATCCGGCCTGTTGCCGAGACCCAGAGAGGGAGGTGAAGCAACCGATGGACTATTCTTGTGAAGGTGTATACTCCCAGGTGGAACAGGCATGTGGGGAATGAGAGTCCGTGAGTTGTGGGCGTAAGAAGGCTCCTGGAGAGAATCCTTTTGGTTGCACTGTGCAGTTTCCTCTAACCTCGACCTAGTCTAGGATTCCCTTACCTTGGGTGGAGCTTAGTCCCAACTCGGGGGTGACCCACTGCTAAGCGTTATGAAGAGTGTGGTCTAAGGTTGGGAGGTTCGTGGAAGGTTTGCACGTAGTTGGTGGAGTTACTCCAGTTTCAACAATAAGTATCATTATGTGTTTAATTTCAATTAAATACATGTCTGTGATGCTTATATGTTTTCATGTATTCCGTTGCATGTATGAATTGTTGTTAATTCCATTATTTCTGTATGTTAGCAGTAACTCTATGTTAAATGTGTTAATTTGATTTAATGCATATTATATATAAGTATATGTTCCACAGTGGTAGCATTTCCCGACCTATTATGATAAAGGGGCATTGCAAAGGGAATATAATTATAACTGGTTAATTTTTTGTTTCTCTTAATAGATTGTTTGTTTAATGCATTAGCAATTTTGACTCATTTTCTCTATACGCCCATTGAAATAAGAGAAGGCATTGTCAACCACTTTCAAACTAGCTTAGATTCACAGGATCCTAATGTTTTGAATTATGCTTTATATTCACTTAGAACATAATTGAGTAGTGATTATTTAGCTAGTTTGCATCATGTGGATAATGTTCATACATATTTGCAAAGAATGCCTATTTCTACTTTTAGTGTAGATGGGTCTTCTACTGTTGGCTTATGGGGTGATGCTTTTTGTATTAAATGGTTTCAAAAGTGGCTGTCCATTCCGGTTTTTGTTTGGTTATTTGAGACATGAAAACCATACCTTTGATTTCATGTTAAGAAACCTGCACATGTATACAATATCTTGTTCCACAATCAAAGCTCCTCATGCGGTCATTTTGAACCATTATTGTCATACAAATTAGAAGTCATTCTTACATCTTCTTTAGAGACACTTGTTCCCTTTTTTTGTCTTCAACAATCTTCGTTTTTGGAAATGGACATACATTCCATAGAACAATCACTTTTAGAACAACGATTATTAATGCATTCTTTAACTATTGCAAACTGCCATGATTCACTATTTGAATCTATTTCTGAATTGACAACATGCTTTGACGGCCCTTATTTGAGGAAAGCAACTGCACATACTTTCTACAATTCTTATGTTGCTAATAACACTAGGGAAATTAATTGCTTCAATAGATATCTTTCAACACCAATGATTCGACAAGTGCCCTTGATTGCTAATTGGCAAGGTTATATTGTTAATTTGTCAATGCCATATGAACATGGTCATATCGAAGGAAGTTATTTCACAATCCAATGGATATGTGAGATGCTTGATCTTAACATATATCTTTGGAGCATTGAATCACTAAAAATTGATATCAAATTCCATGCAACCAATGCTTCTTCAAAAGTGTTGTATTTAATGTGTTGTTCTTTTGGCTCGTCGCATGCACATTTTCACCCATTGACTCAATTCCATCCTGAACATGGCCTTGTTCCTGTCCATGGTATACAAATGAATCTTGAGAATCTTGACAAACATACATCTAATAAGCATCATAGCCATTTCCGCAAAGAGTGCTTTGGAAAAATACACCTAAGGAGAACACAAGTAATTCAACGAAATAATGAACAAATATTGATAAAAGAACACATGCATTTGGAACATGTTGACCAAGTCACCAATGCAACAATGCAGGTTAGGCCATTGCAAATTCTTGCCAAGGGATTTAAATAAATGAGGCATGTTAAAAAAGAGATACGAAAACATGGAATGTTTGTAACCCAAAGTAAAAAGAACTATACAAAAATAATGAAGTCAATTAAAGAATACTTGGAATCAATTGAGGACACACCAACTCATGCATGTTCTATATATGAACGTATGCAATTTGCAAAATATATTATTATTAGATTTTGCAATATTGACATTTGGTAATGAAAGTTAGGACATAGGAATCAATGGAGAAATTTGCAAGCAATGCAAAAATGCCATTTGTAATGGAAACTTACCTCCCTTTGCAACATCTTATTGAATTCACAGAAACAAGAAATTAGCATCTGTTGAAAAATTGACATCTTTGAAAGAGAGGTTAGTGGCACCAAGAATGGATTTTGCACAAATAAGAGAACCCAATTACAAGAAAGCTCAAATTGGGTTCACTAGAACAATCATAAATGGTCCTGCCAACTTCGATAAAATCCAATTAGCATTGTGTTGGCCCTTGACCAAGTTTTGAGGAACACTTGGTCATATTTGACCGTTTTGGGACTTCGACAGCTTGTCAAAGATGGAGCGCAACACGAAGCGGAAATCATGGAAGATAGACCCCTTTTTGGGTCCTTTTATGGTTTTTGGTTAATGTAATGGGGAAGGGATGTCGACTCGTGGGTTCACCCACGCTTAGGCCCACTTTTGTAATGTATAAATAGATAGGCAATGTAAGAAGTAGTAGAAGTTGTTTCTTAGTTCACTTGGTGGTTGCTTAGTGCAAGTTGGCTAAAGTGCTAAGAGTTGGATCTGTGTGATCAAGTATTGTAAGTCTTTGTGCAATTTGTGTAAGACTTGCAGAGCTGAGTGCAAGTCCCTGTGAGAGACTGTAGAAGGCTTTGTGTTGTAAGGAAAGGAAGAAGGATCTAGCGAGTTGCGTAGATCTTTTGTCCTATGCGCAGTAGAGTTTGGAGGCTTTGTGTTGTAACTGATTGAAGACATTAATAAAGAAGAAGAAGACTTTGTGGATGTAGCCCTAGGGAAGGGGTGAACCATGGTAAATATGTGTGTTGTTCTCTGTGCCTCAACTCGATGTGCTTGTCTCTTCCTTTGCTAAGTGCTTTGATGTGTTTAGATAGATATATTTATGCTTTGTGCTTATGAGCTATGAATGAATGTTAGCTTATATGTATGAATATGATTAGTGATGATCTACAAGATCTGATCTGTTTTATTGTTGCTAAGTGCTGAAAGATCTTAGATCTAAGTAAATGTTGTGATGCTATGTGCTCTCTGCGAAGTATAATAAGACTGAATATTGATGAAGATTAATTGCTAAAGTGTTTTTTTAAGTGTTAGAATCACAGGTCTGTGTCCCAGCTAAGGTTGCATACATCTGAGTCCTGCAACCACCCCTACCTCTACCTTGGGTGAGACTTCATCTGCTTCGCAGGTGTTGCCGAAAGGGTCGATAGTTAGGGTTTTTTTGGTGTGATGTTGTAGTGTTGAACCCTGGGTCTGTCCCTGTGCCAACAAATGGTTTCGTTGTTGGGACCTGTTGCCGCCTTATACACACCTTTGGGAGACGTGGAAGAAATCTTCAATCCACTCGGTGTGTCCTTGGGGGCAAGTGAGAGTTAAGGTGCTGTCACCTAATCCTCAACTCCTCCGTCTAGGCCAACTCCTAGCGA
>ML780165.1:922894-961745 GCA_009831015.1 Picea engelmannii | reverse complement strand
TATTACAACAGTGGAAATACGGAAAAATGGGCCTTTTCAGGGCCTGCTGAATCACTGAATTCTGTGTGTATGAGCACTGCTTGCTCATCCTTCGGCGGCTCTTCAGGAAATCCAGCTTGTGCAACCTGGTGGATAACAGGACCTTAAACTGTGATTATTGGGAACTGAGCAGAAGAAGCTTTGTGCAAATATTCGTCTTGAAATTGTAAAATCTCTGTGCTGAAGAAGGAAGGACAGATCTGAAGGAAAGAAGTTAGATCTACAAGAAAAAAGGTTGATACTAAAGAAAAGAAGTAATATTTGTAAGCTCTGTGCTCTGATAAAGGTAAGAATAGTTAAACGTTCTTAGATTTGGAAGCTTTGTGCCCTGTAGAAGTAAAATAAGTGAAATTTTTTGTTTCTAAAGTATGGATTTAGGCATTCTTGATAGATTTTGTCCTAGCTTGAAAACTAGGGCATTGTTAGATTAAAGAATGTTTGATATGAATAGATCTGATAAGAATAATGATAGATATGTTATACCTATGCATAGAAAGAATTTTTGGACTAACCAATGGATGCATGATCCTAGAAAGAATTTTTTGCAGGATAGCCATTATGATCCTAGCGCGCAGTATAAGAAAAGTTGGGGATCATTGAAGAGAAAGAGAGGATTAACTCTTTGTTACAATTGCAGAAGATCAGGACATCTTGCTAAGGAATGCCCTGGGAGAAACACTAGTTGCCTCTGTTGTAAGGCTATGGACCATGAAGTACTGGATTTCCCTAGAATGATTGCTAGACTTGAAAAGTTGAATATGGAGCAAAAAAACCTTGAAGGAGATCAAGAGACTAAGATTATAGAAGAACCCCAGAAATAATCAGAGATTATGTTACTGAAAATGAAAGAAACACTGGATGAACATAAAAATGCCAGTTTGTCGGAGATCTTCAAAGAAAAGGAGAAAATCGAAGTAAGAATAGGAGACTTCGACATTGATTGTGCTCTGGATGAGGGAACATAGATGAACATTATGAAAGAAAGTACTTGGGAAACCCTAGGAAGGCCTGCTATGGTTCCTTCACTAGGAAAAATAGGATTGTTTAAAGGAAAAATGGTAACCCTATGTGGCAGGATTACCCGGATAGCTATGAGTACCCATGGAGCTTCGAAAGAGGAAGAATTCGAAGTTATTAAATTTATTGATGACCATGCCCCATTTCCAGCTTTGTTAGGCAAGATCTGGATTGAAAAAGACCAGATCCAGAGAAAAGAAGAAAAGGAAGCCCTAGAACAGAAGAAGAAAGAACTCATGGAATTTATGACTAGAAGGATCGCCTATTTGATGGAAGAAGAAGAGAAAATATCTAAGCTATTTGACACCAGGGACTTGGATGTCAAAGCTATAAGAGCATTAGAGGAACCACATAAGACCAAAATACCTAATCCATATTATGAAGGTGTATTACCCTTGGATCTGAAGAAAGAATCTTAGCATCGTGAAGTGACTATGTCAAGAGAAGATAAGGATCAGAATGGAAAAAGGATGACTGAGACGAAGCTCACTGGGAAGAGGGATAGGAAGCTAAGTAAGAAGATATCCAAGATCGAAAATTTACAGAAGATTCCACAGGAAACTTCACAGAAGAAAAAATCATAGGAATTGAGCTTCGCCGGGATACCAGAACAACGACATATGGCACTTTGTCGTGGCGAAGAAATATAGCCGTTGGACCGATATACCCGTTCGACTTCTTCCTCGAACGGGTAGAAAAGCATTAAAAGATCACTACCAAACCGTTGGACCATGCCATAATGAATGGATCAACGTTCATGAAAGATTCATACCCGTTGCAAGCAGACTGTTGACGAATTTCCTATTTAGCTCGTCGCGCCGTGCTTGAAGAACACTTTTTCCAACTGAGAAATCGAAGCTCGCAAAACTAGTGATTGTCTACAGTAATCATTGCAAGCAGATTGTTCATCCTAGTGTAGTATTTTGAGATCATTGTGACCCCAATTATCTTTCCCGAGTGCGTATGTTCGACGAGCTCATCAAACTTGAGGAATCCATCATAGAGGTCCTTCTTGAGTCAATGACTGAGAGAACCATGTCGGAAAGAAGAATGTCCACCGGAGTCCAAGCATCATCGACAGGAGGAGTGCAAGCCTCCCCGTCGACTGCTCGTGTAGGAACATCTCGAGCCGGTGCAGAAAGAAGAACTAAGCATAAGGACGACATAGCCAATGCGAAGTTAGTGCCATCCATCCTACCAGCTTACATAACCCCTCTGAGCGGTGAGATTAACAGGGACAATGTCCCTAGAGATTTTGAATACACCCTAGTCACTGCATATCTACCGAAAGGAGTGCGCACCTACCGCACAGATCAAGACAAGGTTATAGCGTTGAAGTTCTGCGACTTCAACCTAGGGGACCGTAAATATTACAACATGCTCGCCCCGTATAAGTACTTGACGATAACTAAGGGAAATAATTCGAAGGTCATCCCTCAACAATGGACGATGAACCTCGCATAGTCTACTTTGTTCAACGTTATGAAAGTACCGCACTTCGACATACACCAAGAGGTGAATGCTTGTGTAAAAATACTGATAGCAAGTTACCACGGAGGATACTTGTAGTTAGATCGTCACATAACTGTTGATCCGGTGTTGATCAATAGGATCACCGGGCTTAGCATGCATGGCCCCGATCCCCATGAGTACTATCCTGGAAAGACCGCAGACCGCGCTCTTGCGTAGAAGATCAAAGTTTCCTATGGCGATGTTGAGAAAGGCGCGAGAGGCTACAAGGTAGCTTCCATTGAAAGTGGCGCAGTGCGCCTCACATGCTAATTGATCGCAGGGAAGTTGGTATGCAAGAATCGACCAACAAAAATATCTGGCTTTGTAGTTGACCTCGCAGGAAAGTGCGCCAAGCGACTACAGATGAACTGGGTGAAGTACATGGTGAATGAACTAGAGATCGACTGCAGAGAAGCCCAGGATAAGGGGCACGAATTCCATTTTAGCTGGCTCCTGATACTGATTGCTTTTGTTGCATGAGAGCTACCGGAAGGTGCAACCTTCCTAGACCTGGACCCCTTTGAGCCACTAGCCGCGAAGTTCAGTACATTATGGTACTCGAATGACATGAGCAAGCAATGGAAATCGAATGTCGTTTTCCACATGTACTATAACCAATTGAAAGAAGCCATAAGGAGTGAACCTCGCATCACCCTGAACACTTTACAGAGATTCTGACCTCTGATAAAGTTCAGCGTGGACCGCCACTTTATATACCTAACCCCACGCGTTGATGAGCACCAGGAACAACTTCAGTCCTATTATAAGATGACAGAAGAAGACCTGGAAGAGATCACCAAAGAATGGTCGGCGGACCTCCTTGTTCCAGCAGACCCAGCAAAAATGTCCGACATAGACAGTCCCAGAACTGCGCAGGATACACCTAGGCCCAGTAAGACAAAGAAATCAAAGTCGACGAAGAAGACTGAAGAAGTCCAGGATGTTGACAGCCTATCTATAAGGAAGGCTTCCATTACACCAGAAGAAGCAGGTGATGACGATGAAGGTACAGAAACCCAGAGAGTTGAAGTACCACCACCTCGGGACGAAGAAGACTCATCGAAGAAAAGAAAGGTCTCACCTTCAAAATCTTCCTCCAAAAAGAAACCAAGAACCCCTGTAACCAAGATGCGAACTGCCCTCACGTTGGATGATTTTGATTTCATTGTTGCAGCGGTCAATGATGCTTCAAAGGAAATCATAGAGAAGGAGGTGAAGCAGGAACAAATGTATAGCCATATTGAGATCGCACTCCAGGGAGTACAACAAGCACTCTAGTCTAGCCGAACAATCTCTACTGCACTTCTTCCAGAAGGAACAACAGAAGTGGGAGATGAATCAGTTCAGCTCCGCAAGATTGATGATACAGTTGAAGTACGCCTTCAACATGCTCAGGAAGAAAAATCACAGGCCACCCAAGCCCTAAAGAAAGCACAGGAGGAAATTACTAAACAATGCCGAGTCGTGCAACAAGAGAAGAATGCTCTCCAAGAAAAAATTGAAGAAGACAGAGCGAAGATCCAAAAAGAGAAAGAGCATCTGCTCGCAAAGTAGATAGGAATTGAAGAAGCAGTCAACAGAGCATTTTGCTCTGTGTATAGATTAGAGCAGAAGGTCGAAGAGCCCATAGAGCACCAAGTGACGAAGCTGGCTGAAGTTATTCAACAACTTCAACAAAGGGTCGTGGAATTAGAGCTTCAGACCATACCACAGACTCCGCAAGAAGTGCGCGACCAGCGAGAATTGAATGCTCAGAACACAGTCAAGAGGATTAAAACACTTGCTGCAGAATGTAAACAACTAAGTAGAAGAGGCGCGCAGATATATGAACAATTATCTGAAGACCCAGAGTTGAAGAAACTGGAGTCCCAACTCCAGGAAGCAAAGCAGCAAGCCAATATAGTACAGGTGCGGCTCAAGCTCCTGTCACCCATCGAGAGGATGAAGAGATCCCAGGAACAACACACTGCCCAACAACTCCTTCTTACCATGCAGAATAGAGTGATGGAAGTCACCTAGAAACTTCGGCCGATCTAGGAGGCAACCTACCTATTGTTTGAAGAAATTGAAGGCCAAGGAACACTACTTGAACAAGTATTTGCTACAGTCGAGCAACAACTGGAAGGACCTATCAGCGAAGCGGTTGTTCAGAAGTTTGTTGAGCAAGAAGCAGTATCATAGAGACAAGTTGAAGAAGCTCGATCCAAGCTCGAGACCTTTGAGGCAACGTTACCCAGACCCGAGTGACTCGGGAAGAGTCACAGGTGAGTGTTGGGGGCTTGTTGGCCCTTGACCAAGTTTTGAGGAACACTTGGTCATATTTGACCGTTTTGGGGGCTTCGACAACTTGTCAAAGATGGAGCGCAATGCGAAGCAGAAATCGTGGAAGCTAGACCCCTTTTTGGGTCCTTTTAGGGTTTTGGGTTAATGTAATGGGGAAGGGATGTTGACCCGTGGGTTCACCCACGCTTAGGCCCACTTTTGTAATGTATAAATAGATAGGCAATGTAAGAAGTAGTAGAAGTTGTTGCTTAGTGCACTTGGTGGTTGCTTAGTGCAAGTTGGCTAAAGTGCTAAGAGTTGGATCTGTGTGATCAAGTATTGTAAGGCTTTGTACAATTTGTGTAAGAGTTGCAGAGCTGAGTGAAATTCCCTGTGAGAGACTGTAGAAGGCTTTGTGTTGTAAGGCAAGGAAGAAGGATCTAGCGAGCTACGCAAATCTTCTGTCCTATGCATAGTAGGGTTTGGAGGCTTTGTGCTGTAACCGATTGAAGACATTAATAAAGAAGAAGAAGATTTTGTGGACGTAGCCCCAGGGAGGGGGTGAACCACGGTAAATCTGTGTGTTGTGCTCTGTGCCTCGACTCGATGTGCTTGTCTCTTCCTTTGCTAAGTGCTTTGATGTGTTTAGATAGATATATTTATGCTTTGTGCTTATGAGCTATGAATGAATGTTAGCTCTGATATGTATGAATATGCTTAGTGATGATCTATAGGATTTGATTTGTTTTACTGTTGCTAAGTGCTGAAAGATCTTAGATCTAAGTAAATGTTGTGATGCTCTATGCTCTATGCGAAGTATAATAAGACTGAATATTGATGAAGATTAACTGCTAAAGTGCTCTGTTAAGTGTTAGAATCATAGGTCTATGTCCCATCTAAGGTTGCAGACATCTAAGTCCTGCAACCACCCCTGCCTCTACCTCGGGTGAGACTTCATCTGCTTCGCAAGTGTTGCTGAAAGGGCCGGTAGTTAGTGTTTTGTTGGTGCGATGTTGTAGCGTTGAACCCTGGGTCTACCCCTATTCCAACACATTGCCCATAAATCTATCTGATTCTATGATAGTTGCAATAAAGCTAAAAAGAAAAATGGAATACAAAAATGTTTATTTGCCTGGTAACGTTCGTCCAAAAAATGTAATGACTGCCATAAAAGACTTTTGCAATACATCATTGTACATAAATGAAGTCATTTTCGTCAACAATCAATGGGAAGATGTTTTCAATAAAAGCATTGATGAACATGTTGTTGGTCTATGCAACATGGACTACCATGATCCTATTGATAAGGATGAGGATCTAAAAGTATCCCATATTGATTATATTGATAAAGATAACAATGTAGATCCATTCTCTGAAACAATGGTACATGGATATGGACCAACACATGTAATAGATGACTTAGAAAACAAAATCATACAAATTGCAACATCTGAAGGTTTGCAACCATTGGGCATTTTCCAAGACAAATTTTCCAAAGAGCTAAATTTCCCAACATTATTTTATGGATCAAGTCAACCGAATGATATAACAAGGCATTTTTCTTACCTACAAATTGCGCAATGAGAACTTTTGCATTCTTCTAAAAACTTCTCAAAACATGTTAAAAATATTTTTTTCAAATCAATTCGGATCCTAATAAAACAAGTTTCAAATTCTACTTGGATCTCTATTCGCAAAGCAGAACTAAAAGGAAAAGGCCTACTTGCCAAAGATGTAAAGCATCCTGCAAACCTTGAAAAAGTATTGAAATCACCAATTGCATATCAATCTCTGAAAAGCATACGCACATCACCCGATTATTTTGAACAAATTAGAAATAATGTCTTTGCAATGATACGCCAAATTGGACCTCCTACATTCTTTGTCACTTTCACTAGTGTTGAACATTTATGGTCTCCATTGACTGATGCATTGCAAAAACATGAAGACAATTGTTCAAGTGAAACTCAAAACAACAAATGCCAGGAAGACATTGACTCATTGATTAGAAATAACCCTGTCATTTGTAGTGGTTACTATAAACATATAATACAAGCATTTCGACGTTTGATTACAAAAAATAATTCAATATTTGGAAAAGTACAAGATCATTTTTTCATTACTGAATTCCAGAATAGGGGAAATGAACATGAACATGGATTTCTTTGGATTCAAAGTGCGCCTATTTATGGGCAATCTCCTGATGCCAAGATCATTGAATTTGTCGACAAATACATATCTTCTGACTCTACATTGATAATTGAAGACTTGGTAAAGATTCAAACTCATCATCATAAAAAGACTTGTAAAAAGAATCATCGCTTAGGATGTAGATTCAATTTCCCATTTCCTCCTATGGATAAAACTACTATCTTGTATCCATTAGAGCACGATGTCAGTAACAAGAATGAAAAGGTGAAATAACTGCCATTCCTTTTGCACCACACAACTTATTATAAGGATGCTTCCTTCAACACATTCCTGGTTGACCTCAAAATGACAAGAGATGATTACATTTTTCTACTATGTTCTTGTCTTTTGCAACCTATTTTATTGTTAAAGAGAAACCCATGTGACATTTGGGTAAATGGATTCACCAAAAAGGTACCAACATTATGGCATGCAAATACATATGCACAATTCATTTTAGATGCCTATGCATCAACATCATATTGTAGTTCTTACATTACAAAAATGGACCATACCATGACAGTTGCTTTCAAAAAAATTAAGGAAGAATATCTATGTAACGATGATAGCCAAATTGAAACTATACGGAAACTTGGAAATACACTTCTGAATATGCAACAAATGTCAAGCCGCCAAGTTGTCCATATTGTCCTGTCATTGCCATTATATTCTTCTTCTAGGACAACGATATTCAATAACACTGCCCCATTTGAAAAACGAACATACGTTCTAAAGAAGCCTACATTACTGCAACAACAACCAGATGACTCAGAAGACATTATGTGTCTTTCAATTGTTGACAAATATGTAATACGACCCATGGAACTTGAGCATATCTCTCTAGCTGAATTTGCATCTTCTTACTCATGTTCAAATCAAATACCTATAAGAAGAAAACATCCATGTATCATACGTTATATTCGTTACAATGAACAAAAACACCCAACGAACTTTTTTAGAGAAAAAATGATGTTATACCTTCCATATAGAGAAACAGAAAAAGTGTTACAAGGAAACTTTGAAACATGGTATGAAGCTTATTTATCTCGCAAAGTGCTCTTAGATACCATTGAACAAAAGTTCTCCTCCATTGTAACAACCAGATGGGGTAATATTGGCATAGCTTCTGACACCATTACATCTAGGAATCATCAAATATTTTCATTTGAAGATTTACCAGAAGAACAATGCCACAATGTTTCATTTAGAAAATATGACATAGAACATGACCTGCTTCGAAAAATAATGCCCAACAAAAATGAAAATAGGTGCACAGATACCATGCACTTAGTTAAACTGCCCTTTGTTCTAAGTACAGGTGATTACTATGAAATTAGGAAAAAACTCAACAAAGAACAACAATCAATAACAAAAGATATCATAAAGTGGAAAAAAAATAATCCAAAGACCCCATTCCACTTGTTTTTAACTGGAGGAGCAGGAACAGGAAAAACATTTACAGCAAAAGCACTCTACCAAGTATTGTTGTGCCTTTACAGCAAAGACCTTCACAGTGATCCTATGAAAAAAAAAGGTCTCATATTGGCATTTACTGGAAAAGTTGCATACAATGCAGGAGGTACTACAGTACACTCTTCTTTATGCCTACCATTAACTGCATCAAAAATGGCTCCACTAGGCTCAAATACATTGGATATGTTGACTAAAGAATATGAACAACTTCGATTGTAACTCATAGATGAAGCATAATTGATTGGCTCTCGAATGCTATATAGCATTGACAAAAGGCTTCGTGAAATTTTGCACACACCCACTACACCAATTGGAAACCTTGATATCATATTCTGTGGTGACCTTTGTCAAATACAACTTGTACATGATTCTTGGATTTTTGAACAACTGATATTCCACTCTGACGTAATCCCATAAATCCCATATAGATTTTGGAGAGAAAATGTCAAATGTTTTGAGTTAACAAAAGTAATGAGACAAGATAACAAAGATTTTGTATCCGTTTTGAATAGAATTAGAACCTGCTCCCATACAAACGATGATATTGACTATCTCAACAAGCATTGTTACAAACCTGAACCAAGGGATCTAATATTCCCATATCTCTTTTTTAGAAACAAAGATGTCCAAAAACACATTGCTCAAATGTTGTCTCTTGCCGAATTAGAAGCATTGACATTAATCGCACATGACAAGAAAATAGATTCAGTAGAACCATTTATGTTTGTAAACAAGAAATTGCAATTGCCTTCTAGGAGTGTTCTTAAAAAAAAATATGCTTGTTGAATTAATTAGAGGAAATTGACGATGGTTTAGTCAATGGTGCAAAAGGCATTTTTAGATATTACACAAAAGGACAAATTGATGCTGTGTGGATCGAATTTTCAGATCCTAAAATTGGCCTCATTCAAAGAGAAAAAATGCACTATTTGTTTACTATTAGCATTCCACAGCATTGGACATCGTTGACAAGAATATGTAGACAAATAGAACAAAAAAATAAAATCAGTTTTACTCGACAACAATTTCCTATTCAAGTAGCATGTGCAAGAATTATACATATATCATAAGGCCTTACAATGAACATGTTGGAATTCAATCCACAAGGAGTTAGTCAACATGGGCTTGTTTACACTGCTCTCTCTCATGTTACAAATATTGAGTCACTTTATCTTGTAACCAAATTACATGGAAGAAATTTCTCAGGTTCTGAAAAAGTCTTCCTTGAAATATATAGACTTAGGAAACATGCTCAATATGAACTACAATATGGCTTCAAAGCACTATCAAATGAAAATTGTCTGCTGATAGCTTCATTGAACACACAAAGCTTGCCTTTGCATGTGGAAAATATCATAAGTGACTATCAACTTTTGCAAGCTGACATCTTGTGTTTTCAAGAAACACAAACAAACATGAATCCAAAACCAAGTATGCTTCAAAAGGACCATGCTTTCAAATCATCATTCCATCTCCATGGAATTTTTACATATTACAAAAAATATATAATGCTACAAATATCATTCACTCATGGAACAAGACACATTGAATCAATTGTTACTGATTTCAGAATTCAAGATACTACTGTACAATTGGAAAACATTTATGTTGCACCACATGCATCTATTGAACAACTCTTATGCTTCTTGAAAACAATACTTTCAAACATGGACCAGAGTAAAAACATAGTCATTGTTGGTGATTTGAACATTAACATGCTCGAAAATACAAATATGCAAAATAAATTTTCTTCCTTTATGAAGAACCATTGGTTGGTATTGCATACAACACAAGCAACAAATGACATAGGTTCTCTGCTTGATCACTTTTGGTCAAATTTTGCACTTGATAATGTTTCTTGTAGTATATTTGATGCCTATTGCACTGACCACCATGCAATTTTCCTTTCAATTCAATTATGTCCAACTAAAAGTGTTCATTCATAGTACAATTGTGCAACTTATCTACAAATTTAATGTTCTAAAAAACAAGTTTCTTGGAATTCTATCAGAACAATATTTGGCTCATGACTTAACAGCTTTTTTGTTACATTCCATTCATACCTTCAAAGATATTTTACCGGTTCCAGTACATTGGTTCTAGGTTACTCTTCTTCACATACATCACATAATTTTACTCATTAATCAAGGTAATATGTTCATTTTATCAATGCATATCTTAAATATTTTAGATTTTGTACCAATTTTGCATATATGAATTTGCCTTGCAATGTTTTAAACATTCTAGTGAACTTGTAACCTATTCATTTTCAGACAATATGAATATGAAACAGACCAAAACACACGCTGACGATCCACAAGGAAAAATGAAGCAACCATTGGAAACCAGTGAATTAAAAAGGTGACATTAACTTTAGTATAACAAATTTGCTTAATTCTATTTAGTTCTTCTGCTAATATTGTGTTTGCTGTAAAAAACAAAACAATCATTCGAAACAAAAGATGACAATGACTTTTGTATTACAAGTTTGCTTAATTATGTTTGGCTCTTCTTCTAATGCATCTCCTTCCATACATTTTCAAGTTTTTCTAAACTTGTCAATTGTTTATTTGCAGGAATAATATCAATACGCAACAAGTCGTTTCCAGTGATAATATCAATGTGCAGCAAGGCCAAACCGACAACAATGACACAAACAGAAAAATTAACTAATCCTTTGAAAACAATACCTTGAAAAGGTAACAATGACTTTAATATTCCAACTTATCTTTATGTTATTCATAACTTCTTACATATGATTAATACTATTGCTTACCACAAAAACTTGCAAACAAATAGTCAATTGTCAGGTTGACATTTATATAGAATTTGTTTCAATGTTGTTTCCATGTGTGTTAAGCACAACTAACATATATCATTTGGTCTTGTTCACATGAATTTATGCAGAAAAATCATTGACCATGATCCATGCAATGAACAAGAAAACCTTTTAGCAATGAATTGCACAAAACGGTAACCTTGCATTTACTATTCCAATTCTCCTAATTGTTGTTTTTTGTTTATTTGGTCTTGTGATTTTCTGTATTCATATTCCATATTTTAAAAAATTACAACATTACCTCTCTCTTTTACCATTGAGCTATGCTCAGAAAGTCAGAATAACATTTTTGAAGGAGGTATCCTAGTTACATATGGACCTGGAGAAAATAGAAATCCAACTTCACCTACAAAGGCACAATTGTTGCATGTAGATTTGGTTCATATAATTGTTATTTTTTCCCATTTAGTCTTTTGATTTTCTCAGATTCATTTTGCATTAAATTTCCAACTCATTTTGCATTAGATTTCCCAACTGTGTTCTTTCTAGCAGCTGTCTAATCTTGTTGGTGATGCAATATTCCCTACATAGTTCTCTTTTGCCACCTTTTCAAACTTTACTAAACATGTCACTTGTTCATTTTCAGCAATAATATCAATGCACAACAAGTCATTTCCAATGATAATATCAATGTGCAACAAGGCCAAACAGACAAAAATAATCCAGACAACAAAATGAACCAATCATTTGAAAGCAGTACCTTCAAAAGGTAGTAATGGATTTAGTATTCCAATTTCCTTTTATGTTATTGAGTACTTCTCAATATGATTTATTTCTTAATGTCATATGATTGATACTATTGCTTACCATAGAACATTGCAAACAAATAGAAAACTTTTAGTTTCTTTCTGGTCAATACTTTGAAAACTTGAGCCAGTTAAACCCCCTTAATAGCTTTCAGATCAATGCATAGGCATGTAAGAGGCGCAATGTATAATGATCTTATTTACTTGTCATTATACCATTATGCACATTAACATATCCTAATTCTTTAGATCTATATTCTTTGCATATCTAAACAAATGATACTACCTCCATCTTCTATCATTGAGTTATGCTCCCAAACTCACAATAAAATTTTTGAAGGAGATGTCCTAGTCACATACGGACCTGGACAAACGAAAAATACAAACTCATCTACAAAGACACATTTGGTACATGCAGATTTGGTTGATAGACATGGGAAAATGACTATAACAGTTAACATCAATAACAATCTCATAGCTCGTTTCCTCAATCGATTCACACCTGGTTTATATCTCTAAATAAAATATTTCGCAATTAGAAACAAAGGAATTTATTATAGAGGCGATGCAAAATGTTGCATTTTTCTCCAGGAAAAAAGTTCAGTTGAAAACATAAAACAAGTTTGCAAAGACCAAAAGCATGCACCACATACAACCATAAAAAGCTTATCTGCATCAAACAATCCATATTCTGTTGGATCTATTGGAGCAATTGTCATTGCATGCCAACAAAGCAATAGCTAATATGAACTAATTATCAAGGATGAATAAACAATATACGACACTGCAATAGTAAGTTTTTTTTAACCAAAAAAATACCTGTTAATTTCCATGTGCATTTCCAATTTTCCCTCACTTTGTTTTAAACAAGTTTTGAAAAATAAACATATTGTTTACTTCTATGTATCTTGTTAACAACAATTTTACATTGCATCTGATCCCATTGCAGATGCAAATGAATGAAGTATACAAAAACATGTATTTGCAGATACAACAACAGTTGGTAGAAAAGGTTACACCATTATACTTATTCAAGAATGTTGTTAGAAATGGTCAAAAAGGATCACAAGTCATATGTTTCTCCTCAACAACATTTGTTGATATTCTGAATGATCCTTGTACAAAATCCTATTTGCTTTCTTTTGCTGAATCAACAAGTCATGTAAAACTCTCTACACATTGGATTTGATTCAACTTTCTGTTTCTGGATTTTTCTCCACAGTGATCATACTTTAATTTCACTTTTCTTTATTCAACTAAAACATAGTACCCATTTTATTTTCTCACACAGGTTGAAGGCATATTGAAACCAAAAATGTTTTCTCTCCCCCATTCCAGGAAATATGTAACAAATGCAAACAACCACTGATAAAAAGCTCACTGTATTGCACATTATGTAGCCAACAAACAACATCCAGCTATGAACATTACCTAAAATGCACTCTTGAGACAATAGATGGCATCATTGAATGTATTATGCACAAGCCACAGCTCGAGGCTTGTTGTCCAGTAATTGCTGAAACCACATTTGAGAAATACATGCAAAGTATTTCATCAACAGTGTTTCATTTGTGTCGCTTGTGTCAAAAAGGAATATTCACATTGACAATAGACAATTTATTACTGACATTAAGAAATTGTAGAAAAATTAATTTGTTCCAAGAAGCAAACAATCTTAGCTCATTAGATAAATATTACGTACAATTATTATATCATGAAGATAAATATTACATACACTTAATCATTTTGTTTTACTTTTAAACTTTTTTACTTTATAATGTCAATGCAATATATTTAATGTCTTTTTTAGTAACGTAATGTTTTCATATACCAATGCATAAATATTATGCACATATATTAGGTTTATTGTGCATATAGAGTATGTACAATGCCTTACAGTTTGACACTTTCTTTTGATGAAATGATTTTGTTAAATCTCCATAATTTCATCCCTTTTGTTTATAAAGATGCTTTTCAGTTTCTTTTAATCAAATGATTTTGTTAAATATCCACTGTCAAAAAGGCATATTCACATTGACAATAATCTCATTAGTTTTTTCATGTACTTAATATCACGAAGATAGATATTACACACAATTATTATATCATGAAGATATATTACATACACTTAATCATTTTGTTTTACTTTTTTACTTTATAATGTCAATGCAATATATTTAATGTCCTTTTTAGTAACTTAATGTTTGCATATACCAATGCATAAATATTATGCAGATATATTAGCTTTATTGTGCATATAGAGTATGTACAATGCCTTACAGTTTGACACTTTCTTTTAATGAAATGATTTTGTTAAATCTCCAAAATTCCAGCCCTTTTGTTTATAAAGATGCTTTTGAGTTTATTTTAATCAAATGATTTTGTTAAATCTCCAGAATTTCAGCCCATTGTTTATAAATATGCTTCTTAGTGGATACATATTTTGAATCCCTGTCTTCAGAATGCATATGTTGAGAATAAAGATGCTTTTCAGTTTCTTTTAATCAAATGATATTGTTAAATCTCCAGAATTCCATCCCATTGTTTATAAATATGCTTCTCAGTGGATACATATTTTGAATCCCTGTCTTCAGAATGCATAAATATGTTGAGAACAGAAGTGCTTCTAGCATGAATTCTCTTTTCAATCGAAAACTAGATTGCAAAGTGCTTTGGATGTCAAATGGACTTCTATATATATATATATCAGATGTTATGCCCCAAATTAGCATGGAAAATGTGTAATATTTTTTGAGTGCGTTTAGAATAAGCCATACTAATTTAGTTAGGTTAAAATGAACTTGTATTAGTATCTAGGGAAAGTATTGCTTGGTTATGAGTAAAATGATAAGCACGTGTTCAGATTGTTAACTGCATACTCCAAGTTACATTCTAGTTCAAGTTCCATTCTAGCCCACTGTTTGTTGGAGGGAAATGCCAAAACTAAGATGTTATCATGAATATCTGAATTCTGATAGAGACTTCTATGGTTTACAGAGCAGATCTAACTGTAGAAAATTCCATAATATCATAAAATTGCATAAGCGATTTGCACTGTGTAATCATGAAATTTGTTGCTTAGCTTCTCTGTATAACCGAAAAATTTCATGGTGTTGAAATACCTTTATTTATCTGATGTTCAATTTTAATTATTTTGCATCTTATCATGCTCAATCATTCTTTATGTTTAGTTGTTTGTTTGCAATATTGTCCCACAGTTTGGCTGCCTAGTACTTCTCGTTGTATGAGGAAATTTCTGTGGGGACTAGGTAAGTTTATCTGAACTTGAGAGAAGGATTTTAAGTCAAGTACAAGCTTGGAACTACATTGGGAAATGAGTGAAAGGTATAATCAATTTCTTAATATTATTATTGTTACCCTTGTGAATGCAAACTGAGAGCTATAGGAAGTACCTAATTCAAATCTGGTGATTTAGTCAAACCCATACCGTGGAATTTGTTTGTTATATTCATTACTAATTCGCATGATTCTTTAAGGATACATATATCAAGTCTAACTTTCAGGGGCATGCACCCTAAAATAAAGAAAAGCCATGAAAGGCATAGGATAAAATCAGATTATGAAAATCATGCTTTAGACAATAGGATATATTTAACAATTAGGGCCTATAAAATACGTATCTGAATTCATTTGTCGATAGCTTTGGCTAGCTCAATAGTCGGTAGCTTGAGATAGCTCAAATGAGGAAGACAATCCATGCATATGAAAGAGGTACAACAAGACGCAAGACACTTCTAGGCAACAAATTCCTCATAGATAGAAATAGTCAGTGGACAAGAAGTTGATTATATTGGACATATGCAGTCATCTCTTTTGCAAAGGCAAGTTAAATTTTCTTAGAGAAGGGTCTTGTCTAGTAGTTGTAAAGTTTATATTCATTTGGATTCTAAATTGGAAGTCAATTCTTTATTTGATCCTGCTATGGTTGCAGGATTCTTTATTTTTATACTGGGGAAAATTGTTCACAAGGTTTGGAGTTTGGGGTCATCTCATTTGCTGTAAGCAAGAACTTTCCCACAAGATCACAAAAGGGTTAGTAGTTTCTTATATGGTTTCCATATTTAGGTAAATAATATGTGATTCTTTTAGATACCAATTCTTGGGGCAGTAAATCAGGTGAGATTCTTTTGTATTAGTATTTTTAGTTGCATTTAGTCTTGTCACTGTCTTCTGAAGTCCCAGAGGAAATATGATTCTGCATAAATTTTACCTTTCAGTGTAACTAATGGTCATTAAATATACCTGTAAATGATTTTTTTAACAACTTTCAGTTGTTGTAAATCTAATTGAAATCAAGAGATTGCAGCAAGGTCTAATGTTTTCCTCATTTAGAGAGAATTTGTATCTCTGCCCCTGAATTAGTAACCTTTTTTAAATTATTGTCAGTGCAGGAAGGGGATATCAAAGAGTGTTTGTCTTAGAATTTATTGAGAAAGAAAAAACTTCTTATTGGTATGAAAAGGAATACGCTCAGGCTCAGGATGGATTTGATGAATCATTTTCCAATCTTCTTGTAGATGTCTGAGTCACCAACAAATTTCCTAGTGCTGAAATCTCTTATTCAGAGTTGGATCGCTGAGCTTGTACATAAAATAAAGGACTTTCCCTCTAGAGACAATTGTGACACATGTCTAGTTTGGCTGAAGTGGCAGTATATTTGTGCTACAAAGATGAAAATGCAATTTGCATCGGAGCTCACATGAATGGTTTGCCATGATTAGGAAAACCAAAGCAATTTTCTACATGCAAAACATGTAGCAATGGCAAACAAGGTTAAATAAAAAAACATAATTCCTTAAGTTTTCATCTTCGTCCACTATGAAGATTTTCATGGGTACTTGTTTTTGAAATGGAAGATGCATTTGATATGAGTGCAACATAATAGTAAGAAATCAGTATGAAGTTACTCAATTGAATAAAAAGTGGGCTCTCAATGAACACATTCACTAAACCATCAATGAAGACGGGCTCGTGCAAAGGAATAGGGCGGATTTAAAGCTTTTCCAATAATATATTCATTATAAGTCCAATATGTCACTTACGGAAATAAAATTTCAGAAAAGTTGTTTGCAGAAGCAAGTTTATCAGGAAAAACTGTGTCATGCCAGTTATTATCGATCGAATCGGAGAGATTTGATACACAATCCTTTCCACTTTATTTTTGGAGTAGATGTGCTTGTTATGACAATCTCTATCGGAGAGATTTGATACACAATCCTTTCCACTTTATTTTGGAGTAGATGTGCTTGTTATGACAATCTCAACTTTAGCAACTCTGAGTAAAGGATTTGTTGAACTTTCCACTGATGGTTTCTTCAACTACGCACAAAGAAGGTGAATTCCAAAATCTGATTTCAAGTTATTCTAAATGCCAATAGAATTTAGGATTCTGAATTTGACGTCCCCACATCTATTATCCTTAGATGCCACTTTATGGATTTTACTTAGGGACTTGCAGATGGTATTTTACAAGGTACTTAAGCTTTAGCACAAGGTGTGGAATTTGGCATCTATGGAGTGGTAACCAAGCCCTCGGCAAGTGTCAAAGAACATGGTGTTATTGGTTTTGCATAGGGTTTTTGATCTGGATTTTATGAGCAGAACGAAATGAATACAGATTATTAAAAGATGCTTTACACGGAATAACAGAGATACAATAAAATTGGTTTTCTATTCTGTTAGCGTTAGAAGTCACTCCTGGATTGCGACAGGAGCAGAGCCCAACGCCCATCAATTTATGTCACAAATAAATTTAATGGGTGATCGAATGGGTAGAGACCCAGGAAGGTATCACTCTAATTCAGGAACCAGACCTGGTATGTAAAAACAAAGGAGGTCTTGATCTAACTTCCGTCAGTGAGTTGATTGTAAAATGAGCAGGGGGAAGACTTGGTGAGATGAATGAGCAAGACTGCCTCGGGCATCAGGCCTTTCAACAGCTTGAGGAAGAAAAACTCAGAATACAAGATCCTCTTGGTTCTGAGTTTCGGGGAACTGAAGGGTGACTTGACTTGATCCTCCAATTCCAAATCATTCAGCGTTGAGAAAATACAAGAACTGGTTAGAGACAATGCAACTATTACAGTGATCCAACCTACATCATCCTATAACAGCGCAACTCGACTAGATCCTCCAATTCCGAGCTGTTCTAACACAGTTTAAAAAAAGAGATGGAAATAAGCTTACATTCATAAGGCAAGAAGTCTCAAGTGCCAATACATAACCAGAGCAACCAGTGCTTCGTTAAAACTTTACAATCGGGAGCCTAGCTCAACCATCGATAGATTACAAAATGGTGAAACGCCTACATATACTCAAAACAAAACAACCACAGCGAAAATGAGACACTGCATTAAAAACATTGCGTCTGCATGTCTTCTGGCAGTTTGCTCATGCAGACTCTAGACGATCGTGCACTTCTGACAGATGCAATCAGACTCCTGACTATCCTACAGATGAATCGACATGCTTTTAATCCTTTGCCGGACTTTCCATTTATGGCAGAGACGATGTCTAACCACCTCCAACAACTTCAATAACTGCTTTCTTGGGATCACGAACAATCCGGGTCAACTTTGCCCTCTGGGACGTGGAGGTCTTCTCTTGGCGCCACCTGGATCAACTGAACGGTCTAATGGATAGGTCGTGGAGGATCTGGCATGCTTGACGTGGAACGGGGAAAGGGAGTGATCACGGAAACAACAGGGGTGAGACACATGGCAAGAAGAAGGGGCGAAGGTGACAGGATATAATGGTAATGGGGGACACATTCTTTATGGGAGGCTAACATGGAAGGGAGCGGGACAGATGTTGGAGGACAAGGAGGGGCCAAAGGGAACGGGCCCTGTCACGTGGTCAAGTGGAGAACAGATGGCAGGGGAGGAAACGGTAGAGAAGGCGACATGACAGGAAGGGGGCCCCACATCAATACCACACCATTGTGGACCCCCCCCCCCCCCCCCAATTAAAGGCAGAATGGCAGAGGGGGTCCGGAATCGCTTGAGCGCCATCGATCTAGGCGCCTCAATATCGACCGTTTGAGAGATGTGCGCCCAATTCTGGACCCCCCCCCCCTCCTGATAAAGGCAGAATGGCGAGGGGGCTCCAGAATGAAACCTCAGCCGCAGATCTAGGCGGGCAGATCTCAGCCGTCTGAAACTGCCTACTCATTAAAACGACGTGCCCACCCTCTAAACTTTGGAAAAATGGGTTTTCTGAATCTCTTTCTTTGCCCAAGGGGACGCTTCTTTCAGGAGAGCACCCCCTACCTGATTATGTGCTAACATTAGGCTCCATGGGGGACGACACGCCCCCTGCGGGCTACCGAGAACTCTTTTGTAGCTTCAGTGCCTTGTTGTTGGGATATGGAGTCATTATTTAAAACTTAAAGATAAAAGAAAAACAATATATACAACCACAGATGAGACATGTGTGGCTAAAAAAAAAAATCTTTTCAAGAAATGCCCATTCACAGGGCCATTGAAAACTTCCTGATCCTTCAAATCTCGCAACCTGTAGGTATTATTTGAAAATACTTCAGAGATTTTGAAGGGCCCGACCCATAGGGCTTCAAATTTTCCATGTTTGCCCTTGTCTTGTTTAGGAGCATCCCATTTCAGCACCAGGTCTCTTATCTAAAACTCTTCCTTCTTGGCCTTTTTGTCAAAAGCCTGCTTGATCTTCTACCGATGGTCCTGAATTCTGTTCATTACCTTCTCTCTGGCCTACTTAACCTCTACCAGTTGATGAATTCTTCTGATCATATCATCAGGCTCTTCTTGATAATCCTGGAAGAACTTTGCTACAAGAATGGCTAGCTGAGAAGGGAAACAACTTATGCTCCATAAACCAATTGGAAAGGGGAGATGCCTATAGATCTCTTTGTGGTCACTCGATCGGCCCATAGAGCGAATTTCAACTTTGAATCCCAGGCCTTTTTGTTGTCCTCCAATAGTCTTTTGATGATCCTTATCAGGATTTTGTTGGAGGACTCTGCTAAACCATTGCCCTAGGAATAGTATGGGGTGGAGTGAATCAGTTTGATCCCGAATTGCTCACAGAACTTGGCTAATGGCTCAACCTTGAAAGAGGTTGCGTTATCAGTGACAATTTTATTTGGGCAGTCGAATCTTGTAATGAGGTCTTCCAGGAATCCAATGATTACCTTGTGGGAAACACTCCTGGTGGGAATAGCTTATATCCACTTAGTAAAGAAATCTGTGGCAGTTAGGATCCATTTGTGTTGTCCACTGGAAGCAGGGTGGATTTCTCCAATAAAATCTAGGCCCCATTGATGGAAAGGTCTCGAAACAACTACAGGCTTTAAAGGCAGAGATTTAAGTTGTTGCTTTCCTGAAAATCTTTGGCATTTGATGCAGGCTTTGACCTTTCTGCATACGTCAGTGAATAAGGTGGGCCAGTAGTACTTAGCCTTGAGGATTTTGTAGGCTGTGGTCTTCCAAAAATGATGCCCTCCACATAGGTTGCTGTGAAATTCAACCATGATCATGTCAGCCTCTTGTGGATTCATACATTTCAAAAGCACCCCCAGGGGGTCTTTCCAATATAAAACTTGATCGACAAGGCAATATCTGACTGCTTTGAGCTTCAAAGCTCTTGCCTTGTTTCTTTGTAGGCCATCTGGAGGTTGCAACTCTTGCAGAAAATATATGACATCCTTATACCAAGGACATTGAGCCAACGAGGGTTCTGCTTGAGGGTCCACATCAGACAGTTGATCCTGCTGATTTCCTGAGCATTCATTGATGAAACCTACCCCCAAATCTTTGTAATTTGCTTCAGCCAACAGCTTGGCTAAACCTTGACCTTTGATTAATTTGGTAGGTCTTATTTCCAAGTCAAACTCAAGGATCTTGGCTATCCACTTACTCCTCCTCCCATCTATATCAGGCTGAATAAGAATGTCCTTAACAACGGCCGAGGGGACATAGGCAATGATCTTTGACTGTAGGATATAGGTTCTAAAGGCCTTGAGAGCCTTTACCAGGGCATAGGCTTGCTTCTCCATAATGTCGTACCAGACCTCGACATCCCTTAGGGCTCTGCTAAAATAGGCAATAGGCTGCTCTAGCCCAGCCTCGTTTGTCTGTAATAAAACAACATCCACTATGTCAGATGAGGCAAAGGAGAAAATAAGGAAATCCTTTGAGTAATCGAGACTGATATGCATAGGAGCTTCTGTCAAGGCCTTCTTTATCTGCTCAAAATAATTTCGAGATTCAGAGGTCCACCTCACTTCATTTTCCTTTCTCAACATGGTTGTTATAAGCTTTACCACCTCAACAAAGTTAGAAACAAACCTCCTTAGAAAATTAATCTTACCAAGGAAAGACTGGACTTCTTTCCTAGATCTTGGGATTGCAAAGGCTTGGATTGCTTCAACTCTGCTAGGATCAATTTTGACTCCTTCTGCTGATACTATGTGGCCCAGTAACCTTCCCTCCTTCATGGCGAATAGAGATTTCTTGGGATTCAATGAGAGGCCAAAACTCCTGCATTTCAGAAAAACTTTTCTGAGATGCCAACAATGTTCTTTATCAAATTTGGAAAAGAATGTTATGTCGTCCAGATAGATGATCCGGATTATTTTCGGCACAAAATGAGAGCGGAGATATAATAAAGAAATGAACAGAGATATCGCGTATATCCAGTAATATAACAGAAATATATAAGAGATGCAACCATAAACACAGAGATACAGTAATGCATGATTTCTATTAATGAACGAAATGTACAGAGACTGTAAAAATACAGAGCGAAAGACTCGCTAGAATGGTGGCAACTTATCTCTGAGAAGAGATGTGACGGCTACTCGCATTCGCAAGAAGATGATTACAATGAGGCTCTGAAGGCCCTTTTACAATAAACGGGAATGCCAAAAGTCCTAGACATCCAAAAACCTAACCCTAGGAGATGAAACGCCAAAAGTCATGTGGGCCCCGTTTGGGTAAGTGAGTACATCAACTTCCCAGGGTTGTAACTTTTGCATACGATCTCCTTTTTAGGCGTGTGATAGCTCGTTGGAAAGGTATCATCGAGAAGATTCATTTTGGGGGCCTAATTATGCCTTTAGCTATCATTGAGAACCTCGATCTCGAAAAACATTCATTTAGGCCCTCAAAATGGCCCCGGAAGTTAAAACCTGCTAAAAATAGTAAATTGCCAAAATTGCCAGAAAACAGTTTTGAGCCAGTTGGAAAAGGTGGGTGGCCACCGATATCCACCTGGATCAATAGATGACCACAAAATTATCTTTTTCCCCAATGAAATCTATGTCCATGGCAGGTTGAAGAGTCGCCCCTGCATTCATCAACCCAAACAACATTTTAGCATACATGAATGTGCCCCATGGAGTGGTAAATGTTGTCTTTTCCCTATCCTCAGGCAGAACAGAGATTTGATTGTAGCCAAAGAAGCCATCAATCATGGAAATCCTGGATGCTCCTGTTACCCTCTGTAATATATGTTCCATCTTTGGTAAGGGGTAATTGTCCTTTCGTGAGCTCCTCTTTAGGTTTCTAAAATCTACACAGAGTCTAATTTCTCCACCCTTCTTCCTTACCGGGACCAAGTTGGCCACCCACTCTAAATATCTCAATGGCATGATGATCTGGGCATGTAGCAGCTTCTTCACTTCTCTCTCCATGATAGGCAGCAACATAAGATTGATCTGTCTTAGCTTCTGCCTAAATGGCTTTGCCTCCTTTTTCAACGGGATTTTATGCTAAATGACAGAAGTGTCATAAGTTTTGAGATCTTCATAGGTATAGGTGAAAACATCAGCAAACTCCCTCAATAGTTCAGCGTATTCAACCCTCTATTCCTTTGTCAGACTCCTTGACAATCTGACAAACTTGGGTTCATTCTCAGTGCCAATGTTGCACTGAGTTGTATCAACATCATCCTCTGAGATTTTCCCCTTTAATGCCACATCATTTCTATCAAAAAGTCTTTCCAAAGGAACCAGTGCTCTTGGAATATGATTGCTGGGCAGCTGCACAATGTCACGCTCTGCAATATTACTCAGAAAATTACCACCATCGAGCTTATCTTCAGAAACAGAGTCTTGGTCAATATGCATCTCTGAAAATTCTTCAACAGTCTCCAAGAATCTTTTGATCTCAAGATCATCCTCGAATACCTTCCAATGTTTGACATTGTCAGGTATGGAGGGCCTGTATTTTACTTCTACATCGTATCTGAACTTAGGTGGCAAGGGCACTTTGAAAATGCTTGTTGATGTAGCCAAGGAATCTGCCACTGTGTTCTTCTCTCTTAGAACGAAAGAGATATTAAATGCTGAGAAGAAACTGTCGATCAGGTCCCATACCTCATTTTTGTAACTCCTGAGTCGAGGGTGCTTGGCCTGATAAGTGTTTCTGATCTGTTGGACTATCATTTCTGCATCTCCGAACAATGCTACCTCTTGAATTCCCATTCCCTTTGCAACTCTTAATCCTAGAACAAGAGCTTCATATTCTGCCACATTGTTGGTTGTTTCAAATTCTAGCTTGTATGACAGAGATATGGTTTCCTGAGCAAGTGACACAAAAAATACTCCGGCACCAACGCCTTCCCTGGAAGAGGCTCCATCAAAGAACATTTTCCAGACGGAGGTGATGGGGGAAGAAAATTCACGAGAAGTGGTGGGCTTCTTTCTGAGTTTTAGAAGAGGCTCAGGGGCATTAGTGAGTTGCAACAGACTAGAACCTAAATCAGTATCAAGGGCAAAGATAGGATGGTTGGTAGGATTGGCTTCATCACTGATTATATAGGCCAGCTGGGCTTCTCTGTATAGTCTCCTATGTTCTATTCTGAACATAGGAATAGTAGCATAGGTTAGGTCCATCTGCAGAGTTCCCCCTAGTTTTTTTTATCCAAGATCTTGATAACAACATACCAAACTTGGGGGGGACATCGGCCACTACAATGTCCATGACCACACTTTTCATGGGCAATTGAAACAAGGTTATGACCAGGTCTTTGATGACTCCTAGGCATTGAACTTTCCTAGAGTCAAAGGAATAGAGGTCATGATAAGCTCTGGTGACTTTTAGTCCTAATTCTTCCATGACATTTTTGGGCATGAGGTTGTGGGAAGCCCCTGAATCCATCAAACAATTGTGTAGTACCTTGTCATGTATGTTCAAGGATGTGTAGAAAGGAGGGGATGAATCATTCATGTCTTCTATCATAGGACCCAGAATGACTGCAGGCTTTTCATCTTGCAAATTGATGGAGTATGTGGGAAGGCATGAAGCTTCAGACTGTAAAAGATCGAAGAGGCATTTTTTGAACGTTTCATGTTTGATCAGTGCAGAGAGGGGCACAGGGATTCTAATTTTTTGAATTTCATGCTCAAAGTTAAAAGAAGATGTAAGCTTCGGGATTTCCCTTACTTCAGGAACATGACTCTGGACTATTGGAGAGAGGGGTTGGGCCTTCTTACCTTCATTGTTGTCTGTTGCTTCATTAATAAGTTTCTCTATTCTAGGGAGCTGTTCAGGAACATCAGGTGCTCCTAGCTTTTTCTTGGATCTCAGGTTATACCTTCTTTGGCTGCTGCTAGCCTTGTCTCCCTTGCTAAGTTCATTTAGCTGACTGTCCATGAGAGATTCCTCGTATGCTGATTGAGTGAGATGAGGAAAATGAGGAATTTCACCGAAGCAGTGGATTTCAGGATCAAGCCCGTTTGTTTCCCCTTCTTCCTCATCAGTCACAAAATTATTTTGAAGAGGGGCCTGAATTTTCTGGTCTTCTCTATCTCTTCCTCTCTGGTCTCTTTGCATAGTCAGGGGAGCAATATTGTTTGGCCTCCTGAAGCTTCCTTTGTTTTCGGCATTTTGAGGATTTATGTATGCTTGCTTTCCCTCCACCTTCATTTTCTCCATCTCTGCAGACAGAGACTTCACTATCTTGGTCAGTTGATCCACTTGAGGGTGAGGCAGAGAGGTGCCAGAAGTTGAGGCTTCGGATCTTCCCTTTCTCCTGTCTGCATCAGTCTTATTCCTCAATCTGTCAACTGCCAATACATTAGATTCTACCTCTATGGCCGCATCTTGCATTTGAGCTAGGGAAGTAGCTCTTCTTTCTCTCAATAGAAGACAAAAGTCAAGGTCGAATGCACTAGCATAAGAGATTTTGGCAGAGGCTTCTATGGGTTTTATCTCAGCCGAGATCTTATTATACATCTTATTGAATCTTTTGGAGAAACGTGAGACAGACTCTCCTCCCATTTTCTTCAAAGACCCGAATTCTATCATGTAATACATGAAATCCTTCTTATCTCTCCACTGCCTCAGGAAATCACTATCTAGAGCTTCAATCCCAGCAATAGATCCGGGGGCTAGTCTCCTAAACCACTTCCTCACCTCGCCGTCCAGGCTCTGGACGAAGACTCTCATCCAGACATCTTCATTTTCAATGTTCAGGTTGTCTGCATAACTGTTGAAAGTAGCCAGGTGCTCTTCCGCAGTTATGTCCTCTTCCCCAGTGAACTTGGGCATATATTTCAGGTAATCTCCAGTAGGGAGAGGATTCACAGGTTGAGGTAGGACTAAGGGAGCATATCTGGCAGCTACTATGGCATCCATTCTATTTAGAGGGGGATTAGCACCAGCCATAGGAACAACAGGTATGGGGGAACCATGAGGAGATGAGGCTTGAAGCGGAAAGACATGAGCTGAGCTTAAAGAATGGGAGGGGAACTGCAACAAATCTGGAGAGCAGGCTTGCAGGCTCAAAGGCACAGAAATTTCCCTTCCCTCAACAACAGTAATAACAAGAGGAGGGGTAGTAAAACCCAGAGTAGGAGAATGTTCAGAGGCGTTGGGTCTGAACTAGGGTACCACCTCGGGGGAGAGGGGAGTGACAAGAGTTTCTCCTACTAATTCGAGACCAGGAGGAGAAAATCCAGTAGGAACACTCCCGGAATTTAGACTACGAGAAACTCCGACAGAAGGTAATAAAACATGATAAAATGAAGGGGTTGGAGTTTCTATAAAATCATGAAAATCACCAGAAATACCCGTTCTAGCAGTAGAATTACCGCCTTTAGAGGACTTTCCCTTTTTGATGATCTTCTCTGGGTCAGCTTCAGATGTCGCTAACGACAGCTGAGGAGTAGACCTTGTGTGTCTGCCTCTAGAAGCCACGACTGAAACACTGGAGTCGCTTATGGGTTGGAACCAGTGGGGTCACTCAACGGAGTCGCATCAGTGGAGTCACCAGGTGCACAGTAGCAATCTTGATAGTTCTGATATCTGATGCACCTTCAGAAAATAGTTAATCGTTGTCGTTCAATCCTGTGGAAAATATTCAACTTCGTCCCCGACAACGACACCATAAATGTTAGCGTTAGAAGTCACTCTTGGATTGCGACAGGAGCAGAGCCCAACGCCCATCAGTTTATGTCACAAATAAATTTAATGGGTGATCGAATGGGTAGAGACTCGGGAAGGTATCACTCTAACTCAGGGACCAGGCCTGGTATGTAAAAACAAAGGAGGTCTTGATCTAACTTTTGTCAGTGAGTTGATTGTAAAATGAGCAGGGGGAAGACTTGGTGAGATGAATGAACAAGACTGCCTCGGGCATCAGGCCTTTCAACAGCTTGAGGAAGAAAAACTCAGAATACAAGATCCTCTTGGTTCTGAGTTTCGGGGAACTGAAGGATGACTTGACTTGATCCTCCAATTCCAAATCATTCAGCGTTGAGAAAATACAAGAACTGGTTAGAGACAATGCAACTAATACAGTGATCCAACCTACATCATCCTATAATAGCACAACTCGACTGGATCCTCCAATTCCGAGTTGTTCTAACACAGTTTAAACAAAGAGATGGAAATAAGCTGACATTCATAAGACAAGAAGTCTCAAGTGCCAATACATAACTAGAGCAACCAGTGCTTCGTTAAAACTTTACAATCGGGAGCCTAGCTCAACCATCGATAGATTACAAAATGGCGAAAACGCCTACATATGCTCAAAACAAAACAACCACAGCGAAAATGAGACACTGCATTAAAAACATTGCGTCTGCATGTCTTTTGGCAGTCTGCTCATGAAAACTTTAGACGATCGTGCACTTATGATAGACGCAATCAGACTCATGATTGTCCTGCAGATGAATCGACATGCTTTTAATCCTTTGTCGGACTTTCCATTTATGGCGGAGATGATGTCTAACCACCTCCAACAACTTCAATAACTTCTTTCTTGGGATCACGAACAATTCAGGTCAACTCTTCCCTTTGGGATGTGGAGGTATTCCCTTGGCGCCACCTAGATCAACTGAACGGTCTAATGGATAGGTCGTGGAGGATCTGGCGTGCTTGACGTGGAACGGGGAAAGGGAGTGATCACGGAAACAACAGGGGTGAGACACATGGCAAGAAGAAGGGGTGAAGGTGACGAGATATAATGGTAATGGGGGACACATTCTTTATGGGAGGCTGACATGGAAAGGAGCGGGACAGATGTCGGAGGATGAGGAGGGGCCAAAGGGAATGGGCCCCGTCACGCAGTCAAGTGGAGAACATATGGCAGGGGAGGAAACGATAGAGAAGGTGACACGATAGGAAGGGGGCCCCACATCAATACCACACCATTCCGGACCCCCCCCTATTAAAGGCAAAATGCCAGAGGGGGTCCGGAATCGCTTGAGCACCGTCGATCTAGGTGCCTCAATCTCGACCGTTTGAGAGATGCACGCCCAATTCCGGACCCCCCCGATAAAGGCAGAATGGCGAGGGGGCTCCGGAATGAAACCTCAGCCGCAGATCTAGGCGGGGAGATCTCAGCCGTCCGAAACTACCTGCTCATTAAAACGACGCGCCCACCCTCTAAACTTTGGAAAAATGGGTTTTCCGAATCTCTTTCTTTGCCCAAGGGGACGCTTCTTTCAGGAGAGCACCCCCTACCTGATTATGTGCTAACATATTCAATAAGGAAATAAGCTGAAACTGTAAAACGCAGTGGAAAACAAGCTTGTTGGAATGGTGGCGGATTATCTCTGAGAAGAGATGTGACGACTGCGCTCATTCGCAAGAAAGATGATTACAATGAGGCTCTGAAAGATTTTTCTTACAATAAACACGAAGGTCAAAAACCCTAGACATACAAAAACCTAACCCTAGGAGATGAAGCGCCAAAAGTCATGTGGGCCCTGTTTGGGTAAGTTAGTAAATCAACTTCACGAGGTCGTAACTTTTGCATACGATCTTCGTTTTAGGTGAACAATAGCCCATTGGAAAGGTCTATCTGAGGACTACACATTTTGTTGCTACATATCAAAAGACATTTTGCACTGCGGTGAGCCCTAAAAATGTTGTTTAGGGCCTCAAAACGGCCCCGCAAGTCAGGGACCTGAAAACTAGAAAAAAAATTGTCAAACTGGAAAATTGTCAAAATGAACCAGTTGGAATAGGTGGGAGGCCACCGACATCCATCTGGATCAGTCTTGAAACTGGAGTTTTAGACTTTGTTTCCTTGTGAAATATTGATTGTGTTTTGAATTGTTACCATATCTTCCGCCATCTTCACCTGAAAAGAAAACTACAAAAATTAAAATAATTGGCAGAGTTGAAAGCTCCGAGCAAACTTGGCTTGAATTAATTCACTTAATGGTGTGTAAAAATCAAAATGAACAAGCAATTCTGTTTGAAAATAAGATGCAACAGACATAAACTATGAATTTATCAAAATAATGTGTCATTCTAAACTTTAAATTAGTTAGTTCTAATATTAGTTGATGACCCATTGTAACTGAAACACATAACTTCTATGGAAATCATGACCATTGAACAAGCATATAGGAACAAATATATGGCTTTACATGAATTATAATGGATCGCTTTACATGAATGGATCTCTAAACCCATGTTATTGTATTATTAATGGGTGACCTTACATGAGAAGGCTATAATGTATATTAGCATCATTAGATGTGCACTTACATGATGTGTTATTAATGCAATGTACAGATATTTACATGAAAATGATATAATATAAGTATATTAACTGAAACCAAATTGGATATAATGAAATTATATTATTACAAACCATGTCTCATGTTATATGAACAATATATAAATATTTATATAAAAATGATATAATATAAATATATTAACTCAAACCAAATTAGATATAATGAAACTATACATGATGTGTTATTAATGTAATGTATAGATATTTACATGAAAATAATATAATATAAGTATATTAACTGAAATCAAATTGGATATAATGAAACTATATTATCACAAACCATGTTTCATGCTATATGATAACAATATATGAATATTTACATAAAAATGATATAATATAAATATATTAACTCAAACTAAATTGGATATAATGAAACTATATTATCACAAACCATGTCTCATGTTACATGAGAATTATGAAACTATATTATCACAAACCATGTCTCATAAACATGAGAACAATGTATATATATTTACATGCATGAAACTGATATAATATAAGTATATTAACTCAAACCAAATTGGATATAATGAAACTATATTATCACAAACCATGTCTCATGTTACATGAAAAGTATATAATGAAAAGGATATAATGTATGTGTATTAATAATGGGTGGGATATAATGTAAATATTAACTCACACCATGATACATGTCATTAAGGCGCGGACTTACATGAGAAGGATATGATGTATAGTTATTAAAGCATATATTTATATAAGAAGGAGAATGTTGAATGGAACATCGATCTTCATTATAAAAGGATTAAGGATTTCATCCTTAAGACATATGGGAGAATTCATGCCCTCGACATGTGAAAAGTAATTAGTTAATTTTTAAGTGTGAGATATAGTTTACTATAGATGAATTTATTTGCAAGTAATGTTGTCTATACTTTATCACCATTGTGCATTCATAAGCATAATTTATTTAATATTATAGTTGAGATAATATGTAATTTAAAGAAATCAATTTTTTTTTCAATGTATATGATTTTTTTTGGATAATTATCATTACAACTAATATAAATAAAGATTTCCAATAAAGCTCATGAGGTTGAGAGCTCAATCCATGTCCTTTAAAGTAGAATTCTAGTAGGTAGTTTTAGTATTAGTAAGTTAAATGGTTGGCACAACCAGGATCCCAAGTGTCTTGGGAAAATTGCTCTTATTGAACCCGAGAAACTTGTTCCTAAACTAAAGGATCAAAGACACTTGACTGCCTTTGCTTGAGAAACTTGACAAAGAAAATATGCTCAATCAAATGTTCTATAAACAACATAACCAACTGATTAGAATAAGGATTATCCTAGATCTTTATGTGTCCGACACATTACTGGAATGTGAGATTTCCCATGTGCGCCACTCCATAAAAGTGAATGGGAGGGATCGATACCTTCATTGAAAATAAGTGAGTCCACTCATTGCCTTGGTGATCCCTGATAGTCACTATAGTGGGTTATAGATGTGTGTCGATAGAACTCTCTCACAACTTTTATTTGGGAATATGAATTCTTAACATTTATTTGTACACTACTTTCAATATGAATTAACATCAAATTGATATGATTCTTGTTATATTGTATCAATTTAAGAATTGAAGTTCCTTCTTTAGGTATCCCAGTGATTTAGCTTGAGTGATTGAGTTATGTAAATTACAAACAGGAGGTCACGAGGTTAAGTTCTTCAGATGGTTGTCTCTACGAATATTATTGGACCTCACTCAATGTCCCCACTAGGTTAGGTTGCCAAAATGCAGTCGACCAATTTACTCTAGATACCATCCTCAGAATGAAAGGAAGTGCATTCCATCTAAGAAAATAAAGAAAACGAAGAATAAGTTCATTCGTTAGATGCATTGATTTCAATATAAATTTGTCATACATCCATTCACATATTGCATTGCTTTTACATCAAATTAATATAATCCTTCCTATGGCGCATCAAATTCTTAAATCCATTTTTTATATAGCCCCGTGAATTATCTAAAGTGGTTGAGAACTATGAATAGCATGCATTAGGTTAAGGTCAAATCCCTAGACTGGTTGTTTCTGCATATGTGGATCTCAGTCCCTATCGGGTCAACATAATGTTACTTACATTAAAATATATTAATTAACATCGAGCATAATACGAGAATCATACAACTTGTAAATCATATCATATATATAAGAATGATATTGGAGAAATGTTGAAAGGAATTTCGAAATGTTTTGACCATCCGAATTCATGTGATGAGATTTTCGATGAAGATTCTTTTATGTGGGAGTTTCCTTACAAGTTGAAAAGGACGCGTGGCCAAGAGAAGTTCTAAAAGAAAAATCTGTAGCTTCTTGGGTTTTGGATTCCCTATTTCTATGCAAGAAGCAATGTCAAGTTCAACTACCTCCCACTAGCACCATTACACATCTCCATAGTCAAAGATCCAATTTTATGAGAAAAAAAATATTTCCTTAAGATGATCTTTGGTTGGTTCTTTTAAACACACCCACTGAAATCCTAAATTGGTTCTTTTAAACACACCCACTGAAATCCTAACTACACGGAAGGAGAAGATGAAAATATAATTAAAATGAGATAGAGACCTTACTTTCCACTTTCTCATGATGGAAATGATAGAACCATGAGTGACGTTGATTTTGTTACATCCAAAAGACCAGATATAGAATATAAGCAATAGTTGCTAGTGATTCTAGTTGTATCATCTTTACCAACAAAAACTATTAGAACGTTGGCCACCTTAAGGTATTTTGAACTCACGGAAATATTGTAACCAAAGAAAAAATAACTTATGTGTTTGATAGGTTAAGGGAAAAGTTCAATCCACGAAGAAAAGGATTAAACAAAGTAGCTTCCCATGAAGAAAATCACACATCGCAAAACATGGAAACCAAGAATGGTGTTGTGTCAAATGTATGCTTTGGGGAAACAAGTAAAGCATTAAATAAACATTTCATGCCATGTGGATTCCAAAGAAGGAGAAAATAAACCCCGAGTATGGATGGTTCAATATTTATGTATAGAACATTATAGGTTATGCCAAAATATTTGGCTCATACAACAAGAGAACAAGAACATATTCATTCTTCCCACGATTTCTAGTGGATAAGAAATCCATTAACATTTGATAACTGGGCAAAGTCAAGAAATTATGCAACAAATAATTGTTGGGCAACAAAAAGCATAAACTCAACAAGATTTAATGGCAAATAACAAGAGACAAAACATAGAACAACAATCATACAATGAACAGATTCTTTGAAAAAAAAAATCTTTAATTAGTAACATAAAAGGTTTTGGAAGTCACGCCAATCGCTCTACGTTTAGGGTTCACCCTCGAAACCAGCCACCCGGTTCTCCACTGCCACGACCATGGAAGCAAAGGGAGGGGGGATTTCGGCCCCCTCCTACAGTTCCGTCACAACAAAGGAGCACGACTCCAATCACTCCAAACGTTGAACCTTCGAACTCCCGGAGGGCATGCAACAAATAATCTGGGAGGAAGAAATGTCGAAGGAAAAACCGATGGAAATCGACCTAGAAGCCAGTCACCCAAAAACTAATCGCATTTGGGAACCTGGCAAATGCATCCCGCGAGCCCCGATAGCTCCTAAATACATCATCAACTCTCCAAGAATAGAAGATCAGAAATAATACATGAGGGATTTCACCCTAAAAGGGAAATTCCTGGGATTATGGCCTTCAAAAAAAGACCCGGTCAAATGGATTCAGCACTGGTGGAAACCCAAGGGTCACTATGACCTCCAACTTGGATCAAAAGGATTCTTTACGATCATACTACATAACCTGGAGGACACAAATCGAATCTTTGAAGGAAGGTCGTACTTCTATAACTCGGCATGCCTTTTTCTTCATTTCTGGATGGAGAGATTCAACCCAGAAAAGGAAGACTTCACCCACGCTCTAGTTTGGTTGAGGTTATATTCGCTCCCACAGGAATTTTGGTTGGACGAGATCCTTGTGGGAATTGGTAACACCATTGACATCTACGTCAAAGCCTCAGAGGCGACCAGACAACAAAGGTACACTGCTTATGCTTTCATTTGTGTTTATCTGAATATTTTGAAACCCCTCCCTGGTGCCATCACCCTGGATTATCAAGATGATGAATGGTCCCAAAACCTAGATTATGAGCACATCCCCTTTCGATGTCGCAAATTCCACGAGCATGGACATATTTTCTGTGAATGCCCTTTAAATAACCCCCCCAAGCCTTCTCAGGAAGATCCTGACAAATCCAAGAACGGTTTCACCGAGGTCACGGGTCGGCGTAGACATCAAGCGAAGAGAGAACCCCCCCAGGCCCCCCTTGGACCCCCTACCAAGAACTCCTTTGAATCCCTTCACACCCCCTCGGATACCCCCTCCTCTTCCACCAACCCTCTGACAACCTCTGCGACCGATCAAAACCCTGACATTCCCGACCCCCCTACCCCTTCTTCCTCACAACCACCAGTCATGGTGACCTCCCTTCCTGTTAATCTTGGCCCAGAAATGGGAGATCTAGACACAGACATGGAGGATCAAGAGCTAGTAGGTATAGATATGGTGCATCTGGAGCAAGCCTACCGTAAGCAGCAACTGTATACCATACCACCTGACCAACTGCGCAAAGTGCACAAAGTCTTTCTCAACTCTTCGACAGGAGAATCAACCCAAGTCAGTACAAATCTGGGAATACAAAAAGAAACCTCAAAGGAACAATGCAAGCCCACAAAAGATGAGAAAACGAGGGGCAGAAAACCAAAACACCAACTCATCCAAGATGTCAGCAACTTTCTCGTCAACTCAGGTCAAATTCATTTGATCTCAAACAACTTCCCTCCCCTCCAACCCCCATCATCCTCATGAAGATGCTATCTTGGAATATAAGGGGCCTCAATGCAAAAAAGAAAACAAGGTTTTCTCAAAGATAGAATCGAGAAGGAACAACCAGACATACTTCTTCTGCAGAAAATGAAATGTGCGGGAGAGGAAGCGCATGTTATTCTTCAAAGATGTTGGAAGCAGGCCCAACAGGTGGAAGTGGACGCCAGGGGGGCAGTTGGAGAACTAGCGATGCTCTGGAATCCAACCACAGTTCTACTTGACAGTTTTTTCACCTCCAAATGGACCATCACAACCTCCTTTCCCCTTATTGGCTAGAACAAACAAGGCTACATCATAAACATCTATGGACCCCCCAAACCAGGAGACAAGGAAGATTTCCTCTAGCACTTGGACTGGATAACCAACCACATAGACTCCCAAAGGTGGATCCTCGGAGGAGACTTCAACATGATCATAGGGCTGGAGGAAAAAAAGGGGGGCACTCGCACTCTAGGAAATGACAGTATGCTCTTCAATTGCACCATAGGCCTTTTGAAACTCATTGACATTGGAACAAACAATGGGCCTTTCACATGGTCCAACAGATGCTCAGGAGCCCAACATGTATCCAACAGACTAGACGTTTCCTCCTCTCAGAAGCCATAATGATGGACGAACTCGCTTGGAATGCCACCTTCATCGACACCCCGGGATCAGATCATTGGCCAATTCTACTGACTATCAACATCAGTGGTACCCCAGCAGAAAACCTTTCTGCTTTGAAAAATTCTCGTTGACACACCTAGATTTCCAAGAAAACATCAAGCAATGGTGAGAAGAAGCGGCCATCCAAACAGGGACCCCGATGTACCGATTCCAACAAAGGCTAAAAAACCTCAAACAACATCTAAAATCCTGGAATAAGTCCACCTTTGGCGACATCTTTCAAGCACATGAGAACCTCAATCAACAAATGCAAATATCCAACAACAGATCCGAACATAAGGCCTCACGGAAGTCCTAAAGAAACATGAGACTCTCCTAAACAACTAGATCGCAGAAAGAAGGGTGCAGGAAGAAACACTCTGGAGACAAAAATCCTGCATCCAATGGATAAAAGAGGGGGGAAAATCACCAAATTTTTCCACATATCCATGGTTCAATGGTGCCAAACAAATCTCATCACTCACCTAGTCTCAGAGCAAGGAACATAGATTCAACAACATGCTGATATAGAGAAGGAAATGCTCTCCTACTACCAAAATCTTCTAATGGAACCCCCAGCAGATCGCTCGCAGGCTATCGAGTCCATCCTCAAGAACATTCCCAATGAGGTCACTAAAGAGAAAAATGAGGCCCTCATGAGACCGATCACTCAGGAGGAGATTTATCAATCTCTTAAGGCTACCCTACTGGGCAAAGCGCCTGGACCAGATGGCTTCACTTCAAATTTCTTCCACTACTGCTGGATCATCATCCGTGAAGATGTCTGGGAAATCATCGAGGACTCCAGAAGATCTGAGAAGGTCCTCCAAGCCCTTAATGCAACTTTTCTCACCCTCATACCCAAAGAAAACAACACTACTTATCCCTCGCACTTCATGCCCATTTCCCTCTGCAATGTCATCTACAAACTCCTAACGAAGATCATTGCAACCCACCTTAAACCCATCCTACCATTCCTAATCTCTCTGGAACAATCCGGTTATGTGGAGGGAAGACAAATCCTGGACAACGTAATCCTGGCTCACAAAATTATCCACTCGCTACACTCGACCAGAACTCAAGGTATTCTCCTAAAACTGGATCTCTCTAAAGCCTTTGATAAGTTAAGCTGGAGCTATTTAAGATCAACTCTCCTTGCCTTTGGCTTTGATCCCATTTGGGTCTCCTGGATTTTCAACCTTGCCTCTTCAGCCTTGTTCTCCATCCTCATCAATGTCATTCCCTCCAAACCCTTCTCCCTCTCAAGAGGAATAAGACAAGGGGACCAACTCTCGCCCTTCCTTTTCATCCTCATGGCAGAAGGGATGAGTCGCACTATCAAAGCGACCATTAGGGATAACTCCCTCTCTGGCCTTACCCCCCATGGAATTTCTCCCCACATATCGCATAGCCAATTTTTGGATGATATTCTTCTAATGGGAATGTCTACAGCCAGAGAAGCCCTTTGCTTCATATCTATCATCGACCTCTTCTACGAAGATTTGGACATGGACGTGAATTTGACCAAATCCTAAGTCTTCTTCTTCAACACGCCTATTGCCATCCAAACTCAACTCACTCAAATCCTGGGTTTCACTCGAAGCATTCTCCCCTCCGTCTACATGGGCATCCCCCTCATTGATAATCCACTAAGAAATGCATCATGGGACTCCTTGTTTTCCAACTTTCGAAAGAGACTCTCCCTTTGGACCTTTCATTCCCTCAATTTTCCTGGTCGCCTCATCCTCCTCAAGTTAGTCCTTCAGGCACTCCCTGTCTACGCCTTCTCTGCCATGGCGGCCCTGAATTTTATCCTCGACACCCTAAGAACTATTCAAAGAAACTTTCTCTGGAAAGGAAACAAAGAAGGGCGCAAAATATCCCTGGTAAGCTGGCAAAAAGTCAGTAATCCAAAGAAAGTAGGGGGGCTTGGACTCAGAGACCCAACCATTTTCAACAAGGTCCTCAATGCTAAAATTTGGTGGAGATGGTTAAATAGACCCCAACACCTTTGCACGTCTTTGGAGGAAAAAATACACTCCCACAATCCCGGAAAGAGAGCTCATTAGGTGGAGTGGTCAAAGCCCAGGTTCACTCATCTGGAACGCGGCCAGGAATAATCGGGGACTCATCACATACCACTCTTTTTGGGAACTGCAAAGTGGGTCTTTGACTCTCTTCTAAAGTGACTCTTGGGAACAACTCCCAGCCCTGAATACTGATGCGACTCTCAGTATCCTCATCCCCTTCACAACCATCACAAGACTCCACAAAGTGATAGATTTCTGGAACCCAACTGTTCCAGGGAAAATCTGGTGCACTTGGAAAAACTCTCATGAGAACCTAAACATACCCCTGAGCTAAACCTCCATCCTTTGCAGGAGCATCTCGATTCAAGGAAAATTTTAAGTCAACAAGGGGAGGATATTCTCAGATGGGGACACTCCACCACAGGTACCTTCAACATTCAAGAAGCTTACCACATAAAAGCAGGTCACAAAACCTTACCTCGGGAAGAGGTTTGGGGAAAGATCTGGGACACGAAATCCTGGCCAAAAATTAGCACCTTCCTCTGGCTACAACAACATTCTCACCTGGGACAATTTAAGGAAAAGGGGTTTCATCAGTCCTTCCTGGTGTCAGTTATGCGACTTAGAGGAAGAAACTCAAAACTATCTCATAAACCTGTGCACCTATAGTTCGTGCATCTGGGATCGCAACGCCAGCATTATGAGAACAACAGACAGGAACCGCACAGGTCTTAGGGAAACTATCGAAGATTGGTGAAGCTCGACCTTTCAATCCCCTATCCTCAATAGAATCTGGCAGCTACTACCGGGTTTCATTCTCTGGCAAATCTAGAAAGAGAGGAAAAAATGAATCTTTAAATCGGTTACCAGGACCTAGCAAGAAGTGTGGACCACAATCCACACCAACATCAATGAAAGAATATCTTTGCATCCCTGGACGGAACATAATCTAAATGGCCCACGAAAGAAGAATCTCATCCTTAGCGCCTAGCTACTCAATCTCAACCCCACCCCCGACATGCCTATCACTGTTGTAGGACGTAGCTTTGCCCCACTCAATGGGAAGCTCCGCCCACAGGTTGCTACAAACTAAATTTTAATGGGGCCTCCAAAGGGAATACGGGACCTGCAGGCTATGGAGTAGTCATTCAAAATAGTAAACGGGAAATCCTCCATATCATGGCAGGCAATATTGGGCACAACACAACCAACACTGCAGAAATATGGGACCTCTTATGTGGTCTTCAAGCGGCCACATAACAAGAGCTTTTCCCCATCATCGCAGAAGGTAACTCGCAAATTGTTATAAATATCCTCTCACATCTGCTCAATAGGGAAGACCTAGATAAAACCTCTCCAAGTTGGAGACTCATGAATGGGATTTATAGAATCAAATCAACCCTCCATCCTCAATGGGTAATCCTCCCTTCCCATGTAAGAAGAACGACAAATCAAGTTGCTGACTTGTTGGAAAATTTTCCTGTCAAGTTGGAGGAAGGAGTCTTCTCATGCTCCCCATCCACCAATCCCTCTCACCCCATAGTCATCGCCTGCAGGAACATAACCCACACCAAATATCGAACCCCATATGGGGTGCTTCTAATCCAATGATGTGCACACAACACGAGGAGGCCACCTAGCCAGGCTACATGCCACTTGGTGCCCAACCAATTCCATCATCCCACTCCAGTCACCTCATGTGTTTAAATCTTCCGTCGCCACCCTCCATTCTCCATTTGAACCTCGTAGGCTGCACGAATTGAAAGCTCTGCGGCATGGAAATCTTCATGGCACCGTGCAGGGGGCTTGCTCAGTCACATCTTCTCCAGAATGTTTCACCTGCTCCTAAAGCCGAGCTTGGGCGCTCTTTTCCTCACTCTCCCCCTCACAATCCGCAGAACCACACCTCCCTGGTTCACCTCTTCTTCAGATTCACAAAAAGTCTCTAGTTCGACCTCCACTAGAATTTGAGCTTGCATTTATGTTCCCTCTCTCCAGGCTTACCAACCCATAAAGTCTCCCCTCCCAGGGCACTGCTAGCTCTCGTCATGCCCCGACTCAGAGACAAGGAAAAATGAGGTGTCGCCCGGTATGCGGCCAGAGGAAGGAAGCCACACATCCTAGACTCTCCCCCAGAATCCGGTTTCCCCCCTCTTGAAGTCGAATTCCCCCCCCCT
>ML780165.1:877581-922871 GCA_009831015.1 Picea engelmannii | reverse complement strand
CTCGAACCCCTACGCCTATAGGTTCGAGTGGTTTGATCACCTTGGCAACTCGTTGGGATTTGCACCACCACCTCCCTCCCCCCCACATTGACCAACTTTTCAACCCTCCCCTTTTCGTCACCCCCCCACCACCTTGGGTCCCGCCTTCTCTCCTTCCTCCTCTTCTGATTCTCCGTTGTCCACCCACTCCCGACCCTTTTGTGACAGGTGTGATGATATAACAGTGATCATGGATACTCTGAGTGACCTCAAAAAGCACCTGGGGGAGGTTAAGTCGGCCATGCTCGACATGCAGAACAGGGGCGTAGACCGTTGGAGCCGCATGGATACCCTGATGTCCTTCCTTCAGGATCTTCGTCAAGACATAGTAGACCGCGACAAAGGAAAAGCACAGGTGCGCCAAGTCTACTTCGGGTTGCGGCTTGGACCAGGTTTCTAATGTTTTCTTGTCTCAGGTTTAGTTCTCCTCTTGTTTCCTGGCAGCCATGGAAGGTTGACCTTGTTTTTTCCATAAGTTCAATTTAATTTGTCATCATTCTTCCCTGCGTGGCTGTGTAGTTTTTTGTTTTTGCTTGGCACAATTTCCTTCTTGGACAAATGGCAACGGTGGTTTCCCCGATGGGCACCATTGCCACCTAGGACCATGGACAAGTGGCAGCGGTGGTTTCCTAGAAGGGTGTCGCTGCCACGTTTGCAAATGATCTACATATAGTTGTATTTTTTTGACAGGAATTAATACAAACCCTAACTTACAAAAAAAAAACAATCATACAATGAACACAATTATTTATGTGGTAAAACCTTTCAAAAGGGAAACATCCTCGAGGAAATGATAATCGATATTCTTATTGTTCAAGGGAGAATTACAACAACCAAGCATAGGCTTACAACCTTCACACTCATCCTACACTCTACATTTTCCTCTACGAGCATACATAGATATATGGTATCTATTAAAATGTTACACAAACTGATCAAATGGTTACGCATGTCCATATTTTGTTTTTAGTTGATTTGGTTCAGCTAACTGCAGAGTAGTAACAGCCAATAAATCTTCCCATATCCTAATAATAATGGGGAATTAGTTGGCACCTTTCAATAATATCCACCTTGAAATTTTTTTACCTAATATATTTCGTCCAAACGTATTCACCACCTTTCCTGCAAGACAAAAGAAGCCAAGAACCACTGCAACTTATTTAACAACACCGGTTTCATGAAGACATTTGTATGATTTTCTCAAGTATGTATTTTCTGAGGGATCACTCTACCTCCAACGATAACTTATCTTTCAAAATGATGCTTTGAGACATAACCTGAGGTAGATCTCCTTTTATCCAAAACACCTGAAAAATCCAAATTATCATTACCATAGACTAAATCATTGCAATCTTTATAGGTGACACTTGTGCCTCTAAGATACTGAAGCACCCATTTCACTGCTTCACCTGAATTTTCCATGTGTCTGACTGTAACGTCCCCATCCATCACCAGGCCGGGAAACACTACCAACACAACCATAACTTTGCCTTAACTGCTTTGATACCAATTTGTAACATCCCTAGCCACCAACAGGTCGGGCAATGCTACCACGCAGAAATACTTACATACATAGATATATCTAACATGCATTTTAATCGAAATAAAAAACATAACACAATGTTACTATTACCATTCAGATTCAAACAAGATTAACAGTAAATTCACATGCAACGGAACACATGATAACATTCAAGCATTAGTAGCACAAACATGCATAACGTATAAATTAAGCATATTAATAGTACTTATCTTTTCAACTGGAGTAACACCACCAACTACGTGCAAACCTTCCACGAACCTCCTAGCCTTAGACCATGCTTCTCATCACACTCAGCAGTGGGTCACCCCCGAGATGGGACCAAGCTCCACCCAAGGCAATGGAATCCTAGACTAGGACGAGGTTACTAGAAAACTACATAGTTAAACTGGAAGGATTCTCCCCAGGAGCCTTCTTATGCCCACTACTCACGAACTCTCATTCCCCACATGCTTGCTCCACCCGAAAGTATACACCTTCATTGTCACACAGTCCATCGGCTGCTTCAACTCCCTCTCTAGGTCTCGGTGACAGGCCAAATCAGGAATTCTCAGAGCTCCATAGCTAGTGTTGGACTCTCTCTTAGAGAAAACCTCTTCCCAAAAAACTCTCTCACCTGGAGAGAGCTGCTCATAGGTCTGACAACCTGCCTCTTCCACCACGGTCCTAACAACCCACTTCTTCATCCACTTTCGACTCAATTCAAAAACAGTGAGGACAACAATAAGATTCAGTAGAGAACAAACAATGACAAGAAGCCACACTCAGTCCAGGAGCTGTGTGGCCACAACAACCAACTGGAAAACGAGTATGGACACCCAAAACGGTAACAGTCAGGCACTAAGACTTAGCATGCTCGGGCGACTACCCAAGTGCGTCAGGTTCCATAGAAGTCATAGGATAGCCCATAGATTATGGGTTTCAGAGATGCGTGAGGGTATGCGGGGTCAATGATGGATGTTTTTGGTTCAGATGGAGGGTATGCAGGATTCTGTAGAGATGACCCCCCAAAGTAACAATGACACTACGGGGTCAAGACTCATAAATAGCATGGCACTTCCACATATATGGTTGGCCCAAGAGAAAATCACAAACATATAGTGGGAAAACATCACATAATACCTCATCCTTGAAGGGCTAGATGTCGTATGACAATCGACATTGTTGGCTGACACAGAGATCTTGTCCTTGGCAAAGCCACCTAATATTGTATGGTTGCGGGTGTGGTGTTGTCGACAATCCCAACTGTTTGATGACCTTTGCTGAGATGAGGTTCTTTTGGCTTCCACTATCAACAATAAAATGCAGTGGGGTCCCCTTCACCCACATCTGTGAATGAAAAAGGCTCTCCCCCTCTTCAGGATCTGTTGGTTCTTCTGGTTGAATTTTCGTGGTCGCGACAATAGCAATGGGGTCTGCGTCGATGATCTGTCTTTTACCAATATTTTCAGAATCAAATTCTAAATCAGGGTTTGGCTCCTTATCTTTGATCTCGACCACCAATGATTGTTTTGAGCGACATTCATCGGTGTTCTGCCAGGGGATTTTGTGGAAATCACACCATTTTCTGGTGTCCTTCTTTGTCTTCCCGTGACCCTTCTTTTCCTGTGGTTTAGACTGGTTTTCGAGAAGCTGTTTGTTAGGGTCGTCTTTATCATACTTTGTTTGTTGCGGATTTGCAAACCCAAAATCTCGTTTCTTATGGTACTTAAATTTCTTCTCGATTTTAACAACATATCGATAAGCAACACCGAGAGATGAGATGTCCAGAAAATCCATTTCAGTTTGGACGTATCTTTGTAGAGCCCCACGACATTTCCGAACCAAATGTCGTTCAGAGTCTTTGATACCCAGCTTGGTGTGCAAGGTATGGAAGGTATTGGTGAACTTTGGAACTGCTTGGCCCCTCTCTTGTCGCAGTGTGGTCCATCTCATGTACTGGTCCTCATAGTTTCCAACAGGGTAATACTGTTCCTTTACCGCATCCACAAAAAAATCCCAAGTGGGATTGGCCCCATATATTCTAGACTCCTCTATGGAACTTTTCTCCCAGTAAGCTTCCCACCAATGTTTGATATGAGGGATATATTTAAGGAGTGCGAAGGTGATCTTTTCTCTATCAGAAAAATTGTGAACAGAGAAATAACCTTCTAGCAGATTTAACCATTTGTCTAGGGCTTCTACATCTATCTATCCTTCAAATACAGGAATATAAAAATTAACTTGTACCTTGAAAGGAAAGGTGCTTCCAAAGTGGTCGCTTGATTAAGATGTGCCTGTTGCTATCGATAGGCGTTGAAGGATGTGGGAAAAATTCTCCATCATTTCGTCCCTCTGTCGCGTGAGAGCTTGCTCAAGGAACAGATTGATAGGATCGTCTGCTCCGTCGTTTTTATTTTCTTCTGCCATGGAGGGTTTATTGGGCGTGCGAGAGAGATTGTCTTCAAAATAAACAAGCTCGAGACCCAGCTTTCTATACTCAGAACTCGTCGGGGACATGCACTGAAAAAAGATCAAGAGCAACCTTCTCTGATACCACTGATCCATATTATTTTCGACATGAAATAAGAGCGAAGATATAACACAGAAATATACAGAGATATTGAAATAGAAACAGTAATATAACAAATATATATCGTAAATATAATCATAGTAAAATATATACAGTAATACATGATTTCTATTAATGAAATAAATGTACAGAGACTGTAAAAATACAAAGTGAAAGACTCGCTAGAATGATGGCAACTTATCTCTAAGAAGAGATGTGACGGCTACTCGAATCCACAAGAATATGATTACAATGAGGCTCTGAAGGAATTTTTACAATAAACTGGAATGCCAAAAACCCTAGACATCCAAAAACCTAACCCTAGGAGATGAAGCGCCAAAAGTCATGTGGGCCCCATTTGGGTAAGTTAGTACATCAACTTCTTGGAGTCATAACTTTTGCATACGATCTCTGTTTTAGGCGTATGATAGCCCGTTGGAAAGGTATCGTCGAGGAGATTCATTTTGGGGGACCAATCATGCCATCAGCTATCAATGAGAATCTCTATATTGAAAAACCTTCATTTAGACCCTCAAAATAGCCCCATAAGTTAAAACTGCCAAAAATAGGAAATTGCCAAAATTTCCAGAAAATTGTTTTGAGCCAGTTGGAAAAGGTGGGTGGCCACTGATATCTACCTATATCACTAGCCTATAAAAAAAATTACAATTTAGCAGGAGCTCCGCCTTGGGGTATTACAATCCCCTCCCCTTATTTTTGCATTGTCCTCAGTGCAACTCTTTACAGAACATCAACAAGATTTCCAAAATCTTCAAAAAGATGCAGGTACTTTGCCCACATAGCATCTTCATTCTCCCATGTTGTTTCCTCAGGACCATATCGGGTCCACTGGACCTTTACAAGCCCTATGGCTCAATTCTGGAGTTTTTTTCTCTTCCGGTCCAATATGCACACAGGATGCACTTGCAAGACGCCTTTTTGCTCCACCTGAATCACATTCCAATCAATAACATGATTAGCATCAGGTTATATTTCTTAAGCAATGAAACATGAAACACATTATGTACAATCATGGATGCAGGTAATGCAATCATATATGCAATTGGCCCAATCCTTTCTCGAATTTCAAATGGCCCACAAAATCTGGCTGCCAACTTCAAACAGTTTCCTAGCCTCGGGGAACTTCTATTGGCTTTCACTTTCATAAAAACATGTTCTCCCACTTTAAACTCTCTGCGGGTTCTGTTCTTATCAGCATAAATTTTCTGCCTATCTTGGGCAACCTTCAAATTTTGCTTAATCTTTAACATTTGTTTTTCCATTTCCTTGAGCAACTCTAGCCCAACTACTGCTCTATCAGTTGGGTTATCCCAGCTTACTAGAGTATTGCACTTTCTACCATAAAGTGCTTCAAATGGGCTCATCTTCAGCGATGCTTGATACCCATTGTTGTAGGCGAATTCTACTAAGTGTAGGTAGTCTTCCCATTTAGATGGTTTGTCCATCACATACATCCTTAGCATGTCTTCTATCACTTGGTTCACCCTCTCTGTCTTCCCATCAGATTCAGGATGATAAGTAGTGTTGAAGTTCAGATTTGTTTTGAACCCCTTGAATAACCCTTTCCATAACTTTGAGGTAAATTTTGGGTCCCTATCAGACACAATTGTCTTGGGAATACTGTGCAATTGTGTTATTTCCCTCATAAAAATATCAGCAACGTTAGCTTCCTTGTGAGTAGTCTTTGGTGGAATAAAATGGGCAAATTTCATAAGTTTGTCCACCACCACCATGATTGAATCATGATTCTTTCCTGTTATGGGAAATCCTGTGATGAAATCCATTGTCACCACTTCCCACTTCCACTCAAGAATGGGTAAAGGCTATAGAAACCCTGTTGGGTGTCTATGCTCAGCTTTAACCTTCCGGAATTCCATGCATCTGGTGATGTATTCTCCAATTTCCTTCTTCATACCTGGCCAAAAGTAATGGCTCTTGACTGCTGCCACAGTTTTATGATATCCATGGTGCCCAACATAAGGCACATTATGCATTTCTTTCAAAAACATAAGTTTCAATTCCTGGATGTTAGGCACATAAATTCTGTTCTTGTATAGAATTGTTCCGTCAGTTTCCAATTTATAATTCTCCACTTTCTATGGCATCTTACCTTGTTGTAGATTTTCTACCAAATCCCTGTACTGCAAATCTTCATTTGCATCTTCCAAAATTTTGTCTTTAATAACATTTTGGTACATGCTAATGGTTGTAGCATGTAATTCATGCACTCTCCTGCTAAGTGCATCAACCACTTGTTTTCTCTTTTCCTTTGATATGCTTGATATCAAAATCATACTCATAAAGGAATTCTAACCACCTACTCTGCCTAGAATTCAAGGTTGGTTGATCAAAAAAATACTTTAGACCATTATGGTCTATCCTCAGTTCGAACCTCTTTCCCATCAGGTAATGCCTCCATTTCTTCAGAGTGTGAATGATAGTTGCCAACTCCAAATCATGAGTGGCATAGTTCTTTTCATGCTCTTTCATCTTCCTAGACTCATAACATATCACAAATCCATTCTGGCCGAGGAATCCTCCCAGTCCTTCTTTGCATGTTTCTGTACACACTACGAAATCCTCATTTGGATCTGCAATCCTCAAGATTGGAGCACTGGTTAACAATTGCTTCAATCGCTGAAATCTTTTCTCACAATCTTTCGTCCATTGAAATTTCTTCTCCTTCCTTTGCAAGGAAGTGATAGGGTAAGTTATCCTTGAGAACCCTGCAATGAACCTTTTGTAATAGCCGGATAGACCCATAAAGGATATGACTTATGTCACATTCTTAGGTGTTGACCATTCTCTGATGGCTTCTATCTTCTCAGGATCCACAACTATCCCATCCTTTGAAATGATATGCCCCAAGTAGTGGATCTGCTTTTTATAAAATGAGCACTTGCTTAATTTAGCATACAGTTGGTGCTCTCCTAACACCTGCAACACCATCATCATATGTTGTTCATGCTCTTCCTCAAACTTGGAATACACTAGGATGTCATCCAAAAAGACTATGACAAACTTGTCCAGATAGTCCCTAAACACACCATTCATTAAACACATAAAAACAACAGGTGCATTTGACAACCCAAATGGCACCACTGTGAATTCATAATGACCGTACCTTGTTTTGAAGGCGGTCTTGCTGATTTCTTCATCCTTTATTCTTACCTAGTGATATCCTACTCTAAGATCTATTTTCGAAAATATCTTAGCATCCTCAAACTGGTCAAAGGGATCATCGATCCTCGACAGAGGATACTTGCTCTTAATAGTCACTTTTTTCAATTGTTTGAAATCGATACACAATCTCAACGTCCCATCCTTCTTCTTCACAAATAGGACCAGGGCAACCCAAGGTGACACACTTGGGCGTATATACCCCTTCTTCAATAGCTCGTCAAGTTGCAACTGCAGTTCTTTCATCTCTGGCGTACTCATTCTATAAGGAGCTTTCAACATTGGAGTTGCTCCAGGCATCAAAGTTACAGAGAAGGCAATATATCTCTTAGGGGGTAGTCCTAGTACCTCCTGAAATATGTCTTCAAAATATTTTAGTACCGTATGATATTTGATCTTTGATACTTTATCCTTAAGTGTTTCCTCCATGTGGGATGCAAATACTTGACAACCTTTCCTGTAGCACTTCTTCAGCTGCATTGTTGAGATTTCTCTGATAGCAACAACTCTGAGAATTCCTTGGACTGTTCTTTGATTCCCCTCCTCATCCAGGCAAGTGAATGCCTTGTTATGACAGTCTAGGATGGCATGGTGTTGTTCCAACCAATCCATCCCAATTAGATAGTCATAGGAACCTAAAGGTATAATTTTCAATTCAGCCCTCGTGTTCAGTTCATTCATGTCCACTGGACATGACTTAACCAACTCAAAAACCTTTATCTTGGTTCATGTAGCCAACTGCACTAACCAAGATTTTCCATGTTTTCTTCTTGAAAATTGCAAACTTTACACCACCTTAGGGTCTATATAACTATGACTAGCCCCTGAATCAATTAAAATAGTAAAGGCATGGTTGTTGATCATACCTTCCACTTCAATCATGTGTGATTGAAATTCAGCTTGCTTGTTGTTCAGGGCTGCATAGATACTTGGTACTCTACTGCCCATATCCTCCACTGTTTCATCTTGCTAAACATTATGGACAAGTCTCACTTTTCCATTTTTGTGGGGATAGTCTCTGTACTTGTGGTTTCCCTGGCAGCCCCAACACTGAATGGACGTCTTCCTTGGCCTTTGTTCCCCTACATCAGCCATTCTTGGCTCTCTAAATGATGGCTGTCCTTGAGGACTATTTCTGGAAAAGGGAGGTTTGTTTCCCTTCTGCCTCTTCTCTTTCTTAAACTTTTTCTGGTCATCCCAAGCCTTCCTAAAAGTAGGCTTTTCTCTTTGTTCTTCACATAAGCATTTCGATCTTCTTATCATTTCTTCCATATTTTTTGGGTCATCATACTAAATCTTGTCCCCAATGGAAGGTGGTAGTCCACTCAGATACCTTTGAATTTTGGCAGTCTCATCCTTGATGAACGGAACATACTTCAATAATTCCAAAAACCTTCGCTCATATTCATCAATGGTCATGCTACTGAGCTTGAATTCAAAGAACTGTCATAATATCTTTTAGTCAAGTATTTCTTTTCAAAATACTTCTTGAATTCTTTCCAAGTAACATCTTTCTCTCTAATCTATTGCACCTGCACAAGTTGATCCCACCACATGGATGCCTTTCCTTTCAGTTGATACATTTCAATTCTTCCTTCTGCATGAGAGGAATAATTCTGTAGTTGGAAATATTTCCTCATGCCAAGCAACCATGTTTCAACATCTTCCTCCTTCTAGTGTTCTCCATCAAACGTAGGAGGCTTAATCTTGTTCATTTGTCCCTTCAGTTCATCCACTCTAGATCTTATGTGCTTTTTGGTAGAAGATGGTCTTGAACTACTATGTGCCTCCTTATTGGAATGTTTCGGGGAGTGGCGACGATGCCTACTAACACTTCTTGATCTTATTTTCTTCTCAGGGATTTTGCGACTCCCTGATTTGCTTGATTCATTCTCCTTATCCAACTTCTTTTCGATTCTTTCCAGACTCTTCATCAACTTTAAGTTGAATTCTCCCCGTCGATCGTTGTCTTTCAAGAGCTTTCTGTTATCTGCTCAGTTAGTCTCAACATCTTTCTGCAATTGCTCAATGATTTTTATCATATATCTATCTCTTCTCAGTGTCCATTGGAGGTTGATCCTTCAACTCCCAACTGGACGTCCATCCCTTTTACTTCATTCTCTGAACTGGAAGCAATATGTGCCTCTTCCATTCCTCTGCACTCAGTGTCAATTCTCTTTGGTCCTAACACTCGTTGAACTCTGCAAACATAACGTGCAGTCAACCAGAATTTGTCAGGCCATCATTCCTTAACAAATCCCACAGAATTCATAAACCAAATATGTTTTAAGAAACGTTCAGATTTCATGAATTTTTCTGAGCTCTGCTTGGCTCTATAACAATTTTAGGCCTTAGCCCTTTTCTCTTAGCCCCAACCCCTGCAACCACGGGTTGTTACCAAGCGCTAGATCGATAGGTGCTTAATTAAGACTTCGGATTCTGAAGTCTTTATAATACATCACAACAAACTCTCAGAGTTCCGAATTAATGAACTCGCTAAGTAGGGTGGATCAACGGGCCATGTCTACCCAGCATCCAATAGCTAACACTCGCTATGTAACTTCTGTCATCGAAGCTTCGGGACTTCGGAGCTTCATAACTTCGGTTCTGGAAGCTTTCACGCTTGCTTCCTTCCAATCTCGTGACTTCTGAACTTCCGACTTCTCTATCCTCCAGGCCCACATAGTAAAGTTGTCACCAACTAAGACGATGTCACGTGGTACGCCTAGAAAGGTCCACATCACCCTAGGTGATGTCATCCGACCCCACCACATCTACCCTTTCACTTCGAAATTTTGGGTTTTGAAAGTTTATGCATCAGCACTTTCCCCTTCTCCCAATTGTCATAGTTCCGAACTCTCCCTAGATAATCGACAATCCTTATCTCTCCCACAACCAATGGTCGAGATCCACTCCGTGATTCCTTTCTTCAGAACTGTTCACCTCTCTTCACTTCCAATCTTTCGATTTTGCGAATTCCGAATGGTTCTCACGACTAACCCATGCACGACTTCTCAAGATCTAATGGTCAAGCTCTCCCCTCAGATCTACGGTGTAGATCTCTTCCGGTACCTCGGAGCTTCGGACTTCAGAATTTTGTGCCTCAGCGCACCCTGCTTCTCCCGATTTCCAAACTCCAATAGGCTTCCAGGATAACCCTCCTACACCTTCTCCAGATATGACGATCGTAAAAGGGTTTCCCTTCCTTCCGAACAGATCCTATGGCCCACATTACTCTGCGGCTCAATACCACTTCTGTCATGGTTTTATGATACCTCTACTCCTCCTAAGCTTCGTAACACGGCCAAGGTAACTTCTTGGCACTCAGGAAGGTTCTGAGGTTTGAAATTAGTCCCTCCAGACACAATTTCCACTCGAAAACTTGGGTCCAAAGACCACTTATCCGGCCCATCCAGGCTCAACATTGAAACCTTGGCTCTGATACCAATTTGTAATATCCCCAGCCATCACCAAGCTAGACAACACTACCAACAAAACCTTAACCTTGCCTTAACTGCTCTGATACCAATTTGTAACATCCCCAACCACCAACAGGTCGGGCAATGCTACCACGCGGAAATACATACATACATAGATATATCTAACATGAATTTTAATCAAAATAAAACACATAACACAGCGTTACTGTTACCATTCAGATTCAAACAAGATTAATAGTAAATTCACATGCAACGGAACACATGATAACATTCAAGCATCAGTAGCACAAACATGCATAACATATAAATTAAGCATATTAGTATTACTTATCTTTTCAACTGGAGTAACACCACCAACTACGTGCAGACCTTCCACGAACCTCCCAGCCTTAGACCACGCTGCTCATCATGCTCAATAGTGGGTCACCCCCGAGCTGGGACCAAGCTCCACCCAGGGTAAGGGAATCCTAGACTAGGCTGAGGTTACAGGAAAACTGCATAGTGCAACCAGAAGGATTCTCCCCAGGAGCCTTCTTATGCCCACTATTCATGGACTCTCATTCCCCACATGCTTGTTCCACCTGGGAGTATACACCTTCACTGTCATATAGTCCATCGGCTGCTTCACCTCCCTCTCTGGGTCTCGACAATAAGATGGATCAGGAATTATCAGAGCTCCGTATCTGGTGCTGGACTCTCTTTGGGAGAAAACCTCTTTCCAACAAACTCTCTCACCTGGAGAGAGCTACTTACAGGTCTGACAACCTGCCTCTTCCACCACGGGCCTGAAAAGCTGCTTCTTCAGCCACTTTCGACTCAATTCCAACACAGTGAGGACAACATCAAGGCTTAGTAGGGAACAAACGATGGCAGCAAGCCACACTCAGTCCAGGAGTTGCGTGGCCACAACAACCAATTGGAAAACGGGTATGGACACCCAAAACAACAGCAGTCAGACGCTAAGACTCAACATGCTCAGGCAACTACCTAGGTGCGTCGAGTTCCACAAAAGACACAGAACGACCCACAAATTATGGGTTTCAGAGATGTGTGAGGGTATGTGGGGTCGATGACGGAGGTTTTCGGTCCAAACAAAGGAGGACATAATACAAGAGCGAACCCCCCAACACGACTGACTTCTGCAACTTTAACTGCATGTGCCCAGGTCAACACTTGTCTTCCTAGAGCTTCATGTGTTTCCTTTTGCACATGTTGCCTTCCCCAGGACTTAGGATAAAAACATGTATTTTACACAGCTTTGGAAGAATAATAACAAATTATTATTCTCAAGGACTTAATCCCCTAACTTTATCCCCTAACTTTATCCCCTCTTTCCAACCTTTCAGCCCCCTTTCCCTTACCCACCTTGTGGAAGCTTAGTCCCCCATCACTCTTTCTTCATGGTTGGTCTGCACGCATCGATGTTTATATTTTTATTAATGATCTGCATATTTACATATACAAAGTCAAACTCATTGGCCTTGGCATCTGGCTCACCAGCCTAATAAACACATAAGTCTCTAAGCTTATAACCACTCAGCTCACCAGCCTATAAACAAAATTAGAATTTAGCAGGGGCTTGACCTTGGGGTATTACAATGACAACATCAATTACATGTGAAATATATTTTCCTAACCATTTCATCACACACATCTAACCTCTTATTGAAGAGGCAATTGTATAGCTTACAAATGAAATAAGGTACAAAAATTGTCAATCATTTAAATGTTGTCAATACTCTGAGTTTTTAATTATCTAGTATGGAAGTAAAATACGAAGATGAGGAAAAAATAGTCATGCTATTGTGTTCATTACCTAAATCTGGGGATCATTTAATCACATCTATGTGGTGTTGCCCTACCCCAAGGGTTTGGTAATGAACACAATATCGTGACTATTTTTTACTCATCTTCGTATTTTACTTCCATACTAGATAATTGATAAATCAGAGTATTGAAAACATTTAAATGATCGACAATTTTTGTACCTTCTTTCATCTGTAAGCTATACAACTGCCTCTTCAAGAAGATTATTTTCATCAAGGACTTTGTCATGTAAAGTCTTTCCAATTTGTTCCATAATCCTGTTGTTGTCTCCTCTCCGACGATATTAAACATAATTTCATATGCCAGACACAAATGAATGGTATTGAGGGTTCTTGCATTCAAATCTTCCCAGTCCTCGTCTGTCATGTTTGTTATTTTCTTTTTCTTTCCCGCCAACTCCTTTTGCAATCCTCGTTGCACAAACAGATTTTGCATCTTGAGCTTCCATAGCTCAAATTTATTCTTGTCGTTGAATTTCTCCACCTCAAACTTTGAACTCTACACTTTTTCCATTAGCACAAACCTCCCAAAAAACTATAGCTTATAAAACCAATCTTGTTTAATACGAAGGAATTATCTTATTTCAAGGTTGATCAAAAAAATGTTTAAGCCAAACAACATTTAACATATATATTCCTTAAAACCTTTTAAATCATTCACTTTTTAAACAAATAACCATCCACCTCTTAAAAATAAACATCCACCTCATTTATTTATAAAAGACGATCATTTATAACTCCACCCATTAATTTAAACTGATCCTTTATGAGATATATCTTGTGCTTAATGTAAAATCGATCCTTCATACCTCATGTTCCGATCCTTCATAAAATATATGTTGTGCTTAAAAAAATCTGCTATGCATCTACCTCATGTTGCATGATGTAACCAAAAGTCTACTTTAATACCTTTTTTTCATGGGTATTGCTCATTTCGCAATTGATCGATGAAGACTAGTTATCGCGCCCTCCAAACCATTTTACCCATAATAGGTTAGAAACTGTCGCCCCTTGTGTAACAAATCCGTCCTCTTCCAACACGCGACACATAGATTGAACTCTTCCAGCACACAGATCCCCCAATGAATCTTTTAAACTCATGCCGATCCACTCAACTCGCCTAACCTACTCTGATACCACTTGTTGGGCATCGAAAACATAAACTCAACAAGATTCAATGGAAAATAACAAGAGACAAAACAAAGAACAAAAATCACACAATGAACACAGTTATTTACGTGGTAAAACCCTTCAAAAGGGAAACATCCACGAGGCAATGATAATCGGTATTCTTATTGTTCAAGGGAGAATTACAACAGCTAAACACAAGATTACAACCTTCACACTCATCCTACACTCTACATTTACCTCTACAGGCATACATAGATATAAGGTATCTATCAAATAGTTACACAAAGTTATCACAAATTGATCAAACAGTTACGCATGTCCATATTCTATTTTTAGTTGATTTGGTTCAATTAACTACAGAGTAATAAGAGCCAAGAAAGCTGCCCATATCCCAATAATAATGAGAAATTAGTGAGCACCTTTCATCAACAATAACATAACAAAGTCTCATGATATTTTTATCAATAATTTTAATCGCCCAACAAATGAAGAAGATCCAAGAGGATCTCAAAAATATAGCATGAGTCGTTTTGTGGTGTCAATGATCAGTTACCCGATGGCTTCTATGATGCTAGACGACATCGTGCATTTAAGCCATGGGTAAACTTTGAAAAGGAGAAACTTTGGTTAGACTCGTGGGAGGTTATTTTGGTTGATAGAGAAAGAGACGAGGAGTTGGGTATCTCGTTTGAAGAATTATAGACAATAGAATAAAGAAGAAAGCATGTCTAGAATTGATGACTTTCATAGAGTGTTACTACTTGCTCCTTTTATGTTCGATTGCCTTGGCGGGTGCACTTTAATGCAACTGAGAGAATACGTTGGAGGGTGCACTATATGAAGAGTTCATATATGTTTGTTTTATTGAGATTTTTCCATTTGAAATTTTGAATGGAAAAATAAATGGAAAGCTGTGGGTTGTCCGAAGACTTTTCCACAACCTGAATTTGTACGTAAGCACTTGAAGGGATTTTTTTTTTTGGAATAGTCAAATATTTGATAGGAATTGCAAGTATAGAAGTGTATTTTCAATTTTATATGAATGATCTAAATGATCTTGATCGAGAACAGAGAAACAATTTAACACTTCTTCCACTAATGGTTGTGCCTAGACGAGGAGTTGGTCAACTGCTTCGATTGAAGTAATGTGGGTTACACTAGTTGTCATTTTCAGAATGAGGGGAAGTTCTTGAGGTTTTCAGGGGATGTGTTTTCCAAAGAAAACAAGTTATTCTTGAGATGTATCGATTTAAGAGTAGAGTTATGGTATTCCTTCTTATACTACATTGATTTCGTGATACAGTTATTAAGTTCTTCCTGCAAATGTATTTATTTTTGTAATGAGTGATGGTGTTCCTTCTTACAATGCATTGAATTCATTGTTTTCTTTTATGTTTTAGGGTATACATCTCAAGTAAAATATTGAACAAAGCATAATCATGTCTGAGATTTATAATGTTCAAAATGAAGAAAGAAGAAGGATGATGTGAAAACATGTTAGCAAACATAGAGAATGAATCACATGAACAAATAGAAGAATTAATCACAATATATGACTCGAGATCAAAGGGTGAATAAGAAGACAAAATACTAAACCAAAAAAAATGCAATGACAAAAACATAGACAGAGAACTATGCAATATTTATTGGGGAGAGTGTGAGTACCAAAAATTCTTACTTGATTAGAGTTATTAAAAATTTCCTCAAAATTGACTCCTCTTTTATTCATTTATTACTTTTGGAGGAAGGTCAATTATATTGGTCAATGATTTGGGATAATTTTTTTATTAAGAAAATAGTTTTGGCATGACCCCATGCAAATGGAACTAGTCTAAGTTCATCTTATCACTAGATCTATCAAGTTTCAAAAGGGATCAAATCATTCAAGGTGCAAACATTTCCTAAGTTTTTACACTCTAAAAATGTTTTGCACCTCAAGTGATTTGACCATTCTCATCACTTAAATTCAATGTTAGGATGAATATAGACTAATAAATATTCACTTCAAAATCAATTTACTATATTTATATAAAACTAATAATTTCATAATTTTGTCACCATTAAAATATTTTAAAAAAATATTACAAATATTCAATTCAAAATTGATTTGCCAAGTTTTTATAGAACTAACAATTTCATTATTTTGTTTAAAAAAATATTAAACAAGATTATTTCTAACAATTGCACCTAATAATATAAAGTTGCATGTTATATATTACATATAACACCACTAAAAGATGTGCTATTATTATGTTTATGAATTTTGTGAATTCAAAATGTAAGTGTTAAAATGATTATTATTTTTTTGAATTTAAATATAAATTGTACATAACAAACAATAATTAAAAACATAATCCTAATATCTACCAATATCAATACTTATAACTATTTTGTATTTATTATTTATAATCATTTTGCATTTATTATTCATAAGCATAAAAACCACTATTTTCACTTGTTAAATGATTACTAAAAAAATTCATCTCTATTTATGTATCAATCCTCCTCAAAATATAAATGGAAAGGTCAAAATATTCGGGATATACTTTTGAGACAGTTTGGTCTTTTGGATAGCTTTTCTTGATTTCTTGTATAGACAAGAAGATGTAAACAAATTATATTACTAATATAATTGAGTAAATTTTCTATTGAAAAAAAGAAAATACGAAAAAAAAAAAAGAAACAATGATAACACATTTTGAAGATATCATTTACTAAATTATAAAATATAAATTGCAAGAAAAAAATAAGGATGTTTATGGCCCGACCCTAAAATATGTCCTCTTCAATCAAAAATACTTTTAGTTTAGTCATGGTTTTCTTTGATGAAATTATAGACTTGCATTTTCAAGATTCTAATTGCATTCAGAGACCAATTACATATGAATTTTTTGAATCTAATTTTTTTATAAATATGTATCACCATTTTACTTAAAATATGCATCACCATTTTACTTAAATTCCAATTGAGAATAGTGTTTTTTAATTTCTAATAACATTTCCAAAATAATAAAATGTAAGACTATTCTATATTTTGACCTCAAAGTTTAAATAAACTATAGACAAATAATGAGATGCAGGACTATTCTATTCTTTGACCTCAAAGTTCAAATAAATTATAGATATAACTTATAAAACTACTCTAAAACATAGAAAAAATTTAAGCACGGTGGTTGAAACTTGATTCAACATAATTATATGATAACTTATACATTCAAATGATGTATTGTTATAAGACATAAAAACACTATTGATGGAGTTGTGCTTTAGTGGTGAATATGTTGGTGTGGCAAGCTACCCACCAAAATTAATGAAATTTCTTAGAGACATATATTAATGGTATTAATGGTTAGGACCAAGTGAAAGTTTTGGATTATTTTGATGGAAAAATAACCCTGAGAGTAGGACAATCATAGTGCTTGGGAGTAGTGATTTGTACTTTGAGAGCTATCTCACCTATACAAAGCATCCACTAAATGCAACCATTACCTATAAAATTTAATATTAATATATCATGAGTAGTGGTTTAACTTTATGTTCAATTTGAAGAAACTTGACAATCCTTTTATCCACCTGTCTCTTGTTACAAGAGAATCTAGACATAATTTGGAACAATTTAAATTGATAAATTTGGAATAGAGAAATTTGATAATAATAAAGAAATCCACATGCATTATATTAAAAAAGCTCTTTGAAACTCCATTGGATGCAACCTGTTGGTGTCGTCTTGCATGAATTTATTTGTGTTATATCTACCGGTTAATGGAAATGCTTAAATTAATAAAAGAAGCTAGTGGGGTGGAGAAAATGTCATATATTTTTGTAATGCTTTAATAAAAAACATTAATGAAATTCACTATATAGATTGACCAAAACCCTATTTGAAAGTATTTAAAGCACCCTTCAAGAGCATGAAGTTCATTGATACTTTCAAAGCACCCTTCAAGAACATGAAGTTCATTGAATTGTATCAATGATAAATGCTATATAATAAAAATAATTGATAAAACAAGAAAATATTTTGCACAAAATCCTCGGTTGTGTATCTTAGTAAGTGAAGAGAGAGTTTCAAGTCCTAATTTAATAAGAAACACCAAGATGATCCTTTGAGATGGGGATTTTTTCCAATGCCATAGAACCAATCAAAGATATGGTTTGAAGTGATTTCACACTTCACAACACCAATTGGGAATCATGGGAAAGAGAGAAAGGAAAACTAGGATTATTGGGGTCGATTAATATGGCATAATGGACAATATCAACTTTGATAATAGAGTATGGTAGCCAACATGGAAGAGAGTAGATATTGAAAATGCATGCAATGGTAATTAATTTCAAACACAAAGGCAACCCAACTAGCATTACATTGATCCTCAAAGGGGAAAGGATCATACACTAAGTGAAAAATCATAAAAGCTATGGTAAATTTATAGGCTAAGATGGGTGGAGATGAAGAGGTCAGTGGATGAGGAAAGGTAAAGAAAGAAAATTTAATAGCATTGAACTTGATAGTGTGGCAAGATGCATAGTAGATAGAGAAAATTCCTATCATATTGGAAATTATACTATGGTGGCAAGATGGAAGATAAGAAAAAAAACTATGTTGGATCATATCTCAATAGTGTCATATGATGCACACCACTCCAACTATCAAGAATGGTAGAAAGATAGATAGTCATTGGAGAAACTATCAAGAATGCTATGGTTATAAATAGATTTGAGATTCATATATTTTTGATTCAATAGCTAAGAGGAGTGGAAATAAATGTTATTTTTTTTTAGCCCCCAAACCCAATGTGACCCTATGGCTGAAGTGAAAAAGGCATTTGGAGTTTCCTCATCAACCCCTAAGTGCTTCACATAGGCCCTTGTAACCATCATCTAGTAATAATTCTACATGAGCACCACCAATATGGCTACATAAAAAGAGCTTGGATATTAAGTAGGTTTCATGACCACTCATGTTATCAATTCTCATTGTGGTCTTGAAGCTCTCAACAAAACAAGGCAAAAGATCATGAATGAAAGCATGAGGAACCTATGTCAATACTATGTCGGTATACACCTAACCTTCTTGGAGACATTCACACCATGGTTAGAAGGAAATATTCTCATTTTGGGCAGTTTGTTCAACATGGAAGTATTTCATCTATCCACCCATCCATAATCCCCACAATTTCAATGACACCCTTCACAATGGGGGAAGAAAAGCATCCATCAAAGACCTTATTGTCATGAATTAATTCACGTAATGCCACCTTGAAGCCCCTGATGGTGAAACTAAGCTTCTAGTGGTGCATAGGAATACCATTTGTAAAAGAGGACTCTTTGAAGAAGCTTATAATCTTTGTTAGATAGGATTGAGGCTAACCCCTATTGCAAATATGGTGGTGGTTAGATTTTGAATCGACCAACTAAATATTCAATGTTGGCATTACTTTGAGCAACAACATATTGGTAATAGCGCCTTCCTTGGTATTGTCATTTATTGTATTTATAAGTGTTGCATAGGCATTGGAATACCATTATCAACAGGTTGAAAGTGAGTTTTCACACAATACATTCTTATACATACCTTCCAATTAAAATTTTTATGAATGCTTTCCAAATGGTCAAACACATACATGACATTGTTTTTAAACATAAAGCATGACAATTAACATCTTAAAATAACCTAAGAGAAGCACTTTTGAATAAATATATTAATAATTAGAATATTAAAATCAATTAATGAAAATAATATTCACATTTTCAAATGTTTAGTGTGAATGGATTGAGAGATATGTTAAATTTATGTAATTTAACAAACTTTGTGTTTAAGATAGATCCATAATTTATAAGGACTATAAATCATTGATAACCTCCTCCATTATAATTAAATGGTGCATTAAAAGAGGACATTTAACCATAAAAACATTTACATATATTTAATCATAATAAATTATTCATTATTTTGATTTGATTATTTACATTTATCTTTAATATCCAAAAGTAACCAAATAAAATTGTAAAACTTAAAACTAATACAAATAATCTAATTACAAACATAAAACTAATACAAATAATCTAATAACATTAGATGAAAAACAATGTGAAATAATCCAAAAGGAGTGTCTAATGTTATTTAATAAAATAAAATGCTGCAAAAATCATATCATACTAAAACCCATAACAAATGAAAATAATGTATACTCCAACCATGCTCTTTAAAGTGAACGAGTGGATCCTTTGGGCTTTTCTTTATTATTAGGGACTCCGTTATTATAATAAATAAATAATTTGTTGTCAAGATTGATTAATTAATTAATTAAAAAAAAAAAAAAAAAACATGTATATCCATCGTTTAGATTAATTTGATATAGTGTTAAAGACCTTGTAAGAAATTATCTGCAAAACTTTACTACCATATGAGGTGAAGTTTGCGGTGGAAAATGGCAATTTGTGTCAATTATATAATTCTTCCCTGTTTCAAGGTTTCGTGGATCTATAATATGACACAAGTAATGGAATTGTCATGTCCTTTTTAGTCTGGTTGATGCTGCAAGTGCAAGTGGCGTTGCATAATATGTTTCGATTTTCATTGACATTGATGCCTTCAAATCCTATTCCATTGTTAAGAATGTGGTGGCTACCTTGATGGACAAGACCTCTGTCACTCTCAAAATGTAATTGACTTTTGAAAATGGGCATGTTGGTCTAATTCAACTTGGCTTTGGCACCAAAACCAATAATTTAACGAGAGTTGTTGTAATGGGGAGTCACTTCATTGGAACAATACCTTCAACACTTTTCTCTTCTAGCTAGAGCTTGACAACAATATGTTTGAAGGGAGATTCCTCCATACATTAAGCACTGTTGGAGCTTGAGAGTAGTTTTGGATATGGACACTCTGGATCAAAATGCAACAGTTGAAAAGGGAGTTGTTTTAGATATGGACACTCTGGATCAAATTCATGGTTATCGAATAAATTGGACGGTGTTAAACAATGTAAAAATTAGTGGAAAACATATGGTTTAAAGAGGGAAATGAGCATGCTTTGTCCTGCAAAGACATTAATGCTTGAAATTACAGCCTTTCATTTATTGTGACGACGAAAAATATTCAAAGCATATAAATTTATGTCTATTAAAAACTCATATGTGATCAAACCATTTTCAATAAGTGTACATGCCTATCAACATAATAATATTGACGTAATAATATTGGTGGAAATAAAATTGTAATGTTACTTCGTCGCCATGTAATATGGAAAACAAATTCCCTCAAAATGAGGAAAAGTGTTTACCCATATCACTTGTCTTAGAGAAAGCATCCGTGTAATTGTAATTCACTTATTTATGGATGAATAGGATTTGGATTGATTGTGTGGTTTTTGGGAAGGTTTTGCAAATGCTATCTATTTATAAAAAGAGGTTGACATGGTTATGGTGATGCGATTTCATTAATTATAACTAACATTTTATTAATTATAACTAACACTAAAGTTGATATGATGGAATAAGAATATAGTCAACACTAAAGTTGCAAAAAAAAAGTTGATATAGATAAAAAAATTTAAAAATATAGTTAACATTAAAGTTGTCAAAAAAATTGTTTGCTCAAAAATGTGATGTGAATGAATATTGGGGGATTGGTTTGAGGACTGGTTTTGAGCATGTATGTGGGTGTGGTGATGTTTATGAGTTTGTTGTTTTCTTTGTTCAGGTTAAAGGTTTGATGAATATTAACATAATTTGGGTGATGAATGAAATGGTGAAGGATGGTGAAGGATAAAATCATTTAGTTTATGGGTGAAAATATTATCATTAATTTTAATAAGGAATGAGAGAACAAGTTAAACAATTTGGTACTTTTTTAACTTTATTTTATTGAATTTGATTGTTCAAATTTGGTTGAAATTATCCACAGTAAATGTCATTATCGATTTTATTAAGGAGTAGGATAATGAATTTACAATTTGGATTTTTTTTCAATTTGTCTTAGTTGGAATTTGAATGCTTAAATTTTGTTCAAATTACCCACAAATCTGTTAAAATTGTCAATTTTGATTTCATAGATAGATTTGACACCTTCAAGAATCTCTACTACACATAGATTGTACAATTTATAGGCAATTTACAATTCCATGAGACAATTTTTTTTCCTAAATTCTAATGAAAATCTTTAAATTATAATTTATAAAAAAAACATCAATTAAAAAACAAAATTGTTGATTTATCATATTGTATTTAATTAAAATTAAAAATAAAATATCTTATTAACATCCACTTAAACTAATATACTTCAACTTTATAATAAAAATAAATCAACTTCAAAAATTCAAATACATTCTTTTTAAAATATAAAAATTCACCACTAAAACTATATAATATAATATCTTAACTTTTGCATTGAAAATTGCACAGTATATTTATATTAATATAATTTGTTCACATGACAAAACATTACATCAAGGGCTCCTTGAGTTTCATAGTTTGATCCACTAACATAACTATATGGAAATTTCCCATTTCCTTACAATATTGACACCTATCTTTTCGGACCAAATGAGATATTTTTCAAAAACATTGTCTTTCATACATAGATGATGGAAAAAAACAAACACCCTTCTTTGCAAGAAAACAACACATGAAAGCTCCCCTAGAATGACTACTAATACATCTTTAAAAAGAGTTTTGGGCTCTCGTGGTCTGCTTCCCACTAGTTATATGCTATGTTCCTTGGGCACATTGAGAGGGCATTTTTTGATAAGCAGACTACCTCCTGATTCTCTTCTCTGTATACATGAGCAAAGGTAATATTCAAAAAATACTTGATGATCTCCTTTATCCTGTCCTTCCAACAGTCTATAGTAACGACCTGAAGAGTGCCTTTTCTATTCATCCATTCAATGATTATTTTTGAGTCCCCTAAAACATGAAAATCTGTAATAGAAAGTCTGTATGCCAAGGTTAGAGAAGCCCAAACACCCATAAGTTCTTCTCTTGTATTTGTTCCTCTTCCACAATTTAGAGTCCACTTATAGATTGTGTGATCATTTATTTTTATGACTCCTCCTGTGCTGCTTAGATCTACATTCCTTTGTGCTGCCTCGTCAAACCACCCAATGATTTTGTCTTTTGGAAAAAAAAGAATTGAGCATCTAGTTTGATAGACTTTTTCCTTTGGCCTATAACTGCTCACTGCACCTAAAGAGAGATAAACTATCTTCTTAGCGGAGGGACTCCTTGACTCAAAGATAACCAAGTTTCTTTCAAGCCAAATGAACCAACAAATAAAGGTTGGCAGTGTAGGTATGTTGTGATTCTGAAGAACCCAGTTTTCAAATAATTCCTTCACTGTTGTGCCATTCCATCCTGTAGAGAACTTGAGGGCCACTTTGATCCTTTCCCAAAATGATATAGTAAAAGGGAAATAAACAAAGAGGTGTTTCCCAGATTCCCATTTACCTTTGCAGAGGTGACAGATTCCTGGCCCCACCCATCCTCTTTTTTGTAAATTTTTCCAAGTAAGAATTTTATCTTCAATCACTAGCCAGGCGAAAAGCTTAATCTTTAGGGGGCAATCCCAACTCCAAAGTTTTTTCCTCCAACCGTCTATTTTGTTTTTCCAAAGCTTGGAAGCAAGTGCATTGTAAACATTTTTAACTGAAATCAGACCAGAGCTATCTCCACCCGTCCATCTTAACTCATTTGCTCTTGCAGTTAGTTGTATGTCTGATCTAATCAAGATCGTCTTATACCTTTCCCATTGTTACGAGGAAAATCTCTCTATGGCTAGGGAAAACCACAACAGACAGAAATGACTGCAGAAATCAACTCTATTCTCAAGTATGCTATATTAAACGAATGTGCTAGAAAAGTCCATTGTTAAGCACTCAACCCAAAGCAATATACCTATAACTAGTCCTCAACATGATGATAATATATGATGTTATCACATTCAATAGCATAATCCATTAATAAACATAACAAATACGCCCATGGAATAATAATTCAAATATTTGCAAGATATCAATTGGACGGGAAAAGAGTATTTCTATTAATATATGATCAACATAAGTGAAAAAGTTACAGACTTCCGTGTCGGCACGGTTTGGAACCGAGAAACTAAGTTCCTTCCAGCTGAGCCTCCACCACTTCAATCCTCCACCAAAGGAAAGCTCATAGAAGAGAGACAATGAAGTTCTCAATCAATAAGGGAAGAGCTTGGGGGTTGAACACTGTGTTCAGACTTAAAGGACAAAGGGATGCAGACTCAATATGAAGTGAATAATTTCTCCATAGTAACTTTGCTCTCAAAGTTGAATTCTTTCTCTTCTTTTCCATAACTCGGAATTGGCCCATTTATAGCCTTCAAGTGGAACTGAAGGGACGAGTCGAAACATTTCTAGTATATGGAAGGCCAATGATCATTGGTCTCTTGTCATGACATGGAAACCCGACACCATTTTTCATTTTTGGGCACAAATCTCGATGTACGCGGGTTGTAGTGGTGCAACCTGCGTATACGCATGTTGTATAGTAGGCAAGGTGCGTACATGTGGAAAAAATGTATTTTTAGCTCTGGGATTTGCAAAAGAGGGATGAAAATTCTACATAGGGAAATGGAAAAAAGGCCCTATAAGCAAGATTGCATAGGGTGAGACAAATCTTGCTATAACACCCATTCTGTTGCGAGATCGCCCTCCAATCCCAATTTTGAACTGTCTAGCCAGTTGGAGCAGATTGAGCCCTGTGGAGAGACTCGACTAGCTTGATAAAGAAAATACACATTTTTATTGTTAAGATAGAAAATCAATTCAACAGACAAAATGGAATCCTTCCCCAAGCCCAATAATTCATCCTTTCCAACAATAATGGAGTCTCCCGAACCCGGTTTCCAGGCTAGCCAATGCATGATCAGAGGTAAAGTATTCAGGATGTTTTTCCAAGTTTGGGAATTGTATGATGAGCCTGGAGAAGACGATCGCAACCAAGTCGTCACAGAGATATGGGGTAAATACTTGTCCTTTAACACCCGTTACCAAATACCATTCTGCATCAGTCCTCGCCACAATGTATTAGTCGCTAGCGCCCTGTAAAAGCAGAAAATGTTTCTCAATCCCCACTCGCCAAATTCTTTTGGTTTTGAAATGATCTCCAATCTGCATAAGTGGTAGCTCTGTTTTTGCTTGTTTCGTGACCAGAGAAAGGAAAAAATCAACTTATGGATCCGATTTAGAGAAGATGTCGGGATGTGTGCCAAAGCCATCCAATAAACTGGCTGACTTTCTAACACTACTTTGATCAACACATATCTTCCCCCTAGTGAAAGAAGCCAATTGCACCAGTTGCTGATTCGATTCTCAACTTAACTAATATCTTAACTTAACCATTCAAGAGTTAACTAATATTATGAATTTGAACATTTATATATGACATTGAGGAATATAGTTCATATGTTATTAAATTCAAACATTGATAGTGAACTCGTTTGGGAATAAATACTATATTTTGTTTAATGTATTCAACACAATGTTGTATTTAATGTATTCATAAATGTTGTATTTAATGTATTCATAGTTTGTTTTGAGATAAAGTATGTATATTGAAAATACTAAATTTGTTTTTTAATTATAAAATACTAAAATGTAAGTGAAAGTAAAATCTCTCCTTACCATTAAAGCTCCCATTATTTTTTAATTCATCCTAGACATATATCCCTAGAATAATTCACTTTAACATTTCCGTCTACCCTTTTTCATTCACTTTGAATTCCCTCCCTTTTTCCCACTTTCCCCTTGCGAACACTCAATAGAGAAAGTGTGAAATGAAGAAACATGTGTCTAGCAAATGTTTGTATTTCCGTAGGTTATGTACGATTGTCTTGAATTTTGCAAGATTTGATGTGTATTGTTGACATAAAGGGGCATTTGGTAACACACTTTGCGTAATTTATGGTTGCTTTTATCTTTCACTTTCGTTATTGGCAAAAGGGTCAATACTTCATCATCATTTTAAAAGTAAGATTAAAGTAAAGATTATATCATATTAGATTAAATAATATTATAGATACATCATGTATTCTCATTCATTGTGCATCTTCAATATGAGCAAAGTGATATGTACTTATTTGTATTTTCTTATTTTTTTCATTTTTATATTATTTTTTTTTCATTTTTATATTATTTTTTAAGTTTAATAAAAAATTATCAAATAAATTTATCATATTATTTTATTTGTAATTATTTTTTCATTTTTATATTATTTTCTAAATTTAATAAAAAAATCACCAAATAAATCTACCATGTTATTATTATTAACCACCTTTATAACTCTAAAAAGCTTTCATAATTCCAATAATTTTAAAAAGTCACTTGAAACCATCCTTTCATCTCCTTCATGTTTTCCTTCCTTTACATCTATTCGTTTTACCTTCCATTGCTTAATTCCTTGCCTTTCCTTTTTTTTTTTTCCTTCTGTTAAATTAAAAAGTTGTTTAACTTATTTCTTTTTGGTTGTTTATTAATTTAATCAGTTTAATAATTTTTCAATGTTGATAATTTTTCAATGATTTTGATTTTTTTAGTATAATTAAAATTTATCAAATTTAAAACATCATTAAAATATATTTAAATCAAATAAAATTGATGTTTTCAATGTTTTTTTTAATGATTTTAATTTTTTAAATATAATTAAAAATTTTCAATTTTAAAATATTATAAAAATATATTTAAATCAAATAAAATTGATATTTTTAATGTTATAAATAAATTATTAAATATAAAAAATTTCAAATATTTATAATAGACAATTTCAACAATCCAACAACACAATCAAAATATGTCAAACTCCAATAACATCAAAACTATAAAAAATTTGAAAGCAATAGTGATCTATCCTACTTAATTCCATGACATCTTCTTATAGTCAAATACTTACTTCCTACAGCTCATTGCACCTACTCATTTTATTTATTTTTCTTATATTTTTTCTCCTCTTTACTTTTATTCAAAACAAAGAGCTATTTTTATTATTCAAAATTCTTTTACTAAGTTTTATTTTAAAAATTAGATAGCATGTCATAAAAAAGTGTGCACTTGTAAGCATGGACACAAAAATATTCCCACAAAAATAACTAAGTGAAACAATACTAAGATTTATTAAAAAAATTAGATAACATGCCATAAAAAAGTGTGTGCTTGTAATCATGGACCCAAAAATCTTCACACAAAAATAACTAAGCAAAACAATGCTAAACTTTATTAAAAAAATTAGATGTCATAAAAAAGTGTGCACTTGCAATCATGGACCCAAAAATCTTCACACAAAAATAACTAAGCGAAACAATACCAGAGAAGGCAAAACAATGCACCAAAAATTTACATAACATCATGCTTAATTTTTTTAACCTTTTTTCTTTTTAACATTTGTCCAACCTTCACCCTCATTGAGGGCATTAGGGACATCAATAACCACCAGCTGTCCACAATCCTCTTCATAAGTCTAACAACTTGCAACATCATCCTGAACAAAAGAGTAGGAATAATGCCTTGTTTTTCCTGTTCCAAAGCATGAGGGTCCTCTTATTATCAAAGTTGTTGAAGTGTGTTGTTGGCAACCAAATTACTTCCTTCCTCAGAAGGAGCAGTAGGGGGATTAGTAGTTTTGGAAGGAGAAATAATAAGGGTCTATGTGGTATTATGTGATGCACCATCGAGAGAGTCTTTAGGGGCTTCGAATGTTGGGTATGTGTTATATTATTTACACGATTATTATTGTCTACGTTGTGTTGGGCACACGGTGGGGCTGCCAGGCCCCACCTTGGGAGGTGTAGGGAGGAAAAATCCCCTTGCGCGGGGGTTCAGGGACAGTGCCCCCAAGAATTCTTTTTTTCCTCGAGAAACGTGTCACATTTTTGCCTCGATTTTTGTGTCCATTGTTGGGCAGTTTTTCAGCGCATGGTTTTTTCCGATGGTTTTCTATTTCCGGTTAAGGAATTAGGGTCGATGACTAATCCAAGTCATTGGGTTAGGGTTTTGGATGTCGTTGGATCCTATATGTATATTGTATTGTAAATAATGTAACACGATGAGTGAATATAGAATATGTCGGTTTTCCCGGTTTGGGTTTCCAGGGGAAAAATCTCTGTGTATTGTTTGTATTTGCCATTGTATATTTTCTGTTCTTTTACTGAAAATATGTTTGTAGTAAATTTTGTACAAGGTTAAAATCTACATTTGGTATCAGAGTTTTGTTGGCTTCAGGAGGACGCCTTTATGGTCAAGGGTTTGGTTCATGACTGTGATAAGCCTTGTTACAGTGGGTGATATGTGGTATTGATTTTCCAGGTGAAAATAAATGGCGAGAAATTCGAAAATGGAGATCAAGAAGTTTAATGAGCAAAGTTTTGAGTTGTGGAAGCTCAAGATGGAAGATCTGTTGGTGGACAAAGATCAATGGATTGTGATGGATCCAGGTACTGCACCTAAAGGAACTTCAACAGATGATTGGAAAAAGTTGGATTGGAAGGCGAAGAGCACAATCTGTCTGTGTCTCTCAGATTCAGTATTACTGAATGTGTTAGAAGAAACTACAACCAAGGATTTATGGGATAAGTTGGGGAAGTTGTATCAACCTAAGTCCCTAGTAAATAAACTATTCCTGAGAAAGAAGTTATATAATCTGAGGATGAGATATGGAGACTCGGTGATAGAGCATTTGAACACTTTCAATACTATGGTAAGTCAGTTAGTATTTGTTGAGATTAAAATTTCAAATGAAGATAAGTGTATCAATTTATTGTGTTCTTTACCAGACTCGTGGGATAGTCTGGTTGTGGCCATAGGTAGTAATACAATTGCCTTGAAGTTTGATGAAGTGGTATCATCCTTGTTGTCGGAGGATATGAGACGAAAGAACATGGAATGACAGAGCACATACGCATTATTTGCAAGAGGATGCTCCCAGGAAATAAATAGATCTAAGTTCTCAAGTGGGAGATCTAAGTCTAAGGGTAGATCTAAAGCTCCCAGAAAGTTTGTAAAGGTATGTTGGAGATGTGGAAAAGAAGGGCACTACAAGAAGAAGTGTAGATCCAAATTTGAGAAAAAGAAGGGATCTGAAGAATCTCCTTCTACAGAAGAAAATATCTCCAAGGAAGAAGGAGGCGATGTGTACTTGGCTTCTTCAAGCACACATGTAGATCATGAGGCATGGTTTGTTGACTCAGGTGCATCCTTTCATATGACTCTCCACAAGGAGTGGTTCTGTGAATATGAAAGGTATGATGGAGGTAATGTTTTCTTAGGTGATGATTCGACAACCATAATCATAGGACGAGGAAAAGTCAAGTTGATGCTCATAGTTGGAAGGATTAAAATACTTCTTGGTGTTCTGCACATCCTAGGTTTGCCCATAAATTTTATTTTTGTAAGAAAAATGGATGATGCAGGGGTAAAAGCAATATTTGAAAAGGAAACCTGTAGGATGGTTCGAGGAGCAATGGTGTTGTTGAAGGGAGTTTGGTTTGTAACCCTGTATAAGATGCAAGGAAGCACCATTAGTGATGGGTGTAATAGTTCCATCGTTCCTGATATTGGAGTTGAAGAAGAAAGAACTCCCACAGTCTCTGGAGAAAAGGTCATGTTGTGGCATCAAAGACTGGGGCATATCGAAGAGAAGGGTCTTCGACTACTACACGGTGAAGGTATGGTTGAAGGTATGTGTAATTGATTTCTGGATTTTGATTTCTGTGAACATTGTGTATATGGGAAGCAGAATCGGGTAAGATTCCCCTCTAGTGCAATGAGGGAAGAAGGAATTTTACAGCTATTTCACAGTGATGTTTTTGGAAATGTGTTAGTCCCGTCATTGGGAAAATCTGTGAACTATGTCTCATTTATAGATGACTTCTCGAGGAATACTTGGATATATTTCCTCAGGAAGAAATTCAAAGTTTTTGACAGGTTTAAAGAGTTTAAGGCTCTTGTTGAGAATCAAACAGAGAAAATAATTAAGCTGTTGAGGACAAAGAATGGTAGAGAGTTTTGTGGGAATGAATTTGAAGAATTATGTCAGAAGTGTGGTATAGCAAGGCAAAATAATACTCCATAAACACCTTAGTAGAATGGAGTTGCAGAAAGGATGAACATGGCATTGATGGAAAAAGCAAGGTGCATGCTCAATGGTGTTGGGTTAGGGAAAGAATTTTGGGCAGAGGCAGTGGGTACTGCTTCTTACTTGGTCAATAGATCACCCTCATCAACGTTGGATGACAAGACTCCACAAGAGGTATGGACTGGTGAGAAATCTTCTATCACACATCTCAAGGTATTTGGTTGAGAGGATTATGTTTACGTTCCAAAGGAAAAAAAGAGTAAGCTAGATAAGAAGGTTGAAAAGTGTATCTTTATTGGGTATAAAGATGGTCTCAAAGGTTATAAGATTTGGAACCCATAAACTAATAAGGTTGTGTATAGCCGAGATGTGGTATTTAGAGAAATGAAGGATGTTGTTAAACAGGTAGTCCTACCAAGTATGGAAGAACCAAAGAAAATAGAGTTTGATTTAAAGGATGATGAATCAGACTCTATAGAAGAACAAGAATGAAAAGAAGCAGATCCTCATACTCCAGTATTGAGGAGATCACTTCGAAAAAGAAGGCTACCAGAAAGGTATACTCCATCTGATTTTCATTCAAATTTTTCTTTGTCTATTATTGATGATGATCCTAGAAATGTCAGGGAGGAAGTGGATTCAGAGGATGGAAAGCTCTGGAAAAAGGCCATGGATGAAGAAATGGCAACCTTGGATAAAAATGAGGCTTGGGATCTAGTGGAGTTTCCGACTGGAATAAATCTCATTGGAAACAAATGGGTATTTAAAAATAATATGAATGCAGAAGGCAAAGTGGAGAAATACAAAGCTCGGTTAGTAGCAAAGGGTTATTCCCAGGTCAAGGGAATTGATTTTGGTGAGAGTTTTTCTCCTATTACCAAGTTAACTTCTATAATATTTTTGCTATATGTTGTTATTACATTTTATTTTGAAGTATAAAAGGTGGATGTGAAGACAACATTCCTACATGGGGATCTAGAAGAAGAAATCTATATGAAGCAGCCATAAGGTTTTGTTGTGAAGGAAAAGAAGGAGATGGTATGCAAGCTGAAAAATTCCATGTATGGTTTAAAATAATCGCCAAGGATGTGGTATCAAAAATTCGATACTTATAAGCTGGGACTTGGCTTCACAAGAAGCAAAGAGGATCATTGTGTGTATTTTAAACTAATTGGTGATCATTTGATTTATTTGGTCTTGTATGTGGATGACATGTTGCTGATAGGAAACAACAAGGAGATTATTCAAGATATGAAAACTCACTTGTCCTCTAAATTTGACATGAAGGATCTCGATACTTCAATTTTCATTTTGGGCATGTGTTATCACACAAATCATCATGAACACATGTGAGCAGGTGCAGTTTGCAGTGATCAAGATCCATTGTGCAGGTTCGATGTGGCGCTATCTCTAAGCGCAGCTGGAAGGAATCCAAGGTTAGAAGGTGAGTAAAATTTTTGTGGGGGCACTAAAGTAGTCAACGCACCCAGATATCAGGTCCCTTTTAGATTGACGGTCTCAGATCATTTCAGGGCTGCAACATGAGTGGACAATAAAATCTGAGGTGCGGGTTGAAATACAAACCATTGTTTTGCAGGGTGGCAACGTGGAAAGCGGCGGTGCATTTCGGACTGAAAAGCAGTGTGGGACTAAACTGCTTCCCATGGCTGCAAAGTCATGTGCACAATTGATGCCCTATCCAATATAGACAAGTGGCCGCCCGACAGTCGTCCCGCCGCGCTCCAATCCCGATGAAGATCTAATTGATGAAGCAGGGATTGGTAGCTGAAACCCCAGCTCAGTCCATAAATGGAAGGCTTGGAAGTTATGTATATGGAGGCAGAACTGTCAACAAAGTACAACAATGGTTAGTTTTTTTGCAAGTCCATACTAAACCTGGTTTGCATCTAACAGGAGGAAAACACGCACAATCTGATAGAGGGTTGCACAGATGCAAAGGTTTGATTGAGATTGCCAGATCACACTCCTGGCAGCTGTGGAATGATTGGAGTATAAGTATATCAGTTCAATGTTTTGTTATGGTCGTCGAATGGTTGAGCAAAGCTCCCTGCTGTGTAATTTTTTATGCCAGAACTGTTCTTTGGTTATGTATCAAACTTGAGACTTTCTCATTAATAGAAGTCAGCTTCTTTCATCTCTTTGTGTAAACTGTGTTGAAACACTCGGGCATGGAGGATCCAGACGAGGGTCGTGGTTTTATTGTAATGTAGGTTTGATTACAGTATTGTTATGACCAATTTTAGTCAGTTTCTTTGTTATCTTATTTCCCCTTATGTTGAAAGGCTCGAGCATGGAGGATCTGGTCGAGTAGTTTTAGTTGCATGGCAATGTAGGTTTTATTATTATGCTGCTGTGACATATTTCAATGTCTGAAACTTGAGTTCAAGAGTGCTCTTGAGCCTGAATTTTTCTTCACCAAGTTGCTTGAAGGTCGGGTGCTCATAGCAGTCTTGTTCACCTCTCTCACTAAGTCTACCTTTTGCTCACACTTAAACTCAAATCACTGACTGAAGTTAATGAGGACCTCACTTCCATGTGCATTGCTTGTCCAGTTTCTGTGTTAAAATCATTATTGTACTAAGTTTTGTCCATTTGACCTCCAATCATAAAACCAACATCCACCAAACATTCTGATGGGTACTAGGCTTATCCTCTCGCAATATGAGGGTGACTCTTAGTGCTAACATTCATGGTGTCACTGCCAGGGAACGGATTGAAGAAATTTCCCTGGGATAGAATGACAAAGAGATTATGATTATGAAGGTGCATCATAAATCAGTGACTTGAAGATTGCAACTTGCACCTAGCGACTCCATTGTTTCAGTTGTGGCTCCCAAAGGCAGACACACGAGGTCTACTCCATTGTTGCCTTTGGCAACACCTAAAGCTGACCTAGAAAAGATTATCAGAAAAGGAAAGAACTCTCAAGAATGGCTTTCAACTGATGTACCAGGTGATTCCGGTAATTTACATTATTCTTCTTTAAAAACTCTAGTAGCTGCATCTAATTCTCCTTTTATACCATCTAGTGGAGTTTCCAGAAGTTTAAATTTTGGGAGTTCCCATGTTGAATTCTCCCCTTCTAGGCCTTATTTAGAAGAAAGTTTTGACACCCCTGTTTTGTAATATCCCCTGCCTCACATCGGCTGGGACATGCCACTCCTCAGATGCTTTACTTAGCTATGAAACTATCTTTGTAACATCCCCAGCCTTCAACAAGCCGGACCATGCTACTCCTGAACACTCTTTCATGTTCAAATACCAATTTGTAACGTCCCCGACCATTCATACCGGGACATGCTACACCAAAGAACACATCCATTCTCTGTGCATAACATATTGTAACATACTTAGAATCCTAACTAAGTTATGTCTCATATAATTCTCTAACTGCATGCAATTAAAACATATGCACACATAGAACTCTTGCGGAAGCTTAATATATATAAAACGTGAATAGAAAAATATGCTATGTAAATGCATGAATTCACACTGAAATAGTACTAAACATATACATGCAATACCCACAAGCATACAAACATCTATAATCATGCATAGGATAAACCCATAAAAATAACACGTGAATAACAATGCACATGTAAATTAATCACACAATTGACACCTATCTTTGTGAGAATATCACCAATTGTGTGCAGACCTTCCATGAACCTCCCAGCCTTAGACCACACTGTTCATCACTCTCAACAGTGAGTCACCCCCGAGCTGGGACTAAACTCCACCCGGGTAAAGGGGTTCCTAACCAGGCTAAAGGCTCATGAACAACAAGAAATACTCTGTCTCAGGTGTTCACTCAACTAACATCCTACAATCCCTCATTCCCCACATGCCTGTCCCACCCAAGGAAGTGTGCCCCTTCTCTGCTCAACAGTCCCTCGGCTGCCCCACTTCCCTTCCAGGGCTTCAACAATAGGTTGGATAGGAAGTCTCAGATCTCTGCAGCTGTAGTTCAACACCTTCAGGAAATCAATCCCCAACAATTCTCTCGCCTAGAGAATTGCTCATGGGATTGACAACCCACCTCTTCAATATCCCACGGGCTTGACAACCCGCTTCTTCAATCCCACTCCCAAGCTAATAGTTACCCAACATAAGGCTTTGTATATGGGTGCAGTTAAAGTCACAAAGATACAAATGATAACTCAATGGTTGCCAATCCTCCTGGATGATTGACTGTATATCTCAATGATGGATGAATCAAGTGAAAGATGATGGTCTGAATGATGAATCCCCCTCCAAATGAACTAAGTCCAACAATATGTATGCATGCCCCCAACTTGACACTTGTCATGTTGGAAGCTACTTTGGCCCACTTGGCCCCAACTTAAAACTTAGGATAACATAATTATCCATACTTTGTGATTTAAGAAATATTAATATAATATTCCTTAACTTAGCCCCTTCCCTTTCCCTAACTAGTGGAGTTTAGTCCCCCATCTCTTTTATTGTGGTCGGTTTGCGCACAATGATGTATTTTATATTAAATATGACATATGTACAAAACTAGGCGCACTGGCCTTTAACATCTAGGCTCTTCGGCCTAATCAAAGCATAAGCATCCTAGCTTATAATACTGGCTCACCAACCTATAAAACATATTAGATACACAAGGATCCCTGGCCTCTACATCATGCACACTTAAGATGTTGCGTGCGGTATCCTGGAATGTGCACACTTCCTCATTTTACTGCGTAGTACATGCGCGCACTATTCCATAAAATGTGCATACCAAAATGATATCAAATCAGCTCACCAGCTTATGTACATTTGTATTTACATTTTCAATTTGGTTAAGCCTTAGGGATATTACAATCCCCTCCCCTTATTTATGCATTGTTCTCAGTGCATCATGTAACCATGTACAACTAAATTTCAAAATCCTCAAAAAGATGCGGGTATTCTGCCCGCATTGCATACTCATGCTCCCAAGTAGCATCCTCAGGACCGTACTAGGTCCATTGGACCTTTACAAGCCCTATGGCTTGATTTCAGATCTGTTTTATTTTCCGGTCTAGAATGCGCATCGGACGCACTTGAAAAGTGCCTTCTTGCTCCACCTGAATCACATTCCAATCAATAACATGATTAGCATCAGGTATATATTTCTTTAGCGAGGATACATGGAATACATTATGAACAGACATAGATGCAGGAAATGCAATCATATAAGCTACTGGACCAATCCTCTCTAGGATTTCAAACGACCCACAATAGCGAGCTACCAACTTTGAACAATTTCCCAACTTCAGAGAACTTTTGTTGGCTTTCACTTTCAAGAATACATGGTCACCCACTTTAAATTCCCTGTGAGTTCTGCCCTTATCAGCATATTTTTTCTGCCTGTCTTGGGCAGCCTTTAAATTTTGTTTTATTTTCAACATTTGCTCTTCCATTTCCCTAGGCAATTCTGGCCCAACCACTACTCTATCTGCTGGGATATCCCAACTTACCGGTGTGTTGCACTTTTTGCCATAAAGTGCCTCAAATGAGCTCATCTTTAGAGATGCTTGGTACCCATTGTTATAAACGAACTCTACCAAGTGTAGGTAGTCTTCCCATTTTGATGGTTTATCCATCACATACATCCTCAACATATCCTCAATCACCTAATTCACCCTCTCTGTTTGTCCATCTATTTCTGGATGATAATTTGTACTAAATTTCAAATTTGTTCCAAATCCATTAAATAATCCCTTCCAAAATTTTGAGGTAAATTTTGAATCTCTGTCAGACACAATTGTCTTGGGTATGCCATGTAACCTAGCAATTTCCCTCATATAAACATCAACAATGTTCGTTTCCTTGTGAGTGAGCTTAACCAAAATAAAATGGGCAGCTTTAGTAAGATTATCCACCACTACCATGATAGAATCATGTTGCTTGTTCATTCTGGGCAGTTTGGTAATGAAATACATGGTTAAAACTTCCCATTTCCACTCAGGAATGGGTAATGGCTATAGCAAACCAGTTGGGTGTCTATTCTCAGCCTTTACTTTTTGACATTCCAAACATCTGGCAATAAAATCAACAACCTCTTTCTTCATGACTGGCCAATAATATTGGCTCTTGACAACTACAATAGTTTTCTGATATCTTGGGTGCCCAACATAAGGCACATTATGCATTTATCTCAATATCAGATTTTTCAATTCCTGAGAATTTGGTACATAAATTCTGCCCCTGTATATGAGAATTTCATCCTCATCTAGCTTGTATTTTTCAATTTTATGCTGCAAATTACCTTGCTGTAATTTTGCCACTAAATCTTTGTATTGTAAATATGATTTGACAATCTCTATAATTCCGTGTTTCAAATCTGATTGATACATGCTGATGGTTGTAGCATGCATTTCATGCACTCTTCTGGTGAGTGCATCAACCACTTTGTTCTTTTTCCCCTTGATATTCTTTATATCGAAGTCATATTCGCTTAGAAATTCTAACCATATGCTTTGCCTAACATTTAAAGTTGGCTGATCAAACAAATATTTCAGACCATTGTGGTCTGTCCTCATTTCAAACCTTTTACCCATGAGGTAGTGTCTCCATTTCCTCAAGGCATGTACTATGGCTGCCAACTCCAAATCATGAGCGGCATAGTTTCTTTCATGCTCCTTCAACTTCCTTGATTCATAACATATAACAAACCCATTTTGACTGAGGACCCCACCAAGTCCCTCTTTACATGCATCAGTGCATACAATGAAGTCTTCATTTGGGTCTTCTATCCTTAATATTGGAGCACTTGTTAATAATTGTTTCAAGTGTTGGAAACTCTTTTCACAATCCAATGTGCACTAAAACTTCACACCCTTTCTTTGCAATCTTTGAAAATCCATCTATAAATCTCCTATAGTATCCTGCAAGGCCCATGAATGATCTCACCTCTGTCACATTCTTTGGCACTGGCCATTCTCTAATGGCTCCTATCTTCTCAGGGTCCACTGCTATCCCATCCTTTGAAATGATGTGCCCCAAATAATGAATTTGCTTCTGGTAAAATGAGCACTTGCTCAATTTTGCATACAATTGATGCTCCCTTAATACTTGCAAAACCATCTTCAAATGATGTTCATTCTCTTCTTCTGACTTGGAATATATGAGAATGTCATCCAAAAAGACAATGACAAACTTGTCTATTTTTTCTCGGAAAACACCATTCATTAAGCACATGAAAACAATTGATGCATTTAACAACCCAAATGGCACCACTGTGAACTCATAATGACCATACCTTGTCCTGAAAGTGGTCTTGTTGATACCTTCCTCTTTATTCCTTACCTGATGGCATCCTGACCTGATATCTATATTTGAAAAGATGTTTGCATCCTTCAATTGATCAAAAAGATCATCAATCCTTGGCAGAGGATACTTGTTCTTAACAGTCACTTTATTCAACTGTCTGAAATCAATGCACAATCTTAATGTTCCATATTTCTTCTTCACAAACAAGACTGGGGCACCCCAAGGTGACACACTTGGGCATATATACCCCTTCTTCAGAAGATCTTCAAGTTGCATTTGCAACTCCTTCAGCTTTGGTGTACTCATTCTGTAAGGAGTCTTTGACACTGGAGCTACTCTAGGCATTAGATTTATAGAGAAATCAATGTCCCTCCTTGGGGGCAGTCTTGGTACCTCCTTGAACACATCTTCAAAATCTTCCAGTACTGCATAATCTTCCAAATTTGGCACCTTATCTCTAGGTGTCTCCGCCAAATGAGCTGCAATTATTTGACACCCTTTTCTGTAACATTTCTTCAGCTACAATGCTGAAATCTCTCTAATGGCTACTACCCTAGGAATTCCTTGCACTTTCCTCAGTTTCCCTTCCTCATCCAAGCAAGTAAATTCTTTGTTATGGCAGTCTAGGATGGCATGCTATTGGTCCAACCAATCCATCCCAATTAGACAGTCATAGGAACCTAAAGGCAAGATGTTCAAATCTGCCTGGGTGTTTAGTCCATTCATGTCAATAAGACATGACTTAACCATCTCATTAAATTTTCTTTTGGCCCCTGTAGCCAAATGCACCATCCAAGATTTCCCATGCTTGCTTCTTGGCAAATGCAAACTTTCCACCACCTTAGGATCTATATAACTATGACTAGCTCCTGAATCAATTAAAATAGCAATGGTTTGGTTATTGATCATACCTTCCACTTCAATCATATGTGATTGATATTCTGCTTGCTTGTTGTCCAGGGCTGCATAGATCCTGGGTATCTTTCTGCCCATGTCCTCCACTGTTTCAACTTGCTGTACATTATGAACAGTCCTCCCTTTTTCACCTCTGTGAGGAAAATCTTTGAACATGTGATCCCCTTTACAACCCCAACATTGAATAGGTGGTTGCCTTGGCCTTTGACTTCCTGTGTCCATCATTTTGGGTTCCTTAGGAGTTTGTTGTCCCTATGGACTATTTCTGAAGAATGGTGGCTTACACCCCTTCTTCCTTTGATCCATCTTGAATTTTTTTTTGTCTTCCCAAGATTTTTGGAATGTTGGCCTTGATTTTTGTTGATCATATATGCATTTAACTCGCCTTATGGTCTCCTCCAATGTCTTGGGATCATCATACTGTATTTTGTCACTAATGAATGATGGAAATCCACTCAAATACATTTGAATTTTGACTGTCTCATCCTTGATGAAAGAGACATACCTCAAAAGTTCTAGAAACCTTATCTCATATTCCTCAATTGCCATACTCCCAATCTTGAGTTCAAAGAACTCTGTCATTTTCTTGTCATAGTATCTCTTAGTCAAGTATTTCTTCTCAAAATACTTCTTGAATCTTCTCCAAGTAACACTTTTCTCTTTGATGTGTTGCACCTGTACAAGCTGATCCCACCACATGGATGCCTTTCCCTTGAGTTGATAGATGGAAATTCTACCCTCTACATGAGAAGAATAATTATGCAATTGAAAATACTTTCTGATGCCCAACAACCATGTTTCTGCATCTTCATCCTTCTTGTGGTCATCATCAAAAGTAGGAGGTTTGTTTTTTTTCATTTCTCCTCGCAGTTCATCCACCCCAAACCTCTCATACTTTCTGACATGGGATGGAATTGAGCTGTTGTGTGATATCTTATTGGAATTCCTCGGGGAGTGGTGGTGATGCTTGCTAACACTTCTTGTTTTTCTTTTCTCTTCATGAGACTTGTGACTTTTCGATTTGCTCGAGCCACTCTCCTTATACAATTTCTTTTCTATTCTGTTCAAGCTCTCCAATAACTTCATGTTGAACTCATCCTGCTGCTCCTTGGCTCTCATAAGCCTTTCATTATCTGCTTTATGTCTTTGAACATCCTTCTATAAATTTTTAATGGTCTTTGCCATATTTATGTTTTCATCCCTTTCTTCACCATGTCCATTGGAGTTTGTTCCTTCCATGCTCAAATGGACATCCATCCCTCTGACTTCATCTTCCTGGCTGTAGTTGCCTGGTGCCTCTTCCATTACTCTCGACTCTAAACTGATATTGACTTGATCTGGTTGTTGTTAACTTTGCAAAATGTGCAGCCTGTTATCCCCGTTTTCTAGGGAAAAATAGGAGATAATGTCTCGAGGCCCACATGTCCTAGACATGGAGTACCAAGAGCCGTATTGACCTGAGCATGGCCTTGGAGGGCCCATCATTCTTCTTCTTCGCTAGAATTGTCTTGTTAGCAACAACAGCTTTCATCACCATCGGCTTGGACTTGCATCAGAGAAGACTCTTGCTCCATGAGGTAATTGGTCCAAGGTATCATGGTATGTGTCATGTTTGATCATTATGACTTTCTTATATATGCATCGGGTTCCTTACATTTATGACAACTGCTTGGATCTTACACTAATCCACTTGACCATTGTTGGGGGGATTAACGAGGTACCCTAGCAAGCTTGTATTTATGGGTTTAGGTTAGCCACCAGGGGGGATTTGCAGAGCCATCGTCCAGTCCCACCATCCTATCACTCTACATCTTATCTCCCATACTTCCATCCCATTCCCCTAGTCCAGCCATTAGGATGACCTTTGAGGGTTGCACTTTGTCCTGTGGGAAGAAGGGGCTAAAGGCCCAGGGGGTAAAAGCAGCTGGTAGAAGATAAAATCCATAGTAAGTAAACCTAGAGATGCTTCGCCCAGGGATCCCCGAGAAGGAAATAAAAGGCCTCTCGATAAGAAACATAAGGGACCCAAAGAAAATAACAAAAACAAGACCTAACCAAGAGGATGGGAAGTCTCATCACGAGCTGGCCCATTATGTTCATAGGTATCTAGCAGTATGACATTGCCATTATCTGGTCGCCACGCCAGGGAAATGACCTTTGGTTGCATGGCCAAGAGAAAGGGGGTCTCATCACAAGACGACCTTATCATTTCTGTGAAAATACTAGTGGGTAACACTGTCATCTCTGGTCACCATGCCAAGGCAGTGTCCTCTGGTCAGACCTTGAAGTAAAAAGAAAGAAAAAACAATAAATAAAGAATAAAGGCAATAAAGGGGCTTGGAAAAAGTGCATCCATGACAGCTACAACTCACCTCCTACAAAGGCACCCACAGACAACACCTGCCCCTGGTCTTCACTATAACTAGACATTCCTTAGACCATATCACCTCATGTACATGGCTTGAATGATCTCCTGTGGAAACTTTCCTTTTCTTATGGATACTGGCCCAATAGGGTGTTCTGTCTATTTCTTTGACTTTGTATAATGGATCAGTCTAGTGTCTTTGAGCTCTTAGAGGATATGTTAGGGGTTTTATGCATGTATTTGATAAATTTAATGATGAAACATGATTGACATTGCTATGATCCCGAGGACTGATGAACCCATGGAGGGCGTAGTTTTTGATGTGCAGGACCATACCCAACAGATAGGTACCAGTGGACCGGTACACATGGGGATATGATTAGCTCGAACCTCCATGGGGCTGAAGATCCCATTAGATGGTTGTTGGGATGACAGAGATAGGACAACGTTATGATGAGCCATTGTACGAGAAGAAAGAAGGACGTTCCACCCAGGATGCTTTGGCAGAGGCCGACCTAGGGGAATCACCCACTGTAGATGGAACGTTTGCCTTTGATGGACAGGACGTCACCTGGGAGAGCTGGACGTTGTCTAGAGCGTGTGGCAGTGTGCTGAGGTCATTTGGCACGTGTGGCAGCTTGGAGGAGCCCTAGAAGGGCCAACGTTTGGTTTTTGGATGTTGTATTTGCCCAAAAAGGGCCAACGTCTCCCTCAGAAGGGCTTGACGTCCCTCTTTTTGCTCATATTTTGACATTTTTCTAGCATTTAATGTAAAAACAGTGTAAATCTTATTGTCAGCCTTGTCGGTTGTTTTAATGACCTAAATTTTAATTCAAAGGTCATGGATTGGTATAAATAGAGGATGTTTCTCCTCATTTTAAACATAACACAACTCACTCTCTTGTGAGAGATCAACTTTTAGTCTTTTGCTTGGTATCTTTAGTCTTGGTAGTGAGGCACAACTCTTATTGGAGGATTCTTCTTGGCATTTATGGTGTTTCTCTCATGGAAGGTTTACAACTAGGGTTTGATTAAGCATTCTTCATGATTTGTAAGTGAATTTTTCATGCAAAAATTCTTAAATGAATGGTTGTAGGTTTAAATTTCTTACATTTGCTATATCATTGCTATTATATTGCTAAATCTTGAAACCCTAGGTAGCAAGCACACTAGTAGGTCATTTCTATATGTCCCCATGCTTGAGAAACTTGTTTTAACCATTGATAAAGGAAGATATAACCTAGCCGTTGCTACACTTATCTCTCTTTTTCTGAGTTAGCATTAAAGTATAGGTTGAATAGAGGAGACGTCCTAGGCCTAGTTAATTCTACACCTAGGGTTTTAACCTTCTAGGGTTTGAAGAGCCTTGCTCCTGCAACACTTTTCTCCCTTAGACTTGTACTTTAAAGCTAGTCGTTTTTCCAAAGAGTATTTAAAGAAAGAGGAAGGAGCATGAGGCCTTGCTTAAGCAACACTGGAATGAGCCTCCTTCCCTTAGGGTTTTGATTCTAGGGCCCTGCCATTGCAACACCATAGAACCTAACTTTCTAGTCTTTAAATTTTAATCCTCCTGAGATTTTTCCCTTTCTTTTGACTCCATATTACCCTAAGGCATTGGTATTCTTTCCAACGTTGAGCTGGTTGTGCAAATTCATCTTTCAAACTCTCAAATTTTGAAGCCCTAACTAGCCCTAGCGCAGTAACCAGGGCTGTCGTCATACCTGACGCAACAAGCCCTCTAACTCTGCAATTAATGATGACATCATGCCTTATTTGAACTATTGTTGATAGAAAACATTGTTGGCTTGGTCATCTTGTGATAGAAATTGATGAATTGGTAATTTTCATTGGATAATTAGCAAAGCGTTGACCTTCTTTGTCTATTATATTAATCCTAAAAGAAGCTGACGTCATCCCTAGGATATTGACGCAACAATATGTGGTATATGAGAAATTAATGATATTTAATGCTTTGATTTAATTCAGGGATTGATCATTTCCATTAGATGCTATATCATCCGAGTGTTTATTGACAAGTAACATTATATTTCCATTGTCATTATTGCAAACATTGACTTCGTCAATATTTACTACTGTATATGCTCATATATATTAAATTTTGATAGTCATTGATTAATGAAGTATTAACCATTATCGCATGTACTAGTTTCATTGTTGTCTTGTCTCGCAAGCAGGTGCCTTTTCTGTGGTTATTCTTTACTTGACTATCTTTTGGGCGGCAATCTGTGAAGGGGAAACTAACCTTAATCCTTGAACCTTTTCCTTTCAAACCCTAGATTGCCAGGGACGTCTCCCTTGGGCTTAGCCACCCTAAATAGAAAGGACCTCCCCATTGTGGTGACATTGGGTGGGGTAGGTCCCTGTTACGCTAGTTTGACCCTTATCCTCTAGTCTATGACCTAAACTACAAACTGAGCGATAACATTTTGGCGCCGTTGTCGGGGAAAACTGAGTCAATCTTCCTCAACAACAAATCCTTTGGTAAGCCTTGCCTCAAAGACCTTTCTCTTACAAGCTTACTTGGCGACTCCACTAAGAATTTATTCCCCTATTCTTTGATAGTTTCAGGAAAACTATCTGGCGACTCCACAAACCAAAAGGAGGTTTAATAACCCTCATCTAGCTTTCAGAAGGAAGCCTCCTGCTAATTCACCTATTGTCAAGTCACTTTTTGAAAGAGACTTCCTTTAAACATGTATATTTCTCAGACCAACACTACAAACCCAGTCAACAATTAAAGAAAATGGTCATCTACTTTGTTCAAGCCATTAGACATGTCAGCCATACCTGGCTACCCTAGGAAAATGCCACCTAAATATGAAAAGTGGTTGCCTAAGTTTACCGACACTGATGCTACTAGTGCCGAAGAGCATATGAGTAACTTCTGGGCATTTTTTTAGCTTCACCCCATTAGTGATGATGCTGAGGACTTGGTCATGAAGCTCTTCTCTGTTACCCTTTATGATGATGCAAGACGTTGGTATCTTGGCCTACCTGATGGAAGCATAAAAACCATGGATAGACTCGAACAAATCTGCCTCAGAAGGTGGAGTATCAAAGAAGACCCGAACATGTTTCTCACCCAACTAAATGGCCTTGCTAGGCGTGAAAATGAATCCATTCGGGAATTTCATACCAGATTCGAATCATTACTCCAAAGAATCCCCCCAAGCCACCATCCGAAAGATGATTACCTTGTTCACATTTATACTAGATCTTTCAGTGGCCAATTAGGGTACCTTCTTAGGGACAAAGACCCTCAGTCCATTCAAGAAGTCCAGGAGCTTGCAACCAAGATTGAAGGAAATCTCCTTTCATCCAAGATTGAGCCCTTTGCCAACCCTAGGGGGAAAATAGACACCAAGCAGAAAGTGGTACACAATGCTGAGCCTACTTCGGATCTCTACACCAGTATCAGTAAGCTACAAGATTCAGTGGATAGCATCATGAATAATCAAGAAGAAATGATGAACCGGATCGTAAGACTTGAAAAATCCCAGACCCAAGCACCTAGACCTCCATTCAAAGGGCCATTCTAAAGAAGGAATCAAACTTACAAGCTGAAGAATGAAAATGAAGTCCCAAATACTCTGGCCCCTACAAATGTGGTTGATGAAAACCCTTGGTGCCTGGAATGCAGTGAAGCAGATTGGGAGAATGAGTGTCCTTATAACGCCAGCCAACAACAAGTCAACAACTTTGACTGCTTTTCAAGTTTCCCTCAAATAAACATCATTGATGCAGAACATCAACAAGCCCTGAAGGAAGTAGCCAGAGCAGCAAGATTAACAATAATTAACAACTTGGACCAAGAATCATGAGAAAAGATAAAAAAGCAAGAAGTCCAAGTATACTGAAGAAAGAACCCAAACCAACCTACAAGTGATCAGTCGAAATCTCCTGAGTTTCTTCCTACTAAAAATCCCAAAGATGATAGGATTACCCTTGATTTTGATTTTGAAGGAGCTTTGTCAAAGATGCATGTGAATGTTCCCTTAAAAGAAGAAGTCAAGATCCCTTCTATTAAAGAACGCTTCAACACCTTCTTTTCGGGAACGACTGAGCCTATGGACCCCCTGATCATGCTGCAAGCCGACCACTTCAGGATCCAGTATGGTGAAAATCCACCTTTCTTCATGACTCTTATGATGAACAATAAATATCTCAACAATTGTATGCTGGATACAGGTGTTGGTGCAAACATGATGTCTCTCAAAGTCATGCAGTAGATGGGCCTAAAAGTAACCAGGCCTTACAGGTACGTTTGTGGATTTGAATCCAAGGCAATACCCACACATGGTGTTGTTGAAAATGTCGAAGTACAGTTGAAAGAATTCCCTGAGAAGACAGTTCACATAGACATTATAGTTGTTGATGTTCCGGATGTGTGGGGAATGTTGTTATCTAGGAAGTTTGGTTCAATGATAGGCGGGTCCCTTGAGATGGATCTCACCATTTTGCGGTTGCCTTTGAAAGATGGAACAACTGGACGATTACTCAATATGCCAATAATTGGAACCCATGTATAAGATGTTGTTCCTACTGTGAATGAAGCGCAGAAAGATGTGATACAAACCCTTCAAGAGTATTCTCCGGAAGACATGCCATTTACTACAGAAGAATACTTTGACCAGATTGAGTGGCCCAAGAAAGAGGAATACTAGAAGCTCCTAGATCAGTTTCAGAACAAAGAGGTAGGGACGATGAAGATACTAAAAAGACCAAAGGATGAAGAAGACGTGCAGATACATCCGTCCCAACAAGCGGCCTTTACTCTAGAATCCCACCCACCTCCCTCAGTACAATACACCAGGGTTGTCCAAGGAACTAACAAACACAAGATCCGAAAATACAAGGAGGGGGAGTTGGTATGGAT